>JBBEEQ010000018.1:0-11034 GCA_037950945.1 Hypolimnas misippus | reverse complement strand
AATTTTAAGACCGTCGATTTTAGATGTCAAATAATTATACAAATACAAGAACACCTTTTTCTTTTCCCCTTCTGATAAGTTCTTTTGATTCGACTTGAACGTATTGAAATGAAATTTATTTTGTATAACATCTGGAATGCTCTCGTCACGGACAATGCTGTACAATACTATTGACCTGACACAATTTTGTAAGAGTTTATCGGATTCACTGTATACGTCCATGCTACTAAATAGGTCCTTCAAATATTCCCAAGTCTCCTTATCGAAGTTATGAGTATTCGAGTAACCAATAACTAGATTCACGAACTGTATTTTGAATTTAAAAGGCTCATTGATATGATGCTCTCGATAGTATTTTAATAACGTGTGTATACATTTCGTATCTTTTTTAGCGCATTTTAGCATCACTTCCAACATAGATGATCTTTCCACAGGACTTGATTCTAAACGAATCAGTTTCTTCAAATCTACAAAAGCAGTATTAAAAGGCGCAAACATGTACCATGGGTATATATTTTGTGAATCAGATCTGTTACGTCTAATACTACGTCTGGCATTACTAACATATAAGAAAATATTTTCGTCGATGTCAACCTGTTTTTTATCAATGAAAACTTCTTTAACGAACTCGAATCTACTCTCAACCGGTAGACGATTGACGAAATGTTTTATTTTACCATAGGAAAACATACAATGCAGTTTGTTATCATTGATATTTGTTAATATGAAATCTTTAATCTCCTCGCGTCTTATGCACTTAGCGAATGTCGAAATGTTAATGATTGTAGAATACTTCTCAAGATTTTTCATAACTCGCTTTGGACATTTCTTCATAATTAATTTAGTAGCCTTTGGTCCAAATGGCATAAAAGTTCTATGTGACTCTATGATGTCTAAATATTTTTCAATATTACTTTTTAACAGAAAGTTCGTCTGCATTATAGTATATTCTCTGTAAATGGAAGAAGTACTTTTCAGGTATATTTCTAGACACGTAAATGATTTTTTACATAGTCTTTTAAGGATAGGAATCGGAAATTTGTCACTGTATTTTTGTATAATCTTCTCTATTAATTGAAGAGAACAATTCGATAACCACTTGAACGATGCTTGCAAATCTCTCTCTTCATAATAGCTAAAGAATTCATCGACGCGATTTTCATCTTTCAGATTCAACCTTATGTGCAGAATGAATTTGTTGAAAGCTTTCGTCATCATGGTAGGAGACAGCTGGTCGTTGAGATAGTAAGGGTTGACTATGTTAGCATATCGCGGATCGGTTATGAGCCACGTGGATCGTTTGATAGCTCGAGACACGAAGAGCATATCTTCACATTGGAGTACTTTGATGATGGAATCGACATTTCTGTTTTTGCAGGCTAAATCTATTTTTAAAAGATTATCTAAATCAGGCTCGTCGTAATTAATTTCTGATATTAGTTCTTGTGTAGTCGCATTGACAATTCTGTTGTAGTTCCGATGTTTTTGACCCAAAGTGTCGCCTTCTACCACTAGCGGTGCCATGTTTCTGAAAAGGTAATAATATAGTTCATTCTTATTTAAATATTATTCTAAATTTTAAGAACTATGATGAATTATAAGAGCCTAATAAAAATAATAAAATACAGATAAAACTTTATTCGTACCACCCGGAACAGGATATAAATATGTGTTTAATTCTGTATAATTTTGAAAATTGTAGACAAGCGAGTAGTCACTTCATATTAAATGCTCAACACCATCCATGAATATTTCAGCACCAGAGGAGTCGCAAATGCGTTACCAACTTACATATCGTCGCTGCGCGTGCGATACCGCGGAAGAACAGTTTGTAAATACCGCGTAACAGCAAAAAGTGCAAAATTGAGATATTGCAGCTATAGTTTCTTAGAGCTGATTCACATATACTACTTCTCACAGAATTCTCATTAGCCTATAAAAAACCCCATATTTCAATTATAACGATACCGCGGAACAGTACTTGTGTCAGAAGTTGGCGGCAAGTCCGCGCATTTACGGGATTCGCGAACGAGTTGAAACACGAATAGTGCGGCCTCTCGAAACTATTCGTTTTGTAGTGAATAACAGCCACGTAAGTATGTTTTTATTCTCTATATTTATATTATTTATTAGATATAAGGGCCCTAAGGTATAATTCGAATGGTACAATCGATTATAAACTTCACTTTGCAGATGAATTTGTTCCTTTACCTAAGAGACCAAAGAAGATAATGTCATCTAGTCCTTTTACGTTTCACACCTTAGGTTAATTGTATAAATCTAGACAACCAATATCCAAAACAAAGCACGATCACCTGCAGGAGTTAAAGAGTGTCATACCCAAAGATTGTCATAGTTTCTATGACAATTTTCCTTACAAATAATGTTTCTTCTTCTTATCTTGATCTCAAATGCTGTGATTATGATTTGTTATTGAAAATTTTGAAAAAAAAAACACATTTTTTTTGTTGATTTAGTATAATTACTTCTATGTTTGTTATTAATATTTGTATTTGTTCAAGAATCTAAGTGACAAAGATTAAAATGCTGTGATTTTAGAATATCGAGGAGACTGTTTATTTTATTATTAATTAATTTAAGTTTATTATACTTTACTGATAATTGTTTTACTATTATTAGAAAAATGAAAACATTGTATTATTTATCATGTCTAAATTTGTTTGAAATATATAAAAATTACGAAAATTATAAAAAAATCAGTTGATACCTAGAATAAGAGTTCTTGATCTTTTTTTGTAACAATAAACGATAACTCATTATCTTAAATTTCATTTAAAATACAATAACTATCTATTTTATATCAAGCCCGCGTATCTGATAAAACTACAGTATTTCTAATGCGATTTAGTGATACAAAACCGCGTAAGTAACTTTTTACGGTATCTAAATAAGCTCTTAGAGAAGTTTTTAGAGAATTTTGTTAAATTTATATAAAATAAGTAAAAAAGAATGTGCTATAAAGTTCAGATAGAAATAAACTTGTAAATTACTGAGTTATTCAGTTTTTTCTTCGTCCTGTAAAGTTATAAAAATGTAGATACGCGGTATTTACAAAATGCTCTTCCGCGGTTTCGCACGCGCAGCGACGATATGAATTAGAGATGACGAGGAATAGGAACTAAGGGAAGGAAAGAGGAAGGGTGTTGGGCTTTCGGTTATATCTCTATGCATAACGCAGTTAAAGTACTTACTTTTACTTTAATTTTTTGTCAGAGTGTGGTATTGGACCGGTCGAACCAGCGATACGAAATTTGATCAAAAGGTTACAGATTGCTAGGCTTTACCACAGCACAATATACATAGTATTCGACCTAATATTATTAATAATTATTGAACCCTGTCTCTCTGTTACGTTTACAAGGATAAAACGATTTTATTAAAATAGAATAAGATATATAATAACTTAAAAACTTGAGATTGATTACTTTTTTAAATCAATCTCAAGACGGAAATTAATCTTGGGGTGCATGTCTATACCCTCTTTGTGGGTTTATCGGCAGAAAAGGCAACAAATGTCAATGCACTGTATATAAGGATAAATATCATCAGAGAAATTCTTGCCAGATACAGACGAAGTTGGAGTTAAGATCTTTTTATTTGATTCTTTTGTATGGCATCGAAGTAGAATCGGATGTTTGTTAGGGACGACGGGGAGGAGTAACAGTTTCACATAGAGAAATGCATGACGGTGGCATTTTTAAGACAGATACTCAAGCTGACCAAATTAGAAGGAAGCACACAGCGGCATACATAAAAAATTCGTGGAGCCTTGTTTTTGCATATTAAGTCTAATAGGGCTTTATATATTAGGATACCTACATATGTTTACTACGGGCTACCTTAAAAATAATAATTCAAAGATCCTAAACTTAAAAGTTAACGTAACATTTACATCATAATATCTATCACTCCTTAACTTACAGAATTTAAATTTTTATGTGTCCAATTCTTTGTCAACAGCCTTCTACTGTTTCGCAGCTACGCCCTGCACTCAAGCAACTTCCGGCATCGCAACGTCTGCACCCACATATCCTTGTATCCTATGTATCTCTGTACTCCGCATTACTTAAAATAACTTTTTCTTCTTACACATTTAATAATGCATTATATTATTTATATCAAATTCTGTATGAACTTTATAAAACTCTGTAAAATCAAGGTTGTAAGTGATATATTTTCTGATTGATTATCTTAATTTCTTCCTAATTAAGTAAAATTTAAATTAGCAAATATGAATAATTTTAAAAGTCTAGGTATGTGAATGCTGTGATAATTCACAATTATCTCTGAAAAACAAAAATATAATTATGTAAAAAAATATATTAATTTGTTTCATCTTCTAATGCTATGTGGAAAATTGATTATAATAGTATAAATTAGTAATATTATAAATTTAATTTTTAATTCACATTATTATTTATTATTTTCTAAGTGTTTAGGTATAGGTATTACAAATTTAATTTTGAATTGTCATTGTTTGTTTATTTTTACTTACATTATGATACTAATAAATATGTCTTCAAATAATCACTGAAATTATTCATGTCACTCATTGATCATTATCGCGTTCATGAAATCACCTTATCACATAGTATCAATGTGACCAGGCATTTATATATTGATACTAATTACTGAATGGATTATAATAAAGTCATTAAAAACCTCGGTCCAGTGAGGGTCAGACTTAAATGTTGAGTTCCACACCATCATATTAATACTACGTAATTTATTATAATAAGATATAACAATTTGTAAAGTCCAACAGATTTGTATAGTTTTTATTATTATATATTACGTATTTAAACTAGTACATACATTCATATATTATGTACTGTGTAATCTTTTGTTTATTTTATCTGTATGCTGGTAATTTTGTGCATAATAACTAAGTACTTACGGTTCAAAATAGATTTCGTCTGTTATTGCACAAGGTTTATTCCGCAACACTTGATGATATCATTGATGACTAGATTAAAACACACTTTCCTGCGCCTACTTCAATACTATATAAAAACAGACAAAAATAGAAACGTAAAAATTTGAAACCATATGATCAAATGTATTATTAATCTTCAATTTATATTATATATATACCTTTTTTAAATGTGTAAAATCATTGTGTAATATAAAGAAATCTTTAGTAACTCACCAAAAAGCGATTATCCTTTTATTTATATTTTATTTTTTCTTGTCGACTTGTTAATTATACGTAATCACAAAGATGTTTTAAATAGTTTTTCCTTAATAATTATTCTTCTAAACGAGAAGTGCCGGCATTCGAATAAAAATATTTACAAACTGAGTTATCGATACGTAAGTGACATAAAACAGGTAAATAAACTCAGTGTTGCCGCGTCAATGGTAAAAGTTTCCTTTTTTTTTTTAATCAAAGTTATTAAATGATGAAATAATTTTAATTTATATTAACAATTTTAATAACTTTTTTATAGTTTTTAATGCTATATAATAATAATAATAATAATAATAAATTATAAAACATGTAACTGTTAACAATATTTTAGACCCGGCTCAGAATGGATGTAGGCCCGGTAGTCGCGGTACAAAAGAGCTTCTCCTCATAGACATGGCCATATGCCAACAGGTACGTCGAAACCGAAAAAATCTTGCTTCTGCTTGGATAGACTATAAGAAGGCTTATGATTCGGTGCCACATTCATGGCTCGTGAGAGTTATGGAGTTGTATAAGGTTGATGCAACTCTATGTTCTTTTCTCAATTCATGTATGAGGCAGTGGGTCACATTTCTTCGTCATCCAGGAACTGCTGATAATTTTGGGTCGACCGAGCCGATAAAGATTAAGCGGGGTATATTTCAAGGTGACAGTTTGAGTCCTTTGTGGTTCTGTCTGGCCCTGAATCCTCTTGGTACTTTATTGGAGGATTCAAGGTTAGGCTTTCGCTTTCGTAGAGAGAGCAAACCTATATCTCACCTGCTCTACATGGATGACCTCAAGCTATACGCATCAAAACGATCAGATCTAATACAACTATTAAAGATAACTGAATCCTTTGGTAGTTGCATAGGTATGGAGTTTGGTGTGGATAAATGCGCTATTATCCACGTAGAAAGAGGTAGGATTGTATCATCTGAGCATATCCATCTCACAAACAATTTGTTTCTCAGATCTCTCAACGTGGGCGAAACCTACAAATATCTTGGAATGTCAGAGGCGCTAAGTATTGACACTGTAGCAATGAAACAGCTGGTGAGGGAACGTTTTTTTGGCCGACTGAAGAAAGTTATTAATAGCTTCTTATCTGGCGGAAATAAGGTGCGTGCCTTTAACAGTTGGGTCATGCCCCTGCTCGTCTACACCTTTGGCATTCTAAGATGGACTCAGACTGAACTGGATTCCCTGGACCGCCAGGTTCGTAAGCTGCTGACAGCATACCGAATGCATCATCCTCGCTCATCGGTGATGAGATTATACATTCCACGAAAACTTGGAGGTCGTGGTTTTCTTAGTGCTAAGAATCTTCACAATCGTGTGGTGTATAATCTCCGAGAGTACTTTCTTAATATGAACAGGGATATGCCCAAGGATGTTGTAGCAGTTGACAAGGGTTTTACTCCGCTGTCTTTAGGCAAAGAGAACTGGCGTAAACCCCTAGTAATGGGCACACTTGATCGTGTGGCCGTATGGAAGAGCAAAGAGCTACATGGAAGATTCTACAAAGCCCTGATGGGGCCGGATGTAGATCAGACTGTTAAGTTATCTCTGGGGTTCTAGTTACTTGTTTATTCGTAATTATGAATATATTTCTGAGAGTAAAGACGAGCAATCTATCCTAGAGAGAGGGAGGGTGCGTACTGACGATATATAATAATAACTAACTGATCAACGAGCTACCATAGACAAAATACAGTATTATTTACTTTTATGATATATTCCTAACATCCCCCTTTTTCACTACTTTCCCTACACAATTGAGACTGAGACACCTGACTACTTATATTCACTGAGAGAGAGCACTATGTTAACGGCACGACGATCCTACACGAACTGAACCCGACCTCCTTTGTTTCTAGCTAACTATGTATTGCAATGCTGCGAACAACTTTTTTTTTTTTATGGCTCTAAAGTAAAAACAATGGACGTTTACGAATTACTTATTTATTTCCGAAACAATTATCTAACAACTCTTTGACATTACTTATGATTTTGCTCAACTTAACCTATATCCCTTTCAATGCTAATCAACTGTACATTTTTTTAAAAACACATAATAATTCATCAATCAACTGAATATAAAATTTAAAAGTAAAACTTAAAACTGTAAAGCATGATTTTTTGCTTTTATATATCTTTTCTTTATAATTATTATTATTTCTTTTTTAGTGTTTTTTTTCTTTTAAAATAGATATTTTCTTTTTCTATTTATTTATTTATTTATTTATTATTCTTTCTCTTTTTCATGTATATATTCTTTTCTTTTCCCTTTTTTTTTTTTTTTTTTTTTTTTAATCTTAAATTATTACATTATTTACTACATACACTATAGTCTACTAAACATAATTATCATTAAAATATGTCTTATATTTTTTACTAATCTACCTGACTTGTTACATATTGATTACAATTTGTCTGGTTCTGTACCTGTACCTCCTGTCTATATTCTGATATTATAATGAAAGCAAAACGTTTCTTCTTTTTAATTATATTATAATATTTGAAATTTAAGCTTTATATTTCTATGAAAGTAAATCTTGATACTCTGTGTTGTGGTCATATCCCTTATGGATTTAAATTTTTCAGGATAAACCACCTTTATACTACACTTATTAAAAATGTATCCTAAATAAAACTAACTAACAGACCAGAATCATGAAAACGCATCTAAATGTGATAAATAAGTTGAACCTATCAATTTTGACCCTATATCATCAATGTTTTCTCATTAAAACATTTTTATTCTAATCTGGGCTTTCTATGAACCCTTCGGTTCTCCCGAACCATTATATCAAAAATGTAGCCACTCACCGACTCTGTAAGCTTCTTAATTGGTTCTATCACCTTTATTTTCACCATGCGATTCAATTCATTGCGGAGTCCCATCAGGCAATGCGAATGTGACTCTCCGTGGTGGGTCAGCACACGGAGCAGCCTCTGGTTCTATTTTAGCTGGCAGACAGGAGGTAGGATACCAAGACCTTTGAATACAGACTTTTATAAATTAATTGTACCTTGACATGAATCCTTAGATTCAACGCTATACATTCTTTGTAAAATATTATATTTCTCACAAGTCAGTAGACCTAGTACTGTTTCACAGTGGTTTTTTGTTATTACAATTCTCAACTTCTCGTTATACTTATTATCAAATTTACATAATATTTCACATGTACCCATAATGGGTATTCTATGACCACTGAAACCAAATATGTTTATATTTAAATTATTATTTATCATGAATTTAGATATATTTAACTTTTTAAATGTTTCAAAAGAAATTACATTAATATCAGCCCCTGTGTCTAATATGCAATTAACATTTACATTATTTATTATGATATCAAATTGCCATCCCCTCTTTGAGTTATTTACTATATTAATTTTACTTTTAATAATAGACTACTTTAATATAAAATTTTCACTATTATCTTGTATATTTTCATTGCAATTTAAAGACATATTTTCAATACTATCTTGACAATTCTTTATATTGTACACATTTCTATTTTTAAAACAACATCTATAATAATGTCCAAGTTTCTTACATAACCTGCATCTTGCTTCAGCCGCTGGGCATTTAAATCCATGTTGTCTGCCACATTTTTGACATGCTGTCCTCGAAGGTGTTTTGCTTACATACCTTCCTCCAGTAGTGTGCTCTCTGCTCGGGTTCCTCTTAATGTAATAATGATGATTTTCTTCATTTAACCCTCTGTAGTCGTTTCTGCTTGGAGACCATATTCTTTGTTGACGCAGTTGTTGACTGGTATCTCTATTATACCTATTCACTCTTTTCCCTTTAACAATAAACACATTTTCTTCTACCTGGTCACTCTCCGACGTCGTTGAAGTGTTTCTATTGATTTTTTCTGCGTCCTGTTGTGCTAATATAGCCATTTTTGTTATTTCTATCGCCCTGTCTAGCGATATATTTGGTTCCAGAAGCAGCCTTTGCCTTATATGAGATAAATTTGTACTCATATTTGCTATAAAAACGTCTCTAACTAACGATTCCCTCAGCTCTTTAAATTCACAGTTTAGACTAAGATTTTCTAAACTTGTAATGAAGTCGTTAACACTTTCATTATCCTTTTGTTTTAGTGAAAAGAAACTATATCTAACCATCGTTAGGTTTTTTCTCGGCTCGAAATACTTATTAAACTTTTCAATTAACTGAGACAAACTAATCTCGTCAATATTAACATTGAACGAATTAAAAATATCCACGCATTTCTCCCCCATCGAATGTAACATTAATGCAACTTTTCTTTTCTCATCTTCTTTATGTAAATTAGACGCTAATATATATAATTCGAACTGTTGAAGCCACGATTTCCATTTAACACTATCGTTTTTTGAATTTAAGCGCAACTGCGGTATCAATGTTATTGTTGACATATTTAAATTTTCGTCCGCCATCTTGTTTGTTGTGTTACACGAAGAAAAAAGTTCTCAGATTTAAAGTTATTTTTAAAATTATTATTTAAACTACTTACGATTTCAAAAACTATTTAAATAACACATACACGCACTTCTGACACCATGTTAAGTTATCTCTGGGGTTCTAGTTACTTGTTTATTCGTAATTATGAATATATTTCTGAGAGTAAAGACGAGCAATCTATCCTAGAGAGAGGGAGGGTGCGTACTGACGATATATAATAATAACTAACTGATCAACGAGCTACCATAGACAAAATACAGTATTATTTACTTTTATGATATATTCCTAACACAGACAAGCTCTGTATCCTGGCTACAATACGGAAACCTCTTTGGGGAGACCGAAGGTTTTGTCTGTGCAATTATGGACGAAGTTATCAAGACGAACAACTACCGGAAGTATATTATGAAAGACGGAACCGTCGATGTATGCCGAGCATGTCATCGTCCTGGCGAGTCACTCAGACATATTATTTCCGGTTGTAGTCATCTTGCTAACGGAGAGTATTTGCACAGACACAATCAGGTAGCCAGGATACTACACCAACAACTTGCTCTTCTTTACGATCTCATAGACTTTGAGGTGCCCTACTATAGGTATAACCCGACGCCGGTTCTCGAAAATGGCCGTGCTTTACTCTACTGGGACCGGTCTGTTATCACTGACAGGTATAATCCAGCTAATAAACCTGATATAGTTATAGTGGACCGGTCAGCGCGCCGAGCAATAATTGTTGACATTACTGTTCCATATGACGATAATCTCCTGAAGGCTGAAAAAGAAAAAATTAGTAAATATTTAGATCTTGCCCACGAGATTACAGCCATGTGGAGAGTGGACTCAACAATTATTGTACCTGTTGTCGTCTCGGTTAACGGGCTATTAGCGAAGAGTTTCGACCAACATCTTCAGAAACTCTCGCTTGGTAGTTGGATCAAGGCCGAATACAGAAGGCAGTATTACTTGAGACGGCACGTATAGTGAGGAGATTCCTCAACTTGGAGCCCTAACTGCCGGTGGCCTGGCTCACATTCTGCCACCGGTGGACAGCTATTTTTTATATTTTTAAATATTTTTTATATTATGTATACACAATGTATTTAAAAATGTATAAAATAAGGGAAAAGATACAATAAAATAAAAAAAATAATAATAATAACTTATGCTTTCGTTCGAGTGTATGGGAGACATATAAATAACTAACTTTTGTTTACTAAAAGCCATTGACCAAAGAATTTAATTTAACTTTTGTTTGCTGCTTCGTTCTCGTTAATGAAGATTTTGTTTTAATTCATAAAATACAGCCTATGTGAATCTAGAACATTGTACCTTTCAAATGATGAGCGCTACCCCAACTTGATATGTAGTATGTAAC
>JBBEEQ010000178.1:0-11165 GCA_037950945.1 Hypolimnas misippus | reverse complement strand
GCGACTTAGCCGTACATTGGCCCGCTCTGTGGCCGCGCTTTCCACAGGCGAAGCACCGGTCGCTCCGGTCTGCCCCATTCGGACACGTCTGCCCAACGTGGCCCTTCTCGAGGCACCGGAAGCAATATAGCGGCCTTGCTTCCAGCACCTTGACCCTAGCGGAGCCCCATCCCATGCGGATGCGTGAGGTCGTCGCCAGCTTGCGCACGGCGGCGAGAGGGCACCTTACATGTGCCGTGCCGAGCGTCATGGGTGACCGACGGATACTGCCAACAGTGACATTCTCCGTCGAACACCCACTCGCCTCTGCGATGGCCAACGCCACCTCCTCCGGTGTCGTGGCGTCGTCCAGATCGAGCACACGTATCTCGCCCGTTTTAATTGGGCGAGCCACTCTCACATTGAGGTCCTTGAGAACCTCACGCATCCGCGCTGCGAGACGGTCGGCTTTGGCGTCACTGTCGGGACCCCCGATGTTCAACAGGATCCCGCCAGTGACGGCCCTCTTCTGCTCGACCGCCTCGATACCGAGGTCATGGGGTTGAACCCGCGTACGGGCAGCTCGCATGACCTCGGTATAGGTCGTCGTCGCGCCTTTGACGACCGTTATGGTGACTGCCGCGGTCACCGGCACCTTTGGGAGCCCCCTCTTAGGCGCCCTCTTAGCTTTTTTGCCGCAGGCTGGGAAGACGCCTTCGGCCGCGATCCAGGTTGCGCTTTCCTGGCCGCGACCGTCGCCCAAGACTCGGCAGAAGCCGATGGATGAGAGGAGGAGGGAAAGGAGGCGGGCACCGGTGGTAAATCGGTGACCAGCGGAGGAGCCGGTCCCGCCTTCCTTTTCCTCCGCCTGCTTCTCCGCTTCCCGGGTGGAGGAGACTCCGTCAAAGGGGCCTCCACTGGCCGAATAGGCGCAGCTCTCCCCGTCAATGCGGGCCTATATACTCTGTCGGGGAAGAGCTCCGCCCTGAAGGCGGCCAGCTTCTCCTGTATGAGGGCTCCGATGTGCTCCATGAGCCCGGCTTCACAGCTCGTCAGTTGAGCAGGAGCGCGTGGAGCAATAGAAGCCCTCGACGTCGCCGCAGCCCCCGCAGGAGCGCGCCCGGTCTGTGCGGCAGGGGCACGCTTCCTGGGCGCGACAGGGAGTCGCGCTGCAGACGCCGTAGCAGTATTCACTGCCGGCGTCGCGCGCTTGGGCGTCGCCACGTCACTGGATGGAGCCGACGGCACAACACCCTGTTTCGCCTGAAAGGCGTTAAATTGTGCCGTCAGCTGCTCCAGCCGCTGAGTGACGGTCGCGAGTTTAGTTCGAAGTTTGGAGTTCTCCCGTTCGAGCTTCTCCACGTCAGCGCCTTTTGATTGGCGCCGCAGGAGCTCAGCGACCGCCGCCTGAGTATTGCGCGTGGCCTCGCGCAGGTGGCAGACGAGGTTCCCTTTCATCTTACGGGAGCTGTCTGCGACCTTCTGTATGGCCGCTAGATTGCTGGCGATGCAGGCACCAAGTTCATCCATGGGACGTGCCTGCATCTTCGCCTGCAGGACCTCGGGTCCAGGGAGGCTCCCCCCCTCACGCGCGGCCGCCGAAGCCGCGGAGGGGTCAGGGCGCTCGTCCCCGATATCCCCGTCTGTAGCCCTGCTGGGCCCAGCACAAGAGGAGAGGCTGAGACTCGAACAACTCATGTCCGAGTCGCAGCCACTCCCCTCCACCTCATCTGGCCTTGGTCTGGCCTTGTCGGTCCGCGACTTGCCTCGCCCCGATCGTGCCTTTGGCACTTTCGGGGGCGGCAGCACTTCGCTCGCCGACTCTGACCCCAGCGACTCCTCCTCCCCCCTGACGCACAGGCGTTTCCGGCCGTAAATTAAAAGTAACTTAATGAAAATTACGTCATAAATTAACAGATTTAAGCAGCACCTTACTGTTTCCTAATAAGTTATTCGCGGAAACTAATAGAAAGATTACGATGTAAACAAACAACGCCGAGCGAATGGAACGTGTGGAGAGCGGCTATAATGCTATCACTATCTCTCACGTAAGGAACGAGTGGATGCGATGCTTCTTAAAATAAGCGCTGCGTTTCGAGCGCGTGGTATGATGCTATCACTTTCTTAAAAGGTGAAAAAGAGAGCGTTGCATCTTGCGATAAATAATTTGGCAAACTATTACTCGAGCGATATTGTTTTGATATTTACCGGAACAGGTTCAAACACTTTTTACTCGAACAATGTGGTAATACTGTAATAATAAATTAATAATACTGAAATAATATATTAATAAATAATACTAGCTTACCGTAAAACTTTTAGTCTGATAGTTTGGCAATAGATAAAGCGTTAGTATTCGTGTCAAATTTTCATTTATGTCTTCCGTTGAACATAAACATAAAGGTCTTTATTTATTGTCTAATTCGAAAACTATCCGGAGAATAATTTAAAAAAAAATACAGTAATGTATTAGGGTGTCAGCATAGCAAATCTGCAATAAAACGCACTCTATCGTAATAGCTATTACTTATTATACATATATTTGTCGGCGACTGGTCGCAAATTGTTGATACTACAATTAGCCCAGTGCTTTGTATTTGTGTTATTACATTTTCAATTATAACTTTCAAATCAACACTTTTTGTTGCACTGTGGCAAAAAGTAAATGAAATTGGCTATTTATATTTGCTTTTTAGGCCTTTCAACATAAATACCAAGGCATGGTCTACTAATTTATTGGTTTTATGTGAACCAAAATCTTCAAATCCAATGATTTCATCCATTTTTTTTTTTGGAAAAACAAGCCCGGTGATAATGACACCTCATCAAATATTAAAGTACACAGTTTTTTTTTCATTACTTAACTTAATGACTGCTTCTTTATATGTTTAATAATGATGTCATTTACCCCTGGAGTAAGCGATATACAGCTTTAAAACTTTCTGCATTGTCCTTTTAGATGGCAAACAAAATAATTTTAGTAATATATTATAAGCCTTTTGACTTTGTTTATATATAGTCAAGCATAGTATCTTCTCCTGTGTAGTAAATCTTATACCTCTTGGCAAAATAGATGACTTTTTCAATTGTAAGTTTGTAAAAATTCTTATTGGTTCTGGAAGATTTTCTATGGCTTTTAAAAATGCCTTATTTTGTGACAGTCTATTTGCCTGAAGAATAAGTTTCTTTTGGGACTTACATTTTTCATTCAATTTCAGAAGTCGAGCTTTTAACAGCCTTAACTCTTTCGAACAGTTTTGTGTTCGATTTTTAACTGAAATAAGTAAAGACAAGACATGGTGTCAACTTGAATTGATGTTTATTTTATAGAGGACATACTTATAAATAGAGACCGGATTATATGTATTTGCATATATGCATATGCATTTGCATATACCTGCCACTATTTGGGTATAATGCATATTTTACCTAAAAATCGAGGGTAAAATGCATATTTTCGACGTTTTTACCTCGAGCTTCGGAGTGTTTTGGTTGACGACCATTTTTTTTAGTCAGCACTAATTTCGTGACGGAAATGTACGTGATTACCTTTTTTTATTTATTTTTGGTCACCACTTAAGAAAATTGTCCCTATTTTTTCAATTTTTTTTTTGGCAAAAATTATATGCATTAAAATTATATGCATTTGCATATTTTTTTGGTATTTTGTTGGTGCATATTTCGGGTATTTTTCGTGCGTATAATGACCATTTTATGTTGCATATAATCCAGTCTCTAGTTATAAAACTAAACTGATATAGCTAAAACTTCAGAACTAATAACTACATATAATTGGTCAAAATGTTTTATTTACGTAAAATCTCTTACCTACTATATAATATTAATTAATTTACAATTTGAGGGCTTCAAAAAATGAATATATAACAAATAATTATTGAGGTACAGATACTTACTTAAGTGTAGAGTTGGTACAGCATTTTGAGTGAGTCGTTTACTTGAAGAACGGTACAACTGTTCAAAATGATGATCACATATTCTTATATTGTTATAAATGTAAGAATCTTCCTTTTGTTTCATATCTTCATTTAGAATATTTTTCTATTGAATGAATTTCTCCAAATTTGGGTATTCAGGTTTAGGAAATTGATGAAAAGGACCTGAAATGTATTTATTAGAAGTCAATAAACGGTTACAGTTAAAATTGATGTAAGAAGAGTAGTAATTGATTGTATATATATAAGGAGTTCAACTCTATACTGAGGTCCTTCAAATGGGAGGTTCGGTAAGTGTAACTCATCACATTCCGCATGAAAAAAAAATTCCCAAAAATAGTTTTTAAGCCTTTAAAATATTTAAATATTCGAGCTCTACTGTTCTTGCGCATGCATTATGTAGAATACTTTACACTCACTTATACTTCTTACTAGGGCACTATTAGACACGAGTAAAACACAGAACTTGTTTTTTGAAAGGATTGGTTTATTAAATTTTGTTACCGAAGATATAGTTTTTCTGTCGACACAACGTTAGCGTGATTTAATCTACTAGTAACGCCATCTGTTATCATCTGAGCGAATTAACACATTAATCCAATAGATTATCCTAATACATTTAAAAATCTTAATATTATTGTAATTTAAGTATACACTAGCGCCATCTATTATTATACTATGGAACTATATATGTATTCGTACATACCGCCCACCAAGGGCAAAGTTGAAACTTTGGCCTTTTAGTTATAGTTAAATTTAATGTAAATGTGTTTTAATTTTTTTTTTTTTTTTGTAAAGAAATTTGTAAAGACATGTTATAAACAAACAAATTCATAGTAATATTTATATTAAGAGTTTTACATTAATTTATAAAAACTAAATTATTCTAACAATATTTGTAGTTTCATTTTTTATTTTATATAATCCTTTCCTTTTTCATATATAATGAATTTTATACAAACTTATAACACTAAATTTACTAGCTCTATGACAATTAGATGAAATAGCTTATCTATTCAGCCACAGGTAACAAACATAATTTTGACACAGGTCGTTTTATAGTACCATTTTTAGTTTTTAATGTTACTACTCGTACAATATCGTCTAAGCCTGGGTGAGTAGCAATCACTTTGCCATAAAGCCAACGAGATGGTGGTAAATTATCCTCTTTAATTACTACAACATCATTCAGTTTAATCTGAGTATTATTTTGAGACCATTTATATCTCAGTAAAAATTTCGTAAGATATTCCTTTGACCATTGTCGCCAGAATGATTGAATCATGCGTTGAGTGTGTTGCCATCTTCTCAAAGAACTCACATTTACCAACTCTACGTTCTGATCTGGTAGCGTCACCAATGGTTCCCCTATTAAAAAATGACCCGGAGTCAAAATTGTAGCATCATCAGGATCATTTGTTATTACTGAAAGAGGACGGGAGTTTAAACAAGCTTCTATTTGATTAAGAACGGTCGCCATCTCTTCATATGTCAAAGTTGAATTGCCGATGACACGTTTCAGATGATACTTCATCGATTTGACACCGGCCTCCCATAAACCTCCAAAATTGGGTGAATGGGGTGGTATAAAATGCCATTCGCAATTATATGTTGATAATGCTTCTGCAATGTCTTTAGACAGGTTTTCGTATTCTGCATTTTTACACTGTTTTAGCTCCTTAGCTGCTCCAATGAAATTAGTTGCGTTGTCGCTCCATAAATGAAAACAATATCCACGTCTAGCGACAAAACGTCGAAATGCTTGCAAAAATCCTTCTGTTGTCAAATCACTCACCACTTCAAGATGCAAAGCTCTAGTAGCCATGCACACAAACAATGCTATATAACTCTTGTAGGATTTATGTCCTCTACCCTTTGTTGTTCTTAATAGGATAGGACCAGCGTAATCGACTCCGCTATTACTGAAAGGGCGTGTTGGTATTGTTCTGACAGCTGGTAATTGCCCCATCAATGGATTCTTTGAATGTGCTGAATTTTTTACACAAATCACACAAGTACGATACATTGATTTAACCAATTGTTTTGCCCCGATAATCCAATATTTTGAACGGATATAATTCAACATAAGTTGCGGACCTCCATGTAATGTATGCTTGTGAGCGTCTTTTATTATAAGATTCGTTAGATGCGACTGTTTCGGCATTAAAATAGGATGTTTGCGGTTGTAGCTCAAATTGGATTCGCTTAACCTGCCTCCAACTCTTAATAAGTCATAGTCGTCAATAAATGGATTCAACGGTTGAAGTTTGTTATTTTTTGGTAAGTATTTTTTCTGTGATATTATTTTAAGTTCTTCTTGAAAATGAATTTCTTGACATTTTATTATACATAGTCTTAAAGCTTCCTGTAATTCAGTAGTAGTTAGGTATTTTATAATAATTTTATTTTGTTTTTTACAGTTATTTATAAATCTTTTACAATATGCAATTACTCTTACTAATTTTGTTAATGAGGAAAACTTATTAAATAAATTATCATCTTCTACTATAGCTGAATGAACTCTAACTGCTTCTATATCTGTTGAAGTATCTTTAAGTTTTTTATACAAAATTGTTTTAGAAGAAATGATTTCTGGTCCATTGAACCATAATTTATTATTTACTAAATCAGAGGGACGTAGGCCTCGAGAGGCACAATCCGCTGGATTCTGCTTTGAAGAAATATGTGACCAACTGTGTGGATCCAAATTTGTATGTATTTCTGCAACGCGGTTTGCTACAAATACATTCCATTTGCTTGGGTGACTGTTCAACCAGGCAAGAACAACAGTTGAGTCTGTCCATGCGTGTAAGTTATGTTTCTTAATATTCATAATATTTGAGACTTCCAGGAGCAATCTACTCAGCAATACGGCACCACATAGTTCCAGTCTCGGAATTGAAACCTGTTTAACAGGAGCTACTTTCGTCTTTGCTGTAATTAACGAGACCTTTACGTTTCCTTGACAATCAATAGCACGAACATAAACGACGGCAGCATATGCTGATTTAGATGCGTCACAGAAGCCGTGTAATTCAATTTCCTGATCATCTGTTCGAATACCAATCCATCTCGGTATGCGAATGTTACATAAATAAGTTTGTTCATCACGGTAAGTTATCCATTCATTTAATAAATCATTGGGAACGATTTCGTCCCATTCAATTCCTAATAGCCATAGCTTTTGTATCATTATCTTCGCTTGTATTATAGTAGGTCCTACCCATCCCAATGGGTCATACAAACGTGAAATATCAGAAATAATTTTTCTTTTTGTTACAGGGTGCTGCAGCGGCGGATAATTTACTACATAACGAAAGGTGTCATCACTTCTGTTCCAGGTAAGTCCCATAATTTTTATTAATTCATCTCCTTTTATTTCCAGTCCTGTCCTTACATCCTTATCCTTATCCCTTTCCTTCATCAATTTTAAGAGCTCATTGTTATTACTATTCCATTTTTGTAGTTCGAAACCTCCTTTGCTAAGTAGTTTATTCATTTGGTTAAATATTTCGAATCCTTCTTCTATGGTTTGACAACTACTCATAAAATCGTCGACGTAAAAATCTTTAAGTGTTCTTTCAGCGGCCAATGGGTATTCATCACCATGATCGTGTGCAACTTGTTGCAATGTTTTGATTGCCATATATGGAGCAGATGCTGTACCAAACGTTACCCTGGTAAGTCTGTAATGTTCAATTTTCGACTTGTCCTTATTCCACAAGAGTCTTTGATAGTCATTATCCTGTTCGCTAGTTTTCACTTGACGATACATCTTTATAATATCGGCAGACAAACAAATAGGTCCAGATCTCCAACGCATTATAATGTGCCGGAGTTCAAGCTGTAAGGTAGGTCCTACTGCTAGTTGATCATTTAGTGATAAGTGGTTTTTTCCTTTGCAGGACGCATCGAAAACAATTCTGACCTTTGTGGTGTCTTTGTCGTTTCGGATGACCGCATGGTGTGGTAAGTAAATTGCTTTTGGATCATCAATTTCTTCTTCAGGTACAATTTCCATATGGTTTAGCTGTAAGTATTCATCAATTACTTCCTGATATTTAAGATTTAATGTTTCGTCTTTATTCAATCTCTGTTTCAATGATTTTAGTCGTTTTTCAGCAATTTCTCGTGAAGAAGTAACTTGAGGATCGTCGGACTTGAGCGGGAGACGAACGATGTACCTACCATTGGCATCTCTGCGTGTAGTTTCATGGTAGTATTGCTCACAATATTTTTCTTCCTCAGTATATAATTTTTCTTTTGGCAGTTGAATGTCCCCTTCAAGCTCCCAAAACCTTTTTAAATCATTTGTGCAAGTACAATGCATTGCCTTTATATCTTCGGAGGGCTTCATATTTGAACCGACTGTACCTGACAAAATCCATCCAAGACTGGTTGACTGTGCTATGACGGCGTTTATTGGCCCTCTTTTGATGCCATCGCGAAGTATTTCGCCGTATACTTCTGCACCTAGAAGAATATCTATTTTGTTTGGTATATAATATTCAGGATCGGCTAGCGAAATTCCTGATAGATCCACCCAGTCCAATGCCACAATACGGTTAGTTGGCAAAGGCGTAGTAATGCTTTTTATAACATGTGCGTTCACTGCAATTTCTACAGAGGGATCATATATTGATTTTATTTTTAAACTTACCGTTGCTTTGGAAAGCATTGTTTTTCCTCCACCTAGTCCCATTATAAGGCTAGTGGTCGACCTTTTATTCAAACCTAAAAATTGAACAGCAGATTCTGTTATGAAAGACGACTGCGATCCTTGGTCGAGTAATGCTCTTATCTTATAATCATTTCCGTTTCTGGACGTAGCTTTTACTATTGCTGTAGCGAGTAACACCTGCTTATAAATCTTACTTGATGAAAAACACGATACCAATGATGTGGATTTTACAAGACAATCATCCTGTTTTAAATTTTTATTTTCGTTATCAATAATTTTACTCGTAGGATGAAGAAGAGAATGATGTTTTCGTTTACAAATATGACATTTTAAATTACTACGGCAATCGTTGGCAGAGTGATTACTACCTAAACAATTGAAACATATATTATTATCTTTGACAAATTTGCGACGATCATCAATCGTTGTTTTATGAAATTTTGTACATTGATATAATTTGTGACTATCCGAACAAAATAAACAAGATATATTGATATTTCCAACATGTAAAGTTTTAATTTTATTATTATATTGAGATTTTGTTGACATTGACTTTGGACTAAGATATTCTACAGCTCTAAACGTTTTAGATAAAAAGTCAGTAAATTGTTGATAAGTTGGGAGTTCGTTCATGGAAATATGATTAGTAATATGGAATTCCCATTGACGTTTTGTCTCTGGGTCCAATTTCAAAGTCAAAACGTGGATCAATATTACATCCCACGTTTGTGTATTTACACCAATGCTTTGAAGCGTTGCTAGGCATGTATTCGTAGTATCAACTAAATTACGTAACCCGTCGGCTGACTCGACATTAAGATTTTTTTGACTAAAAAGCAATTTTAATGTTTGATAACAAACAAATCTTTTGTTATTATACCTTTCTTGTAATAATTGCCAACAACGATCAAAATTACCCTGTTCTATTGGAACATGTCTAAGCAATTGTTCAGCGTCTCCTACAAGATAACTTTTTAAATAATGAATTTTTTGTATATCGTCAAATGAATTATTATTGATTACTAGTGACGTGAACATCTGCTTAAACGTGGTCCATTCACTGTAATTGCCTGAAAATTTAGTTATGTTAATTTTGGGATATTTCATGTTGTTATCAACACTCTTAACAATGGTTTCGACATTGCAAATTTCTGAGCTTGAAAATTTATTTAAAGTTAATTTTAATTCACTTTTGTAATCTATATACATCTCTTCTGTTTTGTCGTACATTTCATTAATTATATAGCTAGATTCGTTTAATTCTTTTTGTTTGTACTTACGCATCAACTCTTTGTGACCTGACAGAAATTCGTGCCATAATTCATCAATAATCTCTAATTTATTTTGTACATATTCTTTGGTTATGCGCTCTTTTGGCGACTTTTTAAAGTTTATTCTAGCCCTATGTATACGCGAATGCAAATCATCCTGATAATTAATTATAGAATCCATTTTTTACTAATTATAATAATAATAACTACTTTTTTAATATAAGTTTTATAAGTAATATTTCAAATATAAATTTTTCTTTAAAAATGCACTTACGAAAACTTCACTGAACCACGCAGTAACATAGATTCCCAGCTTTCACGACTGGGAGTTTTCCAGCACTCCTTGTCACCCTGACTGCGCCTTCCGTCGAAGACCCTGTCTGAAGCTGACCTGATGCTCTTCGTAGCCTCGGCCAGTTCCTGAGGAGTCCGCTGCGTGTCCTGACTGCACCTTCCCACGAAGACTATGTCCGAAGCTGGCCTGATGCTCCTTGTAGCCTCGACCAGTACTGCGGGCGTCCACCGCCCACCGTATCCTGACTGCGCCTTCACTTGAAGACACCGTCTGAAGCTGACTCGAAGCTCTTCACTGCTTCGATCGGCTCCTGCAACTTGCGTTTGCAACAGCGATCCACCGTCCGCAAGTCGTGATGTTCAAAAATACTACCGCGAGCACACTGACATGTAGTTCACTGGTAGAACACGACTTACTCACTGATAATCCGGCTCGAAGTCCATGTAGAATACTTTACACTCACTAATACTTCTTACTAGGGCACTATTAGACACGAGTAAAACACAGAACTTGTTTTTTGAAAGGATTGGTTTATTAAATTTTGTTACCGAAGATATAGTTTTTCTGTCGACACAACGTTAGCGTGATTTAATCTACTAGTAACGCCATCTGTTATCATCTGAGCGAATTAACACATTAATCCAATAGATTATCCTAATACATTTAAAAATCTTAATATTATTGTAATTTAAGTATACACTAGCGCCATCTATTATTATACTATGGAACTATATATGTATTCGTACACATTACATCTAAGGCGCGCGCCGCACAACTTCGGTTTACACTTACGAGGGGTGATCCAAAAGTAATGAAAATCAGTTATTTCTAGTGCACACAAAAATACAAAAAAAATATCAGTCACTTGCTCAGTTACTCACTAGTTCAGGAAAAAAAAATCATATAAATAGGCCACGATTCCCGGGAGCTACATTAATTTGAATATTTTATATTTGGGTATTATATATTTGGGTATTATATATATT
>JBBEEQ010000176.1:0-326000 GCA_037950945.1 Hypolimnas misippus | reverse complement strand
CCCAGGGCTCTGTCCTTAGTCCTCTGCTTTACAGCATTTACACTCAAGATCTCGAATTATCTGTTAACAATTTTTGCAACATTTTACAGTATGCTGATGATATTGCAATTTATTATCGATCAAATTCAGTAGAGGATATTACATTTCGTCTCAACTCTGCTTTGCATTATCTTGGCCAGTGGCTGTCTGATCATGGCCTATCTCTATCGATAGCCAAAAGTCAGGCAGTTGCATTCTCTAGAAAAAGAATAGTTCCTATCTTCGATTTGTTTTATGGGGATCAACGTATTAGCTTTGTAGATAAGGCTAGATTTTTAGGAGTCATACTCGATATCCGACTGAACGGAGTTTCTCATACAGAGCATATTATAAAAAAATGTGAGAAGGGCATTAATGTCCTTCGTGCGGTGTCAGGCGTTTGGTGGGGAGCTCACCCATATTCACTTAAACTCCTATATAATGCCATAGTTCGTAGCCATATGGACTATGGCTTATTTGTTTTGGAACCAATAAATAAATCAGCATCTGACAAGCTGAATAAAATTCAATTTAAATGCCTTAGAATCATTTTGGGTGCTATGAAATCTACACCTACGAATGCTCTACAGGTTGAATGCGTTGATGCTCCCTTGCAAATAAGGAGACAGTATCTGTGTGACCGTTTCGTCAGCAAGATGTTACAGCTGTCATCCCATCCTCTTTGGAATCGTTTAAATGAATTGTCCCAAATTGTTAATCCTAGAAAACCCTCATCCTGTCTTTTAAATAGTTTCCTTTATTTTACTAAACTCCCGAATCCTCTTATTCAACTACCTTTAAATCCTCTTTTTTTCATCCCCTATAAGGCCCTTGTCCATCAACCTCCTGTTGTAACAAATCTTGGATTCGTTAAAGACTCACCCGATACTGTGTCTCTTTTTAATAGCATACTTCATGAAAATTGGTCAGATCATCTTCCCATTTATACCGATGCGTCTAAACTATCTCCAGAAGGCTGTGTTGGTGCAGCCTGCTGGATTCCTAAATTCAAAATTATTTTACAATTTAAATGCCCACCTGAATCATCAGTATTCACTGGTGAGGCGATCGCCTTATTGGAAGCCATTTTATATGCCCACTCCCATGACTTAAGACAGACTGTTATCCTGACTGACTCCTTAAGCCGCCTTTTAGCCATCAAGGAAAACCCATTTCGTAGTAGAAAGAGGTTTTTCGTTATCTTAAAGATCAGAGAGGCCTTGTTCTTGTGTCATCAAAAGGGACTGCAGGTCTCGCTAGTTTGGATTCCCAGCCATTCCGGAATCCCTGGCAACGAAACTGCTGATTCGTGTGCCAAATCCGCCATTCAGCTTGGTTCTTTAGAGCACTTCAAAAATTCTTCACAAGATCTCTGTGCTGTTGCGAATACTCGTTTGTCCAAATCTTGGACATCTTTTTGGATTTCATCAAAATCTTTAAGATAAGGGTAAATATTATGCTACTTTGCAACCTGACATTCCAAGACGCCCTTGGATCTTTCTTTTTAGACGTGCTGACCGCTGGGTCACTTCCACTATTTGTCGTCTGCGTCTTGGCCATACATGTACTCCCAGTCACCTGGCTAAAATTAGAGTTCGTGACCACTCACTGTGCGAATGCGGTTTAGACGAAGGTTCCCCATCCCATATCCTGTTTAACTGTCCCAGACTTCTTCATCCCCTCTATGACGTTCTCCCTCCTAAAATCCCCCGTCCTATAAATGTTGAATGTTTATTGATGTTTGTGTTTAGTCCACTGTGTTCGTTTCTGTGAAAATATATTAAATGTAATAAAATTAAGTTGTAAATAAAACATGTGATTGTCCCATTATTATTAGTTGTGTTTTTATACTATATATTTATTATATTTATAACTCTTTTTTGTGTTGTTTTAGGACTAACAATGAAATTCACACTATTTTAGGGTGTTTTCAAAATTTAGTCAAGGTTGGATTCTCGACCCCACCGATCAATCTCCATCGTGTTTTCTCCATTCCACGTGACATTGGCGAAATAACATGTGTCTAATTGGCACAACTAAAAGCCATAAACCAAAGAATTGAATTGAATAAAGTTTCAAGGTCACTACTATTAGCCGTGATTTTCGCAATTAAAAAAATACAATTAAAATAATAAGTCGATATTTGACTTATTACTATCTACTAATAATGTAATAACATATTATTAACAATACAACTTCAAAGAAAGATGATAGGATTGAATACACTTAATTTACGTAACAATTTCTTATGAACTAAAATTATTTTGTTTTTAATTATTATTATTTACAACTTTTTAATAATAACAAGAATCTATTATAAGACAAATAATTTTTCTACTTAAGCATTTACGTATTTTATCCTTTTTATAAAATTTTAAGAGTTCATTCATCAGAATGTTTTATTGTGTTTTAGTAAATTATAGTTATTCCATAAGTAAAATTGAATTTGAAATTTTATTTAATTAATACACGACAATAATAAATATTAGTGTTGATGTTGTTGTATGTACCTAATATGAGTATATGGGCTCTGGTATACCCTTATCAGTTATCAGTCCGTCTTGGGTAGACATGTGGGCGTTAAATAAAACTGCTGATTATAATCACTGAACTTTAACTTAATACCAATTATTTTTAGTTTTCTTTAAAACTTCTAATAATGAAAATAATAATGTCTTTAATAATAATTAACATTCGTAACACAAATAAATCACAGCGATTCGTCGCAAAGACCGTGTGCTGCCGCCATTTTTCAAATCTCCTTCTTTTTTTTTTTCAAAACATGGCTGCTGCCCACAGACACGCGACGCTTCGCTAGAGTGGCCAATCCAAAGCCACCCTTTGTCTATTCTGATTGCGCCGTCACGGCCGGACTGACATACGACCGTCCTCGGGCGTGAGAATGTATCTCACTGACCACTCTTATTGGGATGTTTCTGGAACAAATAATTTTCAAACACTAGAATAAACGCTCGTTCATCCTGATTACAAAATGACTCCGTTCTGATTAAATTATCATCATAATCATCAACAAAACATCGATTTCGAATTTCGATTGAAAACTATTACTTTAATGACTTTACTACGTATATGAGCTTTGGCCGTGGCTACATTATTTATTTAACCAACTCACACACGTAAACGGATTGGGCCACACTATCCATTCAATCAACACAAATACACAAATTAAAGCAGCTATACATATGTCTAACTTTAATCAGACAACCATCTTTGCCAAGTGAGAGCATCCTTTCAACCAAAGCATTCTTGCCCGGCCCGGACGACTAACCTTGACCAGGGGTAGACTTACATCTGGAGCGAGTGAGTGTATCCCTTCAACCGACCCTCTTGGGTCCAGCCCGGATGACAAACCTCGACCAGGATTGACCATCTGAATCGAAAAAGTGGATACTTTCAGGCGACTTCCTTAGAAGCGACTACACAGCACTTATCGATCAGGAAAGACCATCTAAACTGAACAAGTGCATCCTTTCAACCAATCTTGGCCCGGATGTCACTCTTCAGTCAGGGAAAACTTACACATTAACCACAACAAGACCAACCACAAACATTTTTATTTAACTTTTCTCTGTACAATAAAACTACATTGCATCACTGATATTCATAACATAAAAATAATACCTAGTATGTTGAAAATATCATACCTATAAATGCACACTATCTTCTTCAGCGTAAATTTCAATTTCATTTTCTATATCCCATGTTTCAGGATCAGAATGTGCGCTAAGAGTGTCTGAACCAGCTGTGATGGTACGGGAATCAGAAGAAATAGCTTCCGAGCGTACGGTCAAGGTTTCATCATGATCGATTAGAGGTTCATCTACAATATCTTCTGGCGAATCTACTACATTTTCTGGCGCCGTCTCGGCCTCGTTATAATTAAGGAGATTACTCGCGATTTCAAGTAGACCATCGTGTCCTTGGGGCACTGAACGCAAATTCTCGTGGGCGTACTTATATGTACGATGAAAACCACCTAAACTTTTTAATTCATACCTATCGTTTTCCAACACTGCGGTTATAACAAATGGACCTCTAAACTTCCTATCTAATTTCGTTTGGCTTCGTTCACTATTCTTAAGAAACACAAATTCACCTTTTGAAAATGGTTTTATCGATGCGCGGCCTTTATTGAATCTATCTACATCAGATTTAGCTGCTTTTTGAATATTGGCTGACGCATCTTCCCGTATAACATCGAGGTCTAAACGATCTTGCTGACAATGTACCTCCGAATTTAACTTAGACATACCCAACGATTGTGCACTAATACCTAACATAAGTTCTATTGGAGAATATTTTGTTACAGTAGACTTAGTACTATTGAGTGCCAATTGAATGTTTCCTAGTTCGTCCCGCCACGTTTTATTAGGATCATTTTCAACAATAGTTAATAAGCTTTTGAGAGTTCGCATAACTCTCTCAACTTGTCCGTTGGCTCTGCTTGATCCTGTCGCAATGAAATGCAGATGTATCTTGTGCTCAGCGCAAAAGTTTTTAAATTCTAAGCTAATAAAGCAACGACCCTGATCAGCAATAATTCGCTTAGGTGCACCAAACAGGCAAACTGCTTTTTCTAAAGCATGTACTGCACTTTTGGCGTCAAGAGAAGAAGTATGTTCTAATAATACATACTTAGTGAAAGCATCTATAATGACTGAGCAATATTCTTTTCGATCACTTTTTCCGGTAAGCTTCCCTGTAAAATCTATGTGTATTGTGTGCCATGGGACTGATAATTTAGGAATAGGATGAAGTCGAATTGGCTGAGCCCCAGATGGACCTTTTGATGCTTTACAGATGATGCATGACTCAATAAACTTACGTACACATTTAGACATTTCAGGAAACCAGTATTGTTCATACAGTTTATCTAAGGTTTTATCCTTGCCCAAATGTTGCAACTCGTTATGTATGTGATTAATTAGAGTCCAAATTAAAGATCGCGGTACTACTGGCAACCAAGAAATTCTTTTATTTCTATTAATTTTCTTGTAAAGAATACTGTCTCTAACCTCATAAGACTGAGCTACCGAATCGGGAAAGCTGTTATTATTATATTTAGTAATAAGGTCTTGTATCTCGCTATCACGCTTTTGTTCGACAGAAAGCCAATCTTTATGAAGCTCGACATACTGAACCTTTTTTGTCTGTGATTTTTCGCAAGATGTGCTCGCAACATCAATATTCGGAAGAGGATTTCGCGAAAGATAGTCAGCGTGTTCCATTCCTCGACCTTCACGATATACAATCTCAAAATCGTAAGCTTGTAGGAAAGCCCACCAACGATGTACGCGAGGAGTAAGGTCTTTTTTTGATTTTGATGCCTTAAGAGAATTACAATCTGTAAAAACTACAAAATGTCGCCCGTAAAGGTAATGTCGGAAATGTTCCACCGCTCGTACGACTGCCAGAGTCTCTAATTCGTACGAGTGGTAACGCGACTCAACATCCGTCGTGCGTCGGCTAAAATACTCTATAACATGTGGTAAATTATTTTTCTTTTGAATGAGAATTGCGCCATATCCGTCAGAGCTTGCATCAGTATGTAACTCTACTGGTAGTTCTGGATCAAAAATAGTTAGTACCGGTTCAGACGTTAGAATATGTATTATAGAATTGCGTATTTCCTCGTGTTTCTGAGTCCAATTAATAGGTCCACGTAATTTTGTAAGGGGATACAATGGTCCTACAATACGCGTAAAATCAGATATGAATTTACGAAAATATGAGGCAAGACCAAGAAACTGTCGGACTTGAGTGGCTGTTTTTGGTTGAGGGGATTCTATCAACGCTCGTATTTTCCGTGGATTTGGTCTTATCTCACCACACTGAAGCGAATAACCCAGATATTCAATTTTCATTTTCATAAATTTACATTTTTTAAGGTTGAATGTAAATCCTGCTTCTACTAGAGCACCCAGAACCTCGTCTAAACGTTGCAAACCTTCAGCCACATCAACCGAATAACACAAAACATCGTCCATGTAAATCAAAGGCTTATCTTTTAAATTATTTAGAGCCTTAGTGATGCACCTTTGATAAACTGAAGGAGCATTTCGCAATCCGAAAGGCATAGCCAGATATTCATACTGCCCCTCGGGAGTGACGAACGCTGTTTTCTCCACAGAATCAGGATGCATCATTATTTGATGAAATCCTGATGCCATGTCTAAAGAAGAGAAATATTTAGCTCCAGCAAGTTGATCTATTTGGTCTTCAATACGTGGCAAAGGATAATGCTCAGGCTGCGTATTGGAATTTAGTTCTCTAAAGTCTACACACATTCTGTATGAGTTATCTTTTTTTCTTACTAGTAACACTGGGCTGGCAAAAGGAGATGAACTTTCTCTAATTACTCCAGCTTCCAACAATTGTTGAATCTTTTCTCTTACTATTTGCTTTTCTGCTGGTGCTAATCTATATGGGGATCGCTGTACAATTTTATGCGGGTTTATCAAATTAATTTTACATTCACCCGCTTTAACGCGGCGTGAAGGAATGCCTTCAGTAAAATACTCGGAATATTTATTTAGTAGTGATATTAACAATTGCCTATGTTGATCCTGTAGATCTGTGTCAATTTGTGTAAAGTCTGTGTTTAAATTTATTTCACAAAGTTTAGTATCTTCCTTGTGATAAAATATAAGATTATTGTTGTCAATTTTAACACATAACCCTAGCTCAAAAATATCTCTGCCGATAATGATAGGATCAGAAATATAATTATCAGGAACCAAATGAAAAAGTAGATTTACTGTCAAATCATCAATTATAACATCACTTTGAATTTGCATTGTACATTGTATATCAGTACCGCCTATACCACTTAGATAAACGAGACTTTCACGCACAGTGCCTACAAGTTTGTCACGGAAACTTTTTTTTAAAAGAGAACAAGACGACCCGCTATCAAATAAAAATGAAACAAGCTCACCAGATATTGTCTTCAAAGTACCCCTGGAAGGGCGGTGTTCACACTGATGAACTTCCTTGACCACAGCTCCACCACTGTTTTTCCTATTCTTACAAATAGTCGCTACGTGCCCAGGCTCGCCACAGTTAAAACAGACCACAGCTGGCTTCTTCTCTATAGAACGTGAAGAACTTGAGGTTTCTTGAGATTTTGGTCCAGTATCATCACGTCGTTTTCTGCACTCGGCTATACGATGCCCGGCGATTCCACAAAAATGACACTTTCCAATAAACCTATCAGACGTACGAGTTCGCTTGGCTTCAAATTCTTTGTCTTCAACATCTAAACGTCGCTTGATCGATATTCCACCAAGTATCCGGAATAATTGGGCTCGACTAGTTACATTTTGGGCACATAATTCACGACGCATTAAGTTGTCCTTTTGAGACAACACTGATATAACAAATCCAGTTATGACCTCCTCAGACATCTTACAATTAGGTATTATTTCAATGAGATTCCATAATCGTAGTGCTGATTCAGTTGCTGTTTCTTTACCGCCTATTTGGAATCGTAGGACGTCATCAAAGTAATCTTGTAGGAGTTTGGGCTTAGCAAATTTAGCAATTAAAATATCTTTAACTGAACTCCATTCAATTTCATTTAAATTTAGTTTAGCTAAACAGGCAGCTGCACGACCTTTGAGCGCCCCCGTTAGAGCCAAGAGCAAGTTAACTCCTTTCAAACGTTTATGTTGTACAATAACTTCAGTCACTTTGCACCAATCATTAATATCCGATTCAGACTCATCGGGGTCAAACTTTATAAGTGGTGTAGTGTTAGTACTCACTGTTGATGCTTGTTGCACTGCTAAAATTCGAGTAAGTAACGCTTCCATATTACTCATAAACTGTTCAGCATTTGTTTTATCCAGTTGACTTACTTTATCAGACATGATGCAGTCAAATCCCACTTCTGATATGGGCTCTGGTATACCCTTATCAGTTATCAGTCCGTCTTGGGTAGACATGTGGGCGTTAAATAAAACTGCTGATTATAATCACTGAACTTTAACTTAATACCAATTATTTTTAGTTTTCTTTAAAACTTCTAATAATGAAAATAATAATGTCTTTAATAATAATTAACATTCGTAACACAAATAAATCACAGCGATTCGTCGCAAAGACCGTGTGCTGCCGCCATTTTTCAAATCTCCTTCTTTTTTTTTTTCAAAACATGGCTGCTGCCCACAGACACGCGACGCTTCGCTAGAGTGGCCAATCCAAAGCCACCCTTTGTCTATTCTGATTGCGCCGTCAAGTATTATGAAAGCAATGTTATAAACGTCTGATGGCGCTATTTCACGGTTCAATAATACGGTTAAATAATAAAACGATAAAACATCGTCATTTTATTATTTATAAATAAATGTATTACTGTTGAAATATTATAAAAGTACGAAAATAAAACAGTTTACTAAGAAAATTAATCATATTTTATACGGAAGTGTGGAATGCAGATCAAAAAAAAATCTGTTTTAGGTAGCTAGGAATATTATTCTAATTTGCTAAACAAAAATAATTTTATTGTTCTGTTTTGGCACGTATAAAAAAATAACAGAGATATGGGAAGTGGGGCGCGGGGTACGGGCGGTACGGCCATCGCCGCTGCGCAAGAGTCTTTCTCCTTCATCGTTAGGCCGGGTGCAGGGGGTGGGACAGAGAGGTCCCGGGATCGCACGTCGCGCGTCGGCGTGGTTATTAGAATTTTTAGTATTTCGTTAGCCCTTAGAAATTGCATTACAATGAATTGATCGCGCAACTACAAGTTGATATTGCTTTGTTTTTTTTTCATTTGTTAAGTGTGTAGGTTAGGTTATACACTCGTTTAATATTAAACGCGTTGTCATCATACTGTCTAATTTCTATTAATTCAATTTTATAAACTCAAATAATCGTAATAGTTTTTTTAAAAAGAGATATTACTGTAAATAGGGATTATTTAAATTTTTAAACATGCCGAATTGTTGTGACAAAGTCGTTGATTTCTAATGTTTTAATTGACTTTAAATTCGTGAAAATAGTGAAAATATGTTATTATAAATTACGATTTTTATAAACACGTATAGGCTATGACAAATATCGTGCAAAATATTAATATAGTGGGTATAACAAATGACATCAAAATTATGCTTTGAAAAAAATTGTGAATAAAATATTCAATTGGTGTTACCTAATTTGATTTATTTTGTTTATTTGTTTCGAAGGATACTTCGTGATGCCATAGACAGATGATCTGTTTTTATTTAGTTTTGAGTGTCTAGTGATTGTGATCGCGTGTGATATTTATGTACTTTTTTAAAAATTATTAGAAGAAGGATTAATTTTCTTTTGTTGTTTTTAAGTAGGCTTGTTTAAGGTATTAAAAAAATGTTATGTTAGCGAAATGTCGCAACACAGTTATTAATAATTCTTATTTATACGCTCGTCAGTTTGTTATTGAAATATTAAATGACTTTGGTAAACAGAGATGATTCTAATTTTTAAACACGCCAAATTGTTTTGACACATTTTGATTTTGATTTAATTTTTGAAATCCTTCGCATGTAAGCGAAGGATTACAAAAATTACATAACTGTTGGGATAAATTCAATTAAGTTTATTTACGAAATGTTGTTACAATTACTTTGCCAGTCCGAAGCCTGATCAAGTGTGACGGTAAATTCGAATCATACCTGAGGTAATTAGACGTATTAGGTAGGTACCGTAGGTCAATGACCTAACCACAGCTGACTGAGATCAGTGACCCGCCTAGCTTTTTTTTATTAAATTATCTTTCGCCCGCGTTTACACTCGTGTGTCCACCAGAAAGTGTTTATGTTTTTAAAGGTTTTGTTAAGTGATACAGTGAGTTAAGTGCGGTTGTTGTGTAAAAGAAAATTAAGTATTACGATACACTAAATGGATGACTCGAAACATGAGTATCAAACCTTATATGCAACTTATGGATTGCGTATTGGTAGGTGCTATGGACTCGACCACTTTTACTCATTACGAGGTAAGTGTAAACCGAAGTTGTGCGGCGCGCGCTTTAGATAGTGTAATGCGTGCGCACGAACAGTGGAGCTCGAATATTTAAATATTTTAAATGTTTAAAAACTATTTTTCCTCCCATTTGAACCTCCCATTTGAAGGACCGCAGTATAGAGTCGAACTCCTTATATATATATATATATATATATATATATATATATATATATATATATATATATATATATATATATATATATATATATATATATATATATATATATATATAATAGTTTATTTTATTTTTGTTGTATTATTAGGATAAATCGTTAATCTACTTCTGTTAAAAATGGTGTTTTACAATCAAACATAATATTAATGTTTGATATATCAAAATAAGTATCGAAATAAAATGAATATTAAATATTTATTTATTGTTATCATTATTTAAATATCGATAATTTCATTTATCGATATTTTTATTCGAGCCTATGCCCCCCTTTTAATAAAAAAAAATTATTAGTTAGTTCCTCGTGAAAATTTCTTCCGAGTGGATTACTTTTTGGTTACGGTTTTATAAAATTGTGTTGTTTTATAAAATGTACTCCAACCAGGAATATTTCAATATGTTAATGTGTCTAGGGAAATGTGGTTGTCATTATGCGGAATCGCGTAGATTTTATGACGAACTGTTTGCTTCTCCAAGAAACATACCATTACCGTCACTTAAGGCATTTCAGCGTCTTCATATATGCATGTACAATTTCGGAAATGTCGATGGCCGTGAACAACAACGTGCTAATGCGGGAAGGCCGAGGGTTAATAATGACGATCTAGAGGAACACATATTACATGTTTTTCGACAGGACCCTACGCAAAGCACGCGCTCGGTGGGACATCAACTCGGTGTCAACCATACGCGTGTATGGAAAGTTTTAAAGGAAAATGACCAGCACCCGTACCATTATCGTCGAGTACAGTTATTAATTCCTACCGACTTCGAGCCTAGAATGGCATTCTGCAGATTGCTAACTTTATTTCCCGATGCCGTAAATGCATAGAAGTACAAGGCGGGCATATTGAGCAACACATTCATGGCCGTCAAGTAGATGTTATTATTAACTAAGTATTATTATTTTAAATTGATTTGTAACATAGTGAAACGTATCGATATTTGAAAAAAAGCGGTATCAGTGAATCGTTCAAGTGATTAAACAATCTAAATAATGTGAATGTACGTTCGAGTTCGTCACTAGTAGCGCAGCAGGTGTGATGGCGCTATGGAGTCTCATCGTGTTATACCAGTGCGTACAAACATTTTGTTACTCTACATATAATAATCATTTAATATTTAATTTTATTATTTCGATTGAAGAGTTTGTAAATGTAAGTTGTTTGATTGTGTTACATTTTCGATACTGATAACGCAGTTAAGGGGGTTGACACAATTTTTCATACACACTGTATATATAGTGCTTATATATGTACTATAAGCTCTGTAACAATATTTTTACTATTTATTATTGTATTATTACATATTAAAAAAAAACATTAACTGGCATGGGAGACATTTTTTTTTGTATGAAGCTAAATGCCGGCAATCAACCTGTTAATAATAAGAATGATGATTCGTAAGTGAATACTTATGTTTTTTGACTTACCGATAAGTGTTTAGAGGAAAACGTGCTAAGAAACTTGCGTAAATATCGTACACCACAAATCGCACGATTTTTGCAATTGTAATGTCGTCTATTCTCCATAACAATAATTTAACACACTTTTTTGCAATTAAAATTTCGAAAAATACCGAAGTTTACAAGCTCGCTTGTTAAATTCGATAAGTCGAAAACAAAACAAATAAAAATGGCGGCGTTTTTTAAACGTCATTGGATGATTCGAGGCTGTAACTACCAACATCTAGAATAAAATATGTATTTATAAAGGAATGTTGGCAATGATCTACACCCCGTCACTGATTTTACTCTGTAATGGAATTTGAACTTTAACAAATAAGTAAAAAGGGTGTAATTACGTTAAATCGCACTATTTTCGAGACTCTTGTGAGAAGTGTCGACCTCCTGCAGTCTAGTACAGGGTTGACAATCTCAGTACTAGCAAACTGGATTTTTCTTACGTATAGGTCTACAGAAATGAGAAGAACACTGGAAACCAGTTGGTTTCTGTTACGCTACAGAGTACTTTATATATATAGGAAATAGAGATAAATTGACTCCAAGAAATGTACATTACTATAAAACCTATTATAATATTTTACGTGATTTTATGTTGACATTGAGGTTAGTAAACACTAGCGTTTAAACTAGGCCGAGCCTGTATCTTAAACGCTAGGCTCTTCCGATGTCACTATTAAATCTTATTTATAAAAATAAACTACAAAAGTAATTAGTGAATGAGGGTAAAAGTTAAAAATCTATACAAAAACAACATCAGCGACATTTATATTTCTACCTTCAAACTTACAATTTGATAGGCTAGACCACAAAAAACTATGAACTAAACATAAGAATAAAATGTAATACTTTAATTTAAATTGTAAACGTAAATATAAAAAATATGTTTTTTTTTTTTTTTAATTAGCTTAACAAATAGAAGAAAATAAAATATTAATACTTTAATAAAAAGGTTTATAAAAGATTTGAAAATTTTGAATTTTTATATATTTATTTTAGAGTAACAAACAGTTTTTCCAATTCCTCATAATTTTGTGTTTTTAACCAGGATAATAGTGTGCCTTTACATTTGGTTTTATTGAGTGGATAAAAATTTAACAATTTATTTATTTTATTATAAAGCCGATATAGAACCGATTTAATATATATATATATATATATATATATATATATATATATATATATGTATATATATATATATATATATATATATATATATATATATATGTATATGTATAAAATCAATTTAAACAAAACAAATTTTATCACATTTCAAACTTATAGAAGCAAATTACAGTCCATTAAAATTAATTTTGACAACACTGATATATCAGAAGCCAATAATGCAAAGTTTTTGGGCATAATAATAGATAAATATTGTAACTGGAAGAATCATATTGAAAATTTATGTACTAAGATTGATAAATTTATATATGCATTGAGGCGTATAAGCCAAATAGTTTCTGTTACAGCAGCAATCACAGCTTACCATGGATATGTTGAATCTTTGCTAAGATATGGTATTGTTATATGGGGTAATTCTGTGGACTTGCATGTTGCATTTAAGACACAAAAAAAAATGTATAAGAACTATTTATAATATTCATTTCACTCAGAGCTGTAAACCCATATTTAAAAGTCTAAATATATTACCCGTTCCTTGCCTATACATTTATGAAATTTGTATATTTGTTCATAAAAATATTTATTTGTTTAAACGAAACTGTGATGTAATAAATATGCGTAGCAGATTTAAAGACAAACTGTATGTTCCAGCTCAACGATTAGCTTTGTATCATAACAATGTATGTATATTGCATGGCCATACGCATTTACAACCACCTACCTAGAAATTGTAAAGAATTGTCTCTAAATTTATTTAAGAATTTTTGTTTTAATTTACTAATAGATAAAATGTATTATAGTATAAATGAATTTCTTAACGACAAATTTTAAATTATAAATAATATTGTAATTTTATTTGAATTAATTGACAAATAACTATTTATGTATAATGATGATATTGAAAATTATTTATTTAAATTGTAAACTATAAACTTTATATTGGTAATTATAGTAAATTCATTAGTAGTATTATTAGTTTATTCAAAATATTTGCACGCCAAATCGGCAGAATATGTTGGACCACTGTAAATGTATGAAATACCTTTGTAAACCCATATTCGAGCAAATAAACTATTATTATATATCGGCTTTATAATAAAATAAATAAATTGTTACATTTTTATCCACTCAATAGAACCAAATGTAAAGGCACACTATTATCCTGGTTAAAAACACAAAATTATGAGGAATTGGAAAAACTGTTTGTTACTCTAAAATAAATATATAAAAATTCAAAATTTTCAAATCTTTTATAAACCTTTTTATTAAAGTATTAATATTTTATTTTCTTCTATTTGTTAAGCTAATTTAAAAAAAAAAACATATTTTTTATATTTACGTTTACAATTTAAATTAAAGTATTACATTTTATTCTTATGTTTAGTTCATAGTTTTTTGTGGTCTAGCCTATCAAATTGTAAGTTTGAAGGTAGAAATATAAATGTCGCTGATGTTGTTTTTGTATAGATTTTTAACTTTTACCCTCATTTACTAATTACTTTTGTAGTTTATTTTTAGAAATAAGATTTAATAGTGAAATCGGAAGAGCCTAGCGTTTAAGATACAGGCTCGGCCTAGTTTAAACGCTAGTGTTTACTAACCTCAATGTCAACATAAAATCATGTAAAATATTATAATAGGTTTTATAGTAATGTACATTTCTTGGAGTCAATTTATCTCTATTTCCTATATATATAAAGTACTCTGTAGCGTAACAGAAACCAACTGGTTTCCAGTGTTCTTCTCATTTCTGTAGACCTATACGTAAGAAAAATCCAGTTTGCTAGTACTGAGATTGTCAACCCTGTACTAGACTGCAGGAGGTCGACACTTCTCACAAGAGTCTCGAAAATAGTGCGATTTAACGTAATTACACCCTTTTTACTTATTTGTTAAAGTTCAAATTCCATTACAGAGTAAAATCAGTGACGGGGTGTAGATCATTGCCAACATTCCTTTATAAATACATATTTTATTCTAGATGTTGGTAGTTACAGCCTCGAATCATCCAATGACGTTTAAAAAACGCCGCCATTTTTATTTGTTTTGTTTTCGACTTATCGAATTTAACAAGCGAGCTTGTAAACTTCGGTATTTTTCGAAATTTTAATTGCAAAAAAGTGTGTTAAATTATTGTTATGGAGAATAGATGACATTACAATTGCAAGAATCGTGCGATTTGTGGTGTACGATATTTACGCAAGTTTCTTAGCACGTTTTCCTCTAAACACTTATCGGTAAGTCAAAAAACATAAGTATTCACTTACGAATCATCATTCTTATTATTAACAGGTTGATTGCCGGCATTTAGCTTCATACAAAAAAAAATGTCTCCCATGCCAGTTAATGTTTTTTTTTTTTAATATGTAATAATACAATAATAAATAGTAAAAATATTGTTACAGAGCTTATAGTACATATATAAGCACTATATATACTGCTACTACTATACTACTACTATGATGGCTCTACAACCCAAAGTGAGTCTTGGCCTCCGACACGAGTTTACGCCACTTGTCCCGGTCTTGCGCCATTTCTCGCCAGTCACTGGCTTGAAGTTCGTGAAGATCAGATTCAACGGCGTCGGCCCAGCGATACCTGGGTCGTCCAACGGGCCTTCGTCCACATGGTCGTCCCAGATAGGCTTGTTTAGCGCCACGATCTTCACTCATTCTCTGGATATGGCCAAACCAGCGCAGACGGTGAGCCTTTGTCACGCCAATGATATTGGGCTCAGCTATGAGTCGCTGTATTTCGGCGTTTTTTCGGACTCTAAGACTTCCATCTTCCCTTTTTACCGGACCCAATATCTTGCGCAGGATCTTTCGTTCGGCTACCAGGAGTTTAGTTTCTTCATTGAGTGTTAGTGTCCAAGTTTCACAACCGTAGATTAGGATGGGTCTTATAACTGACTTTTTTTTTTTTTTTTTTTGTTTTCGCAGGGGAAATCTTCGAAAAGATACCCGATTCCTGGGGGGGGAGATCGGGTTATGTGGAGATTTATACCCACTAAAACCCCTGCGATGGCCTTTCTCAGCACGGAAATGGAGAGGCCTCGGGATCGCTTGCGCATGCGCATCCGCTGCCCCTCCCGTGCGACGCTCCGCTCGTGGCTGGCGGAGCTCGTCTCAGGAGGGCAAAGTCTAAAATTGCCCTCCCCGCACCCCTCGCTGGTGCGTACGGCAGTTCGAGGCCATCCCGACTGCCGTCCTCCTCGTGGCCGTATGAAAACGGATGCGTGGGACCCCCATCTCACGCACCCACGGCCCGAGGGCGCGCCCTATTTATTCTGCCCCGGGCACTGGGGCTAGGAGGCCGGAAGGACGACGCCTCGGTCGTCCTCGTCGGGCGGGATCGGCCCTCTCCCGGGCCCGCCCTGCTATCTCCTTCTGGACCATGACGGTCTCACAGAAGGAGACTACGGCCTCCCACGCCGATTCCCTGCGGAGCATCGCCGATACGACTGCTCGCAGGGAGAGATTTCGCCCGATCTCCTGGACCAAGACCTGCCTTTCGGCGGCCCACGCGGGGCACGCCGCCAGCGTATGCTGTGCAGTGTCTTGGTCCGCCCCGCAATGGTGGCAAACTGCCGTCGCCTCGCGTCCGATCCTATGCAGGTATTCTCCAAAGGAGCCGTGACCGGTAAATACCTGCGTAAGTCGGAAGGTGACTCGTCGCTTCCTCCTCATCCAGGCCTCGAAGGCCGGCAGGATCGCTGCCACGACGCGTTTGTGCGCGTACCGCTCCTCTCGGAGACGGGCGCACCACGTCGCGACAGCCCTTCGGTGCTCCTGCCGCTTCAGCGCTCCGAAAGCACTGGAGGGGAGGGACGCACTTCCGCCACTTTGACGAAGGACGCGAATCCGGTCATAGACCCTCGCGTCCCTCTCCGCCAGAATGTCCAAGGGCGGAAAGCACGCCAGGACAGTTGCCGCCTTAAAGGATATCGTGCGATATCCCCGCACTATGCGGATGGCCACTCTCCGCTGCAGACTCAGGATCTTAGTCTTGCAGCGGCGGACGCCCGACAGTCGGTGAGACCATACGGGCGCACCGTAGAGGGCCATCGATCGCACGACACCGGCGTAGAGACGGCGAACCTCTTCCCGCGGCCCCCCGAGATTAGGCAGCAGTCTGTGCATCGCACCCGCTACCTTCTCGATCCGGGGAGCCAGGAGCTTGAAGTGCTCTTCAAAGCTCCAGCGACCGTCCAGAACGAGGCCCAGGTATTTCATGTACCTGACCGTCTGGACGTTTGAGTCACCAACGCGAATGGTCTGCGAAATGGGCGGCTCCGTGCCCCTCGGCCACTTGTGGAACCATAGCGCCTCGGTCTTATGCGGCGCTATCCGCAGGCCCAGTTCGCAGATCTTCGCGACGACGAGTTCGACTCCGAGCTCGGCGAGCCGTTTGGTCATTGTGAAGCTCGGCCCGGATGCCAGCACTAACGTGTCGTCCGCGTAGCAGACGACGCTGACACCAGCGGGGAGCTCGACACGCAGAACCGCATCGTACGCGAGGTTCCACAGAAGCGGCCCCAGTACCGACCCCTGTGGAACTCCGCAGAAGACTTCCCTCCGAGTCCTCGCACCGTCTTGGCCCACGTACGCAATGTACCTGTCTCGCAAGTAGCTCCCGACAATCGCTTGCAGGTAGGGAGGCACACGATGGTATATTAGTGCCCCCCTAATGGCGTCCCAAGGTATAGCGTTAAAAGCGTTGACGATATCTAGGCTTATCGCCAACGCTACGCCACCTTGGGCCACCGCCTGCTCCGTCAGGGACCGGACGCGCATGATCGCGTCTACGGTCGAACGACCCTGACGGAAGCCAAACTGGCTTTCGGCCAGGTCGGGGCCGACGCTCGACAGATGCCCGCTGAGACGAGAAGCGACAATCCGCTCGAGGAGCTTGCCAGCCTCGTCTAACAGGCATATGGGACGGTACGCGGAGGGGGAGTCCGCGGCTCTGCCATCTTTCTTCAAGAGGACCAAACTTGCCTCCTTCCAGGCCGTGGGGAACGTGGCGTTTCGGAGGCAGCTGTCGAACAGCCGCCTCAGCCTGCTCCCCAGGGTAGCCGAAGCTAACACCCACACCCGCCCCGGAATACCGTCGGGGCCAGGTGCAGTGTTCCGGGCACGCAAGCGACCAAGGGCTCGGTCGAACTCCTGCTCGGTAACCCTCAACGCGTCGGACCAGGCAACCGGCGCCGCCGAGGGGACCGGGGGACTTGACCGGATTACCGGGAAGAGCGAATCAATCACCCTCCCCAGCAAATCCGGGTCTAAGGTCTCCGTCAACGGGGGCATCCACGGGCGTAACTTACCCAGTACCATACGGTATGGACCCCCCCACGGATCCCTGTCGAGCCCCTCGAGGAGCTCGTTCCACGACCGAGCGCTGGCGTCCGAGATCGCGACTCGTAACGCCAGCTTGGCCGCCTGAAACTCCCCGTATGCTTCGGCTATCTCCTCTGGAGTTGCTCGCCTTCTCCTTCGGGTTCTAGCGTACTGGCGTCGAGCGCGCAGACATGCCACTCGCAGCTGCGCGATCTCTGCCGACCACCAGTACACCGCCCTGCGCTCGGAGCGGCCTGCCCGGGGCATCGATACGTCGCATATCGACGTCATCGTGTCCCTGAACCAGACCGACTCACCTTCGGGGTCGGGCAAGACCTCGTCGGCGCTTGCTGGCCAAGCTGCGACGATAACGGCGGCTTCGAGATAGTCTCGATTTAGCCGCTTGAGGGCCCATCGCCGCGGCAGGGTGTCCACCCATCGGCGTCGGCTGGAATGGTCGAGACGGCGGATAGCGACATCGAAAACGATGTGGCGGTGGTCAGATAGAGTGACCACCTCCTCCGCTACACGCCATCCCGAAACCATGCGAATGGCAGGAGGAGTCGCCCACGTGAGATCCACGACCGACTCACCCTGCCATCGCACGCACGTACTCACCGACCCAACATTAATGAGCCGGAGGTCCAAACCAGCCGCCCAATCGAGTAGCCTCAATCCCTTCGGATCGTCTCTAGAGTTGCCCCAAGCCCTGGTATGGGCGTTGAAGTCCCCCAGGACGATCAACGGACGGGGTAGGCATCCGCGGATGCAGTCCGCCAGCCCGTCCAGGTACATCTCGTAATCGGCGAGAGACCTATTGGGAGAGACGTAACACTCTACAATGGCCAAAGGGCCCCACCTAACGGCCACGAATCCCTGCCCCACCTCGAGTAGGGAACAGGGTGGGACCCCCTCACCGCCCGCCCAATGGACGGCCACGGTGCCAGTGGCGTCCCCGAACCAGCGAGGGTGGTCGGGGACGCGATAGGGCTCTGCCACGACCGCGAGGCCAATGGACCGCTCCGCAATGGTCTGCATTAAAAGTTGCTGAGCATTGCGGCAGCGGTTCAGGTTCGCCTGCAGCACTCCTACTCCCGCGAATGGAAGACCTCCATGGCCTCCTGCGGGACAGGGTCCGGTGCTGAGGCTGGAGCCTCGGCGGTCGGCTGGGATGGGGCAGAAGGAGCAGGTTGAGGACCACCTTTCTTCCTCCTTCCGCCCCTCGTTGGACAGCACTCCTTAGTGCCCAGACGATGTGCCGCAGGGCGGCCCAAGTCCGAGCACAAGGGGCACCTGAGCGACTTGGCCGAGCACACACTTGCTCCGTGGCCGCGCTCGCCACATGCGAAGCACCGGTCGCTCCGGTCTACCCCGTTCGGGCACCTCTGTCCAACGTGACCCATCTCGAGGCACCGGAAGCAACGCAAGGGTCTGGCTTCCAGCGCCTCTACTCGGGCAGAGCCCCATCCTACGCGGATGCGCAGGCCCGCCGCCAACTTGCGCACAGCGGCGAGGGGACACTCGACCCAGGCGGTGCCAAGTGAAGTGGGTGTCCGACGGATTTTGCCGACTTTCACTCTATCCGCCGAACATCCACCCGCCTCCGCGATCGCCGACGCCACTTCAGTCGGCGTTGTGGCATCGTCGAGGTCGAGCACCCTTAGCTCGCCCATTTTAGTTGGGCGAGCTATCCTGACTGGGAAGTCCGTAAGGACTTCCTGCATCCGCGCAGCGAGACGGTCGGCCTTCTCATCACGGTCGGGCCCGCTCAACTTGATGAGCACCCCTCCCGTGGCGGCCCTTTTAAAGCCGACCGTCTCGATGCCGAGGTCAGACACCCGAATCCGAGCCCTTGCGGCTGCCATGACCTCGGCATATGTCGCCGCCGCGCCTTCGACGACCGTGACGGTGACAGCCGCAGTCGTCGGTGGTGGCTTCGGTAGCCTTCCGTTCTTTGGCGCCTTCTTAGCCGTGGGCTGAGGAGGCGCCTTCGGCCGCGGACCAGGTTTAGGCTTCCTGGCCGCTACCGTCGCCCAAGTCTCGGCAGGAGGGAGATCCGGCCGAGAGGAAGAAGACGAGGGAGCAGGCACCGAAGGTAGATCGGCTACCGGTGGAGCGGCCGGACCCGGCCGCCTCCTCCCCCTCCTCCCGTTTCTCCCCCCCTTAGGCGGAAGACTGGAAGGCTCCGAAGCCTCCACATTCGGCACAACTCTCCCCGCCAGAGCGGGCCTGTACGCTCTGTCAGGGAAAAGTTCTGCCCTGAAGGCGGCCAGCTTCGCCTCCACGAGGACTCCTATCTGCTCCAGGAGGCTAGCTTCACTGCCCCTCTGCAGACTAGGAGGAGCAGGAACACGCGGAGCAATAGGGGCCCTCGGAGCCACCGGCGCGGTAGCAGCGCGCACAGCCGGCGCGGCGGCAGCGCGCCCAGCCGGCGCGGCGGCAGCGCGCACAGCCGGCGCGGCGGCAGAGCGCACAGCCGGCGCGGCGGCAGCGCGCACAGCCGGCGCGGCGGCAGAGCGCACAGCCGGCGCGGCGGCAGCGCGCACAGCCGGCGCGGCGGCAGAGCGCACAGCCGGAGCGCCAGCAGCACGCGCAGCCGGCGCGCCAGGCGTCACCGCCCCAATGGGCGCAGCTGACGGCGCAGCCGAGCTCCCTGTCGCCTTAAAGGCGTCGAACTGCGCCGCCAGCTGCTCCATCCTCTCGCTGACGGTCGCCAGCTGGGCTCGGAGGTCCGCATTCTCCCTCTCGAGTCTCTCCACATCGGCGTCTTTCGATTGACGCCGCAGGAGCTCAGCGACCGCCACACCCATCTTGCGCGTGGCCTCGCGCAGGTCGCAGACAAGGCTCCCTTTGATCTTCCGGGAGCAGTCCGCGACCTTCTTTATGGCCAACAAGTTGTTGGCGATGCAGGCACCGATTTCCGTAATAGGGCGTGCCTGCATCTCCGCCTTGAGGGCGTCGGGTCCAGGGGAGTCCCCCTTAGCCCGCGCGACAGTCGATGCCGCGTCGGGGCCGGGAAACTCGTCCCCGGTCTCCCCGTCAGCCCGAATACTGGGCCCTGACAGCCCGTACGAGGAGACGCTGCCACTCGAACAACTCATGTCCGAGTCGCAGCCACTCCTCTCCTCCCTCCCGCCGTTGGAGACAGGCGTGTCCGGGCGGATAAATCGCCCACGCCTGTCTCGTGCCGGCTCCTTACCATTCGGATCCCTGATCCGAATGCGGATCGCCGGTCTGGCCTTGTCGGTCCGCGACTTGCCTCGCCCCGATCGTGCCTTTGGCACTTTCGGGGGCGGCAGCACTTCGCTCACCGACTCTGACCCCAGCGTCTCCTCCTCTCCCCTGACGCACAGGCGCTTCCGGACGTCGGGCCTCGCCTGCGCATTTTCGGTCCTCGCAGTCGTCGCGTCCAGACTGCGAGAACGAGTGGAGTCTCCTCGGCTCTTGACGTCCCTGACGTACGGATCGCAAATTTGGGTGCCCCCCCCCATATTTCGAAATGGGGCACGAACCGGAGCTAGGCTCCGGGTGGGATTCCTCCCGACCTGAGTCGGTGAGATCCACCTGGGGATGTATATCTTTCGGTACACTTTCCATATTTGCTTTTTTTTTTTTTTTTTAGTTTCCCCCCCTCCCCAGCGCTAGGGGCCGGATGCCCTCCGACCATTCATCCCCTCGGCACGCTAGACCTTGGGATTAGGATACGTATATTGGGGCGAAGTTCCAGTCTGCTTAAGCAGAGCGGAACAACGTGTGTCCCCAATATACTCCCCCCCGCCCCTGTCGGTCGTCAGCCGTGTCGACGGCAGCCTCGCAGCAGAACCGCTACGGGGCTGCCGTTCACACGTTTCCAGGGAGCACCACGTGGAGGTGACCGACATGCTCCCCCTTATAACTGACTTATAGATGTTAATTTTCGTCTTTTTACTTAAAAGTTTGGACACTAACACTTTGTGAAGGGCTGCGCTACATCTCAGGGTGTTTTGGATGCGAATGTCGATTTCTTCCTTCCTGGTATTGGTGTCGGTGACCGTGCAGCCTAAGTATTTAAATTTGGCTACACCTTTATAGATCGTATCTCCAACATGAAGGTTTTCCCGTTTGGCTCGTGTATCTTTATAGCGCTTCATGTGGAGATACTCGGTTTTTATATGGTTTATACTTAGGCCCACTCTTTTGGCTTTATTTTCAAGTACAGATGCGGATTGCGCTACTTGTGCGCTAGTTTCTCCAAGCAGAGCTAGGTCGTCCGCATATCCTATCACCTTATGCCTTCCATTCAGTATCAGTCCAGTGTCTAGTGCAAGCACTTTCCTGATGACATATTCTAGAACTAAATTGAAAAGCACGGGTGACAGGACGTCGCCTTGTTTTACTCCGGTAATCACCTCAAACTCATCCGTTAGTTCCTTACCAACCCTCACTCTAATCCTGCTTTCTTTCGTGGCCACTTGGATCATGTTCACTAGCTTTTTCGGGATGTTAAAGCTCTTGAGTATGGTATACATAGTCGTCCGATCAATGCTGTCGTATGCTTTTTTGAAGTCCACAAATAAGGCGTGAATGCTTTGAGCGTATTCCCATCTTTTCTCCATTAGTTGTTTAAGCAGGAAGATCTGATCGATAGTGCTGCGATTGCGACGAAACCCACACTGATAGTCACTAAGGATTAGTTCCGCGTGTGGTTCCAGTCTTCTCAGCAACGCGTATGATAAAACCTTATACGCAGTTAGTAAAAGAGCAATTCCCCGATAGTTGTTGCACTTCTTTTTACAGCCGTTTTTATGGATCGGACAGATGACTCCTATGTTCCACTCCTGTGGCTGTTTTTCTTTCTCCCAGATCACCTGAATTATATTATACAAGTGAGTTTGTAATGTCTCTCCGCCGTATTTCCAAATTTCTGAGGGTAAGCCATCAATTCCCGGTGATTTGTTGTTTTTTAGCCTCCTGATTGCTTGTTGTATCTCGTCAAATGACAGTGGTTCTACCTCAGTATTGTTGCTGGCTGTCGCGCAAATTATTTCCCTTTCAAGTGGAGGACAATTGAGGAGTTTCTGGAAGTAGTTATGCCAGGTGTTCTTAATTTCTGAAACTTCAGTAATCAAGTTGCCATCGTCGTCTTCTAGAATCTGAGATGCAGGTTGATACCGCTTCTTAAAACTTTTTAGCTCTTGGAAGAATTTCCTGGATTCACTAGCTCTTGACAGTGTTTCCATATCTCTGACTCTTTCCATTAAATGCTCTCTTTTTGCTCTTTTGATTATTGTTCTTGCTTGTATTTTCAATTGTCTGTATTTATTTAGCCACTGGTCGTCCTGTTCCGCTAGTATTTTATATTTCCGCTTCTCCTCTACAATACTTTCGCACTCATTATTCCACCATTTACGCTTTTTCCTCTTTTTCCTTCGTCCAAGAGTTTTCAACGATACTTCTTTAATTGTTGCTTTCATGCTTTCCCATGAATTCTCAATGTCTCCATCGACTACTAAATTTTGAAAACTGTTTTTTAATTCTAGTTGAAATTTACTTCTAATCGTCTCGTCTTTTAAACTTTCTACGTTAATTTCCTGGTCTTTAGGTGTGTTTTGTTTTTTAAAAATTCTAATCTTAGCTTTAACTTTAATACCAAGCAAGTAGTGATCACTGTCACAGTCTGCACCTCGAAACGATCTTACATCTTGGATGGTATTCTTGCGTCTTTCGTCTACAAGAATGTGGTCGATCTGATTAATAGTACTTCCATCTGGAGATTTCCATGTGCTTTTGTGAATGTCCTTGTGTGGAAACATTGTACTTTTAATAACCATGTCCTTAGATGATGCAAAACTTATAAGTCTCAGGCCATTGCCATTTGACACGTCATGTTTGCTGTGTTTCCCAATAGTTGGTCTGAATATATCTTCACGGCCCACTTTCGCATTAAAATCCCCTACTACCACTTTGGTATCATAACTTGGCAGCTGATCGTATGCTAATTCTAGCTGTTCGTAGAATTCGTCTTTTGAGTCCTCTTCAGCTGCCTCAGTTGGAGCGTCGGCGTTTATTATTGAAATATTAAAGAATTTGCTTCTGATGCGAAGGACGCACAGCCTATCGGATATTGCATCAAATCGAATCACATTCCCCATGACTCTGTTAGATACAAGGAACCCTGTGCCGTAATGGTGCTGACCAGAATCACTACCACTGTAAAATAATGTAGCGTCGTTTTCTATATTACACTCTCCCTTACCAGGCCACCTGACTTCTTGTAGGGCAGCAACAGCCACGCAGTATCTCCGCAGTTCCTTATTGACCTGGTGACGAGCAGCGGGTCTATAAAGAGAGCGTACATTCCATGATGCTAATCGGAGGTCCGTTATTCTTCGCCATAAGTCATTAGTATTGGAATCCGGTCGTCTTCTTTCTTTTGTCGGTTTCGTAACAATTATATTTTTATGTGGGTGGGTTGTTAGCCCACCGCACAACCCCCAAAATGCTGGAGGACCACATCCTACTTTGGTCAGCGAGTCCATCGGACTTAGCCGGCTAGCGTAGCTAAACTGTGCTACCGACCACTCCCCCATCCGCCACCTGGGGGACGCTCCTCTGCGCCGTGAGGCCCAGCGCGAGGACTATATATACAGTGTGTATGAAAAATTGTGTCAACCCCCTTAACTGCGTTATCAGTATCGAAAATGTAACACAATCAAACAACTTACATTTACAAACTCTTCAATCGAAATAATAAAATTAAATATTAAATGATTATTATATGTAGAGTAACAAAATTTTTGTACGCACTGGTATAACACGATGAGACTCCATAGCGCCATCACACCTGCTGCGCTACTAGTGACGAACTCGAACGTACATTCACATTATTTAGATTGTTTAATCACTTGAACGATTCACTGATACCGCTTTTTTTCAAATATCGATACGTTTCACTATGTTACAAATCAATTTAAAATAATAATACTTAGTTAATAATAACATCTACTTGACGGCCATGAATGTGTTGCTCAATATGCCTGCCTTGTACTTCTATGCATTTACGGCATCGGGAAATAAAGTTAGCAATTTGCAGAATGCCATTCTAGGCTCGAAGTCGGTAGGAATTAATAATTGTACTCGACAATAATGGTACGGGTGCTGGTCATTTTCCTTTAAAACTTTCCATACACGCGTATGGTTGACACCGAGTTGATGTCCCACCGAGCGCGTGCTTTGCGTAGGGTCCTGTCGAAAAACATGTAATATGTGTTCCTCTAGATCGTCATTATAAACCCTCGGCCTTCCCGCATTAGCACGTTGTTGTTCACGGCCATCGACATTTCCGAAATTGTACATGCATATATGAAGACGCTGAAATGCCTTAAGTGACGGTAATGGTATGTTTCTTGGAGAAGCAAACAGTTCGTCATAAAATCTACGCGATTCCGCATAATGACAACCACATTTCCCTAGACACATTAACATATTGAAATATTCCTGGTTGGAGTACATTTTATAAAACAACACAATTTTATAAAACCGTAACCAAAAAGTAATCCACTCGGAAGAAATTTTCACGAGGAACTAACTAATAATTTTTTTTTTATTAAAAGGGCATAGGCTCGAATAAAAATATCGATAAATGAAATTATCGATATTTAAATAATGATAACAATAAATAAATATTTAATATTCAATTTATTTCGATACTTATTTTGATATATCAAACATTAATATTATTTTTGATTGTAAAACACCATTTTTAACAGAAGTAGATTAACGATTTATCCTAATAATACAACAAAGTTAATTTACCTGAAGAAGTTCCAAATTATAATATTGATTAATAATATTTATTATTAATAAAAGTTATTTTAAATGAAATTATTTTAATGTGAAAAGCATAACTATTTATAGAAATATTGAAAATATCGATAGAATATTTATCGATATACCTAATTTTTAAACTTGCAAATCTCTATTCGAAAAACTAACAAAAGACGCGTCGCGCCACGCCGGCGCCGCGGCGCCTGCGATGAATGGCAATGTAAGCAAATAATAAACTAAGTAAATAAATAAAACTAACATAGTATATTGAATTTTATGAACTATTACTGAAATTACTCATATTACAACCATTTAAAAGAATATCCTTAAGTTATTTACAAAATAAAAAATAAAAATGTTCTAAAACTATATGCATTATAGTATTGAGGAATAACAAGAATAAAACATAAAAACAAATAAAAGTAAATAGTATGTATCATATTATTCGGGAACACTTTTTAGCAGATTTTTTAAAAGTAGTGTTTAAAGTAAATTTTAAAGGGTTAAGGTAAGCTGGTTATTTATGGGTCAGATGTTTGAAACGTTTTTTCAAATAATGTCGATTTAAAACTTATTTAGCCTATGCACTGTAACTGACCTCTGCTTGATATTTTTTAAGTTATACTATTTTTAATAATAAGCTTATACTTATATGTATACATGCCTTTCAGGGAGGACACAGTTTTTAGAACACGCTGTATATAAGTACCCCCACGGAGTCGTCGACAGGGCGCAAAGATTGAACAAGGAGTGGCGCCATGAAACTCCGCGCGGAATCGACTCCTCGCGGAGTCGCTCGGCACAGAACAATACATTAAAAAATATATGAAATAAAACACGAAACGTTCTTATAGAATTATTACTATTTTTTTAATTTTCATGAACATGACAATCGTATTCTTAGCAACTATATAAAACAAAAATTAATACTCAAAAATTAGATAAAATAACAAAACTTTGGGGTCAACTAAAAATTTATCTAGTAGTAATCAGTAAATTGAAATTGTTTTAAAAAATGTAATTATATTTTTTATAAATTTAATTATTTATAATTATAAAATTTAATTCAGACCAGCATGATACGCATCGAAACACTTCTGGTCACACAGCCCAGGCCGCTCTGGGCATAAAACACTGGTAGCATGTTTGCTTCCGAATTTTTCTTATAGCGGTACATTGCCGACAAACTTTATGTTTTATTCTATGAGTTTTTCGAACATGTCCAGGCGCATCTTTTTTAGTTTCTTCGGTTTTATTTTCTATTTTAGTTAGTTTGTGGATATGTTCCAAACGAGAAGGAACCAGTGAGCTAGTCGAAACTGAAAAAGATTTATGTGGTAATAACTCATTTATGATACTCATCCTGAAGTCATACATGTTTAAGCGTTTCCCGGAAAACCTATTATACAAAATATGAGAATACAAAATTTGTATTTGAAATACATGTATAAAAAACTTTTTATACCAATGCAGCGTTTTTCTTTCGCAGGGATAGTACGATAACATTTGGTCCTGCCTATCAATACCAGACATAAATCGGTTATAAAACGCTAAAGCCTTTGTTTTTTTTTTGAAATTCCGCTTTTGTTGGTCACTGTACCCATTTCATCATCATGTTCTGTTGATATGTAGGGAATGTATCGCTTATCTCTGTAACATCCAATGTGTATGCCGTTATGAAACACAGATTTATTCTCGCCCTTTTTAATTTTTGTGCTAACTATCTCTGGATTGAATTGACGTTTTTTTTTCTCAGAGTTCCTGTACAGTAAGTCTTGTGAGTAAGCAACTTTGCAGCTAAATTATACCCATTATAGAAATTATCCATATATACAGAATGGATTTTTCCTAGAAAATCTTTCAACAGGTGTAGCACTACCTTTCCTGTGTGCCCTTTTCCACTTGTTATATCGACCGACCCTCCATACAGATGCAGTCTTAGAACGAGGCCATCTGTCAGCATGTACAGTTTCATTCCGTATTTATGTTTTTTGTTTTTTACATACTGTCTAAAAAATAAACGACCTATGTAGGGAATCATACTTTCGTCAAGGGATAATTCTTTCTGAGCACATATTAGATTATTCATCTTTTCATTAAATCTTTCGATTTATTCGTCGACTTTATTCAATCCTCCTGTTGATGAACTGGAAAAATCTGGCATCTAAACAGCAACAAAAATCTATTCCGTGACATATATTGTCGGAAAATAGGAATGTTAAATAATCGATCCGTTTTCCAGTAGTCCGTCAAACGATTAAGACGAATAATACCCATATGAATAATTAAGCCGAAAAATACCTTAATCTCCGCTACACTTGTGTCTTTCCAGTCCTTTATTCTTGATGTTAGCGCAACTCCTGGCTTCGTCAAAATATCAATAGCATGCTTATTAGTTTCCTGAACAATATAGGACAGAAATTTATCATCAAGGAATAAACTCAAAAAATGTATTGGTTTTGATTCTATAGTTACCGGCACTTTCAAGTCGACGTTTTCCGTGAAGTCGAAAGTCTTCATACCTTCATTTATTGTTGACCAAGGTACAGAGTGCCTTTCTTCGTTTTTTGGCTTTGAGACAGTCCAGGAGGATTTAGTGATGCCAAATCCTGCTCAACTTGGAGAGACGCTGACGATTGAGTCTGTTCATCTTCTGAGACAGAACACTCGGCTTGACTCTCTTCAAAGTGTGTATTTTCAGAGTCTGACGACGACGAGCAAGATGATCCTGATTGATAATAATCATTGGAAGACGAGGAACTAAAGTCAGAGTCATTTGTTCAAGTAACCTTATGACTTCAGAATCTTGAATTTCTGTATTTTTCTTCGTAATTTACGAGTACGGGGCAAGCTAGAAGTTGCAGGTCTTTCATTTTCTGATGTTTAGGGTGAAGAAAAAAACACAAGATGACGTTTACGTCGCTGTTTGCCAAATGAAGAACGCGGAGTTTCGGCGTCCATGGTTCTCTCAAAAAATAATGAACTTAAAAACCAAAATGATTTTAAGATCTACGCTATACCATAGGCTCACGCCGACCGCAAAACAACCGCCCACTTAAAATGCCGGCGGCATACTGAGGCATAGAAATGTAATAGCTAGTCACCCCCGCTCGGAGTCGCCGGCGCTGTTACAAAATTCCCACTAACTCCGCGCGGGGATACCGGCATTCAACCTGTTAAATTCATCATAATATCTAGCGTGACCATTACACAAGTTCACAATGCGAAAACTTGAATAGTTGGTCTACATCAGAAATCAAGATAACCTGTAAAGTGCCTGCTTAAAATTAAAAGTACCTAACACCTAATTATCTTTTGGGAATTAACGTTTAAGTGCTATTTTCAGATGCTGATTATGGGTAAAAGTAGCCGGTGATGAAGATCTAATTCATTTGCCAAGTTATTATGTGGCTCTCATTTTGGGCCTCAATGTATTAAAGCAAACAGGAATCGTTTGCTTATAACTGCAATATCAACTGAGAGGCTTACCACACCACTTTACTCTGATGACTGTTTGACTGACTTTCCATTACAGGTTAAGTCTTTTTTTTATATTACATGTTAAGGAAAATAAGAAATTGCAACAAAATAGGATTGTATATGATATGACACACAGCTCCTGCAATCTGAAATTGAACACTTACAAAAGTCTCTTAAAACATTGAGTGAGAAGTATGAGTCTTCTCAAATAAAAATGCAGGAACATAACACAATTGCTTTACAATGTGAACAGTTGCAGCAGCAGTGTGACACTGCCATAAATTCTAAAAAGATTATTTATAATGAGAATAAGAGAAATATCTATACTCAAAATTATAAAGTTGTTATGGTTTCTGATAAGCTAGGTCAGAATTTTGGCTCTTTACTTAATAATGAAATAAGTGATGTGTATAATGCATGTTCACCCGGGGCATCTTATCAACATCACATAAAAAAGATTAATTCAATGAATATAGAAAAAAATTCTATAGTTATGATAATGCATGGAGATAGTTTATCTATTAAGAAATTAGACTTAATAAAAAATGTAGAACACTTATTATACATACAAAATAAAACTAAATGTAAATTTATAATAAACACATTCCCATACTCGCAAAGTTTGACAGATGCACAGAATAAGCACATATACAACTTAAATTTTTGTTTATACAATTTGACTTATCGCCATAGTGATCATTTCATATTATTCGACATAAATAAATTCATTCCTAAATTTAAGTTCACAATGTCAAAAGATTCTATGTTCCTGCCTGTAAAATATAAAAAACATCTTGCTAAATTATTAGTTTTTAATGTAAATTACTCATTTAAAAATTCCTTAGAAACAAATTGTAATTTGAATAATATTACTTTAAATGATGACATTAAAAAACTAAATTTAAACTAAATAAAAAGACAACGCCTAAGCCCTCTTACTTAATTAAATATTGTTAATCAAAATATACAGGGATAGGTGGCAAGGAACATGAAATAGAATTATTTTCTGATTGTAGTAATATTCATGTATTTTGTATTACTACACATTGGCTTCAAACTTATGAAATATTTAATATTCAAAATTTCACCATGTCAAGTTCGTTCGTAAGAGAGAATGCTATTCGGGGAGGCTCATTAATATTAGTTCGTAATGATATATCTGATAAATGTCGTCATGATATTGTGGCTCTCTCTATCGAGCGAACTATTGAATTATCTTGTGTGGAATTTCAGCTATACATAATAGTTTGCGTATACCGCCCCCCTGTAGGAGATTTTAATTTATTTGAGACAACTATGGAAGACATTTTAAAAAAGCTGTGTAAATGTAGTAAAAATATTATCGTAGGCGGGGATTTTAATGTAGATTTATTGAAAGACACAACAATTAGTACTCGACTGATTAGCTTATTTAAGTCATTTAATTTATGTCACAGATATTGTGAACCGACTCGAATAACTAGCCTATCTTCTACGTGTATTAACAATGTATTTTGTTACTGTGAGATTTTTGAAAAGTCAATTATTAATAATTTAACTTTGACCACTGTGGTCAAAAATTTTCACTTAAAGACAATGTAACTATAAAGAAAGAAAGAAAGAAAGTATACTTTATTGTACACCAAGGATACAAATAATAATATAATATTATACAGTATTACATGTACAATTGGCGGCCTTATCGCTGAGCAGCGATCTCTACCAGGCAACCATGTTGCGAAGGAAATCATGACCAGTGAATAATGGGTTTTGGGTGTACGTACAACAGTAACTACAAAGAATATTCTAATAATAATATATATTTTAAATAAATAAATAGATACAAGTACTTAAAATATAAACCTATACATACATAATATATACACGTTTATACTAATATAATAAATACATATATAAGCCAGAAGACATCAGGAAAAAAAAATGTATAGGAATAGAGGCATTGTAAATAGGATCGATAAGGTCAAAGATAGCTTAAGGAGGAAAGAAATGCGCTTTCACTAATCGTTTAAATATTACTAGCGATTGTGCTCGCCTAATTTCAACAGGCAAGGAGTTCCAAAGACGAACAGCTTCGACGGAAAAGGATTTAGAGTAAAAAGAAGTACTGTGGGGTGGAATAATTAAGGTTAGGTTATCGTTAGAGCGAAGAGAGCAACAAGGAGTATCACCGATAAACTCAAAGCGCTCTTTTAGATATGAAGGAAAGGATGGATTGAAAAGTACGTTAAATAAAAGAAAAAGAATGTGAGTATTCCTACGAAGGCGGATTGGGGGCCACTTGAGCTTTTCGCGAAATTCGGAAACGTGGTCATATTTGCGAAGTCCAAATATGAACCGTATACAAAGATTTTGAATGCGCTCAAGTTTATTAAGCAATTCCTCACTTAGATTGATATAACAAGTGTCAGCATAATCGAGAATCGGTAAAAGGAGAGATTGTGCAAGTGCAATTTTAGTTGGTATTGGTAGGAAATTCTGCATCCTACGAAGAGATCCGACTGACGCAAACACCTTCCTGCTCACCTCGCTCACTTGAGGAGCCCAAGAAAGAAATTTATCAAAAGTGACTCCAAGATTTAATACAGTGTCACTATATTGCACAATTTTTCCATCAATAATGATATTAGGCAAATTAGACCAATTAAAATTAAAATAAATAGACAGAAAATAACTTGTAGACCAATAACTGTGAATAGAATAAATTGTTTTAGGGATATTGTGGCATCTAAAGTATGTAAATTAGATTTGACTGCACATGATCCAGACATACTATATGGTTCACTTTTTAAATTAATTTTAAATGAGTTCAGTAAAATTTTTAAAACTAAAACTTTTTATAATATTGCGGGCTTGAAATTCAGTGACTGGGCTACTCCTGGTATTTATAAAAGTAGAAACAAATTATATGAATTGTACAGTATGAAGCAGTGGAATCATGAGGCATCTTTTTTGGAACATGTAAAGCGATATTCAAAAACTTTTAAGGCAGTATGTATTTGTGCTAAATCAAATCACATAAAAGGGAAAAATTTTAATTCTGACGACAAAATCAGGGCTACATGGGACGTCATTAACCGTGTTTGTGGAAAATCTAATAAACAGTCTCTGTCCATTGAGCTGAACTTAAATAATAAAAAAGTAAGTTCAGAATTAGAAGTCGCAAATATCTTTGAAAAATTCTTTGATACAATCGCTACTGATATAACATCGCACTTAAATTCATCTTCATCAGACGCAACCATGTTTCTTATTAATCATGTACCTAAATGCAATGTTAAATTCTCTTTCCAGCAAATAACTTCAGTAGATATTATAAAAACATTTAAATCTCTTAATATTAAGAAAACGAATGATCTATGGGGTATTTCGGTTAAATTAATTAATACTATTATTCAGGATATTGCTCCATATGTAGCTTTAATTTTTAACAAAAGTCTGGAGACTGGATCATTTCCGAATTTATTGAAATGTAGTAAAATTTTACCTCTTTTCAAAAAAGGGAGCAAAGATGATCCCAGTAATTATAGACCTATTTCTATCCTATCGTCCATAAGTAAAATATTTGAAAAAATTATCTTAAATCAACTCATTGTTCATTTTGATGTAAATAATATTTTTAATAGTGAACAGTACGGTTTCACTAGAGGTCGCTCAACAACGGATGCAGGTATAGCGCTTCTTAAACATATTTATGATGCGTGGGAGAAATCACAGAATGCTATCGGTGTTTTCTGTGGTTTGTCTAAGGCATTTGATTGCGTAAACCACGAAACGCTTTTATGTAAACTTCAATATTACGGAGTTGAAGGTAAAGCTCTTGATCTTATTGCTTCATACTTGACTGGGAGAATTCAACATGTTTTTATAAATGGAATAAAGTCTTCTGGATCAGAGCTAAAAATGGGTGTTCCACAGGGATCAATTCTGGGTCCATTTCTATTTTTAATATACATCAATGATCTACCTTTTTATGTAAAAAGTATTTATGACATTGTATTGTTTGCTGATGATACTTCACTTATTTTCAAAGTTAATAGAAATAAAGTTGATTATGACGATGTAAGCAATGCATTATCACGGATACATGGTTGGTTTACCACTAATAATCTAGTTTTAAATACTAAAAAAACTAAATGTCTAGTGTTTACATTACCTAATGTAAAACAACAAACTTATAATTTAATATTAAATGGTGAGATCCTTGATGTTAGCGATACAACAGTATTTTTGGGAATTACCTTGGATATGAAGCTTCAGTGGAATTCCCATTTGGCATCTCTTACGGGAAGACTCAGCTCCGCAGCATACGCGGTTAGGAAAGTTCGTCAACTAACCGACGTTGATACAGCTCGATTGGTATATTTTGGTTATTTTCATAGCCTCATGTCTTATGGATTGATGTTATGGGGTAACGCTACAGATATTAATACTGTATTCATTTTGCAAAAGAGAGCTGTTCGTGGTATTTATAATCTAGGAGCTCGAGATTCCCTTCGAGATGTTTTTAATAAAGTTGGTATACTTACGGTTGCATCGCAGTACATTTACAATAATATTATGTATATTCACAACAACATTGATTCTTTTGATAAAAACAGTAACAGGCATTGTATTAACACGAGAAGAAAGGATAAACTTATAACGCCGAAGTTTCGACTCCGCAAAGTCAATGTTACCTTTTTGGGGCAAGGTGTTACAGTTTACAAAAAATAAATTTAAAGTACATATTAAAAAATCCTTAGTAGCTAAAGCATATTATTCTATTCAAGATTATATAGATGATAAACATGCTTGGATTTAGTATAAGCTGGATTCACACAGGGTATATTATATATTTGTAACTCATAAATGTATGTACCCATCGTAAAACTTTTAAAAAGAGTAACGATCGAGTTTCTTGCCGGTTCTTGTCGGTAGAATCTACATTCCGAACCGGTGGTAAATTAATTAATTAATTAGTGTTTAGTTTTCTTTTGTTTTTGTATTGACGATTCAAAAGTGCTTGTAAAAGCCTACTCGAATAAAGCATATTTTGATTTTGTTTTTGAATGCTTTTTCTGTCTCTGTTTACTTTATTAATCAAATTAGAATGGAGTTAATAAAAAAATTAATAATAAATATTAAATTAATTAATGGAAAGTTCTCCATTTTTAAAGTTTGATTTAAAAATTATCACCTTTAAACATAGCAGTGTTGTTTGGCGACAGAAATAATTATGGTGGTATGGTACCTCCCCTTACTAGTGTGATGAGGTTAAAAATGAAAAGATTTTCTAACAAACAAAGTCGAGAGCATCTACTAGTATACAATATGAAGGTATCAATTAGACAACAGTTATTCTTTGTTTACAGTTGTACTTTAACAGATGTCAATCATACATACAAAACTAAAATGTGTGTTAAATTTGCAGCTCGAGCACTAAGCAACAGGATGGCTTTGGTTTTGAAGATGATGGTGTGGCAGAACTCCAATGCAGAAGAAAGTAACAATACTGCATTTATTATTGAAGAAATTGACAAACTTTTTGACTGCAATGGACCACTATCACTAGATAAATGATAATGATACTAATATTTGTTACCCTGTTCTGTTCTTGCGTGAAGAATTCAGAAATTGAATAATTTAAAGTTCGCTCAGTAGTTTTGAAGAACAACCAGTTATGTATGTTAATGGTACATAGCTGTAAAAGTCTTAACTAAATATAATTGTGAATGTTGCAGTTTCTATTTGAAAGGAGTAAATTCTGATTTAACCAATCTTCTATATAATTATATCTCATTGAGGAATTGGTGGCCAGGTAAAATAACACTTACCTATCAAAAAAAAGAACTGTGTAATCTAATAAATGAACAATGATTACAACTAAGAACACTGCAATATGACATGGTTTATATGTGAAGCTTATAATAAATATTTAATAGAATATTTATATAATTTAATAAGGAAACTCTTTATTAGAAGAACTTGTAAAATTATTAATTCCGATTTTGTTTTATTTGAATGCGATGTAGCAGATTAAATTAAAAACACACAACCGGTAAATAAAGATAAGTAAACGTATAATGCTGTTTTTATGTTCCAGACTATCCGGATAATATATATAATGTAATAGAATGTTTATCCAGGTTGTCCCATAATTAATGGATAAAATGCATGCGGGTACTTGGTATTCCGCCAAAAGCCAATACTAAAAATAAAGCCAATACTACTAAAGCGACAAAAGGCCATTTTACAGGAGAGTAGTTTAAAGTTTTTTTTTTGTGACAAAACTGGGCATAACTTTTTTTCTGATTTATGAATCGAAAAATGGTTAAGGCAAAAAAGTTTTTTGATAGTGTTACGCATCTACTGAATTTAAAATCTTGTGCATATTTCTTTTAATTCAGGAAATAGCTGTCGCTTTAGTACTTTTACTTTAAAAAGTTAGTAAACAGAAAGTACTTAATCTGTAAAATATATTTTGGCTGCAATGTCGGCAAATACTAAAAGAGCTGGTCGGTTAAATTGTTTTGATGAAAATACTACTAACGTGCGTGGCGGGCTAAAACTGACTGAGGGTATTATTATTTATTACTTAACGTTCCACTATGTAACATATACTGTAATGGTATATAATCTGTTTTGTATAAAATTCAAGAACAGTCTATGGTATGGGAACACACATAAATTAGAGACATGACGCCAGCAGGTTGTGTTAGTAAATAATAAAGTGATTAACAAATAAATAACAGTATATTATTACATGGCGCAGTTGAAGGAAAACGAAGGAAAAACGTATTAAGTATATTATATTAAAACAAACAAGATTATAAAAGAAAAAGATGGAAATGTTAAAGGCACCGCCGCCATTATCGTCAGCGGGAGGTGCCGGGGAAAACTTTAAAAAATGGGCACAAAGATTCGACATGTATTATATCGCATCGGGTGCTGAATAAAACTAGAAGAAAAGGGTAAAATTACTTTATACTTGCACTGCATGGGTGATGAATGTTTAGATATATACAATACCTTCGAATTCACTTTAGATTATCCAAATAATTTTAAAAATGTTAAAGAAAAATTTAAGCAATGTTTTATACCTCTTTGCAATGAAAAGATGCAGAGACATATGTTCTTTAAAAGAAAGCTCAAGGAAAATGAGACGATCGATAAGTTCGTGACGGCAATAAGGACTCTTAGCGATAGAAGAGATAGTCTCATTAGAGGTCAAATAATACGTGGTCTAAAAAAGAGGAAAATTGTAGAAAGATTGTTAAAAGAACCAAATTTAACCTTAGAAAGCTGCATACAAATATGCAAAGCACATGAAATGACTGAACGAAATATAAGTCAATTGGAGTTCAATGAAAATGAATCTGTCGCTATGGTAAAGAAAAAAGGATCAAGAAATAACGAATATAAAGATGAACAACAGCATGGGCATCAAGAAAGTAGTAACTTTTCAGGTGGTCGTCACATGAAAATAGAAAACAAGAAAATAAATATGAAAGGGTGCACTAGATGTGGATATCAACATGGATACAAATGTCCAGCTTTTAACAAGACCTGCAAAAATTGCGGTAAGCGTGCTCACTTCGCAAAAATGTGTAAAAATGTTAATCTTATAGACTGCAAAGACTAAGGTAATTTCAGTGAATCGGACTCAGGTGAGATAGTGTTAAGTGAAATATCTATTAAAAGTGTATCAAAAGATGAGTGTTACGAGAGTTTACAAATTAATAATAAAATTATTGACTTCAAGTTAGACACAGGGTCTGATTGTGATGTTCTGCTGTATAAGTATTTAAACAAATTAAGGTTAGCTTATAAATTAAATAAAAACATTCCTCGGTTACTTAATTATGATGGTACACAAATTGATTGCTTGGCAAAAATAAATTTAAAATGTAAATTGATTAATAATAAAATTGTAAATTTAGAATTTTATGTTGTAAAGAGAGACAGGACTCCAGTTTTAGGCTATAAGACTATTATATCTCTTAAATTGTTGGAAAGAAAATATTTGAGACAGATTGAAACTAATTATAGTTATGATAATATAGTAAGAGACAATTAAGACTTATTTGATGAAAAAGGGATAGGTTTGTTAAAAGGAGTAGAGTATAATATAAAATTAAAAGAATGCAGTAGGAAAAATAGAACATTGCAGAAAGATACCAATTGCATCACAAATGCCACTTAAAAAAGAACTAGATAAAATGGAAAAATTAGGTGTAATTGAGGAAATAACAGAGCCAACAGATTTCGTTAGTAATTTAGTAATTGTAAAAAAACCTGATGGTAATATTAGAGTGTGTTTAGATCCATGTAATTTGAATAAATGAATAAAAAGGGAACACTTTAAGTTACCTACATTTGAAGAAGTTTCATGTAAAATGTCTGAAGCCCAGTTTATTAGTAAATTGGATACTTCTACAGCATTCTTTCAGATTAAGTTAAGTGAGGAAAGCGCTAAACTATGCACATTTACAACACCTTTTGGTAGGTATTATTTTAAAAGATTACCATACGGATTAACTTCAGCACCAGAAATTTTTCATCGTCAATATAAAGAAATTTTTCAAAATATAGAAGGTATAGAAATATTTGTTGATGATATTGTAGTTTATGGTAGGAATAAAAAAGAGCATCATAATAGGTTGATAAAAATTCTAAAGGTAGCTAGGGAAAATGGTGTTCAATTTAATTTAAAGAAATGCGAATTTGGGAAGTCTCAAATAAATTACCAAGGGCATATTTTATCTCATGAAGGTATTAAACCAGATCCAAATAAAATACAAGCCATTTTAAGTTTAGAAACTCCAAAAAAACTGTAAAGATGTGCAAAGAATATTAGGAATGATAACATATGTAGCTAAATTTATACCTTCATTATCACAAGTATGTTATCCTTTAAGAAAACTTATAAAAAATAATTCTGAATGGGTTTGAACAAAAGAGCAGGAGCATTTAACGAATTAAAGAGAATATTAATTTCTGGTCCGGTATTACAATTTTATGATGTTGACAAACCAACTAGGTTATCAGTAGATGCATCACAAGATGCATTAGGGGCAGTCTTGTTACAAAATGACCCTCCAGTAGCATATGCATCTAAGGCTATGACGAATACACAAAAAATGTATGCTTGAATTAAGAAAGAAATGTAAGCTATATAGGTTATTGGATTTATAGTTTTTGGATGTTCCAGATATCATCAGTACATATATGGTAAACAAGTAGAGGTTGAAACTGATCATAAACCTTTAGAAACAATTTTTAATAAACCATTATTTGACATTCCACTACGACTTCAAAGGATGCGATTATATTTGCAAAGATATGATATAATTGTTGAATAAAAACCTGGTAAAGATTTATTATTAGCTGACACCTTATCAAGAAATTGCATTAATACAGTAGATGATGTCTTAGAAAAAGAAGTTGAGTCACAAGTTGGTATGATTATTAGTAATTTGCCTGTTACTCAAAGAAAGTTAAATATTTTTAAAAAAAAGTTGTAAAAGATTGTACTTTACAAAAATTGAAAGATTTTATAATATATGGTTGGCCTGATTCATAGAGTAACACTAATATATACGGAAATAGAGTGCCATCTCGTAGAAAAATTTTGCCCCAACTTAAAGCGCCCTCTGTGAATTGTGTACCAACTAATTGTACACATATACGTTTGAATAAATATATATAATATATACATCTACATGTAGATATAGATGTATGCACATTATAAATGCAAATCTATATCTATGCAAATAATATTTCTATGACACTCGTATTAGCTAGTTCTTATTAAAGGAGAAAAAAACATTCAAAGGTTTAATCCATACTTATACCTATTATGAATGGGAAAGTGTTTGTTTTTCCCGCTTTCACGCTATAACAATAGTACCCATCCTACGAATTTTCACAGATATAACGGTAGAAGCCTAAATTAATTAATCCCTTTTTATCCAGGAAAAATTACACATTCCCGTGGGAACAAAGACAATCGACATCCACGCGTTCCTAGCCGGGGGAAAAAGCTAGTTATGTATTTTAAAATAAATAATAATTTTATGCTTATACTTTTCTTAATTGCTTTTGAGTAGGAACTTATTTGTATTCTAAATAGGCTATATAATACACACAAATCCCAAGTTTACATATATAATTCTATAATGAATAATATTAGTATATATTACGTGGTAGATAAATGATCTTCAGTAAGACTTTTTACAAAAATATATATAAATAATATGACATCTTATTTCAAGGAGATATAGTACTCACATAATTAAAATCATGTAATAAAAGTGATTAAATTTCAGAAGCCAAACTTTATAAAAACGAAAATTGCTTTAAATAATTAACAGAACCGATATTTTAAAATTATTTTTACAAATTAATAAAACTATAAATATCTAAAAAAATGTCAACACATGCTTCTTTACACAGCAAAAATGTTCAGCTCATTGTATTAAAAAAATTACAATTAATTATTATTTAATTATTATATGTCATAGTAATAAGCATATTAAACTTTATCACTATGAAGTATCAAAATTAAGTAAAATAAGGGAAAACTTAAACTTAAAAACTTCCTTTGAGTAAAACAACTTGCTTAATTTTTTCATTTTTTTATTTTTATAATGCTTGTTTTTCAAAATATAATTGAGCAGATGTTTTTACAAAATCATTTCCAGAATATGTCAATTTGCCACTTAAAATACGGTTGATTGAACGGCACCAGCTACATATGAAAATATTTATTGAAATATTTTCAAAATATTCTTTAAGACTATTTTTATGCTTTTTACAATCAAATATTTTGAAATTTATTAATATTTCAGTCAATACTTTTACTGTTTGTCTAGTATTATTTAATTGATTATTCAATTTCAAAACATTGACAACATTTTGTTGTATTGCATTAAAAAATTCTAAAAGAGCTACTGATGGGTAACAGAGCCATTTTTTATTGCTATATTCTTTAGATATTAACAAAGAATGTATTGATGTACTTTCTGCTGTTATTACATTTTTTCTACATGTATTGCATGTTTTAATAATATTTTTTTAACATTTTCGAAGGACTCAACCGCAAACATATGTTTTGGTATCAACCCCTTCAGTGGAGCAATTAAATTGATCAGGTGTTTTCAATAATTCCTCATTAATTATAATTACATTTTTTGTTATCATCTGTTTCTTTGGCGAATGTGAGAAAAAAGTCAAATGTTTGTAAAAAATTGCTTCCATCATCCTCACAATTTCCTTTTATTGAATGAGTTGAACTAAAATTATTCATAAGTAGAGCCTTAAACGCGCCTTCAAAGGCAATAGCATTGTGATTTATATTTCTTACTCCAAGACTCCTAATGTTACCAAAAAAGTTTTTAATTGGGTCCTGATTAAAATTACGCAGTAATAATACATCATATCCATAATTTTTGTGTAGCATTTTCCATATGACCTGCATTTTCCCTCAATAGTCTTGACAAAAATTTTTAATGAAAATGAAAAAAAAAAATGAAAAATAGTTTATTCTTTATCAAGCTGTACATAACAAATAAAGGTTGGGACCCTCTAGTGAGTATAATATAATACTCGTGACAGAGGGACCCGCTCTTCCATAACATACAATTCTGTCCAAGTTCTTAAAAAGAATAAACAATATCTTACTAAATACTAAATTTCAGTAGGTATACTAACATTATATCAAAATAAATTTTACTTGTGGGTGAGTGAAAATGTTTATGTGTGTGTGTGTGTGTGTTTGTGTGTGTTTTTGTGTGCGTGTGCGTGCGTGTGTGTGGGTGTATATGTAGAATACAGTAGATTAGATTATGTTTTATTAAACAGAATTAATTCGGTCTCATCGTATGTTTTTGTTTTTAACCATTCAAATAATTTCTGTTTGACGTTAAAATATTGTTCGGGATTTATGTTTAGAATTTTATTAATTTTATTATAAAGGTAGGCAGAACGTGTTATATATTGGTTGCTAGCAAATGAAGTCTTAGCACCATACGTTTCAGCGATTTTATGTTTTATTCTTCTGTTTAATGAACCAACTTTAATGAATTTTAATGATTTATGAGCTTTAAGAATGATACGTTGGATATACATTTGTCTGACAGTTAATATCTGGCTCATTGAGTATAGCGTGTCCGTTGAGAAGCGATATGGCTTGAAGTGGATAACTTTTAGCAAAAGCCTTTGCGCTCTCTCAACTTCAATGAACTTAGATTTAGCAGCTCCTCCCCATACGGGAATACAGTATTCCAATATTGACTGCGCTAAAGCTTTATATATTTTATGTAATAAGGCCCAAGACGCATTGTGGCGTAACATCTTAAATATCCAAATTAGTTTACGCAATCTACATCCTATAGCTTCTAGTTGTGCATCCCATGATAGTCTTTGATCTAATAACACACCAAGGTACTTGAAAGAGTTTACTCGTTTGATCATGAAGCAATTACTACAATCCTCACATTGAATGCTATTGGAGACATGAATTGTTATATTATAATTATTATCTGGCTGGGTTCGGTTATAGATAGAAAAAGGCATATAGTTTCTTTTAGTTGTATTTAGAGACAATAAATTTGACTTTAGCCAACAGGAGACAGTGAAGAGACCTGTTTTAGTTATATTTTTAACTTTAGTCCAACTAGTATCAGTAAAAACAATTGCCGTATCGTCTGCGTAAGAAAATATTTTAGCGTTATTTATTTTTAAATTACAGAGATCATTAATGTAAATTAAAAACAAGGTAGGTCCTAAGACACTACCTTGTGGTATGCCATAAGTAATTTTTGAGGCACGACTAACAAACTGTCCAATTTTCACTTCTTGAGTTCTGTCGCTCAAGTAGTCCCTAAAAAGAGCCAGCGAGGTATCTCTGATTCCCATATTTTCTAACTTTTTCACAAGAATGGGGACAGAGACCGTATCAAAGGCTTTTTTTAAATCAAGGAATACAGCCAAAGTCCTATTACCAGTGTCAAGACTCTTAACAATGTACGAGGTTAAAGCTTCAACAGCGTCCTCCGTGGATTTGCCCTGACGAAAACCATATTGAGAGTCTGACAAAAGCTTAAATTTATTTAAATAGTTTAATAATCTCACATTTATAATTTTTTCTATTAACTTTGATATTGACGGCAAAACGGAAATTGGTCGATAATTACTAACGTCATCTCTGTCACCACCCTTGTGAACAGGAGTTATGATAGATCGTTTAAGCAGGGAGGGAAAGATTCCTTTTCTAAAGCAAAGATTCGTTAGATGACAGATTATTGGAACAACTACTAATTTAGCTATTTTTAAAAACTTTGTTGGAATATTATCCCATCCAGGAGCACTACCCAATTTAAGAGATATAAGTACATCATGTACTTCTTTACAGTCTGTATCAAGAAGTACAAAGGAGTTTAACTGGCTTGTATGAGTATTGGAATAAAAAGAATCACTTGTTTGGACAATATCAGTAGCCAGTTTTTCACCTACGCTAGCAAAGTAGTCATTGATATAATCAATTGACTCAGTAGGAGAAGATCTTATGCTTAGTAATTCTGTATTAACTGATTTTGAGCAGTTCAAGTTAGTTATAGATTTAATGTTATACCAAAATTTTTTAGAGTTTTTAGATGATTTTTCCAACTGATCTCTGTCATATTTTTGTTTTAATTGTTTGATAAGTTTATTGCAGAAATTACGATACCTTTTATATGAGATTTTTAAAATTTCGTTAGATGGTTCTGATCTAAGCTTTTTTTGCATTTTATTTCTGTTTCGAATACATTTTAGTATACCGGGAGTTATCCACGGCTTTATAACTCTTTTATTTTTAGGTACACGTATAGTTTTGGTGTTATCTTTCAAGGACTCAGCAATATTATGAATAAGCTTTTCAATTACAGTTATTGGGTTATCACAAAATAGTAATACTGACAGATTTTTCTCCACTAAACTATCAAGAGCCCCATCAAAATCTACAATGGTTTTTATGCTCATATGTGATTTATGTTTAGGTGTAAGTGAAGCTAAACAAAGAAATATCATATTATGGTCTGTGATGGTAGTGTTCAGAACTGCGATTTGGGCAAAATTTTTGTTTTTGTCTAGTTTTAGCATGAAGTGGTCAAGACAATTATTTTCCCTTGTTGGGAATGAGTGACCCGGCATCACACTGTGCATCGATAACATGTTCAGATAGTTTAATCTATTATTACGTTCTTGACTTTGCTCTGTTTCTTTAGCGACAATATTAATATTAATATCCCCAGTTAATATAATATTTTTAAAAGATTTTAAAGTTTCCAGATGAGAATTTAATGAACTGATGAACTGTTCAGCGTTAATGTTTGATGGCGAACGATATACGCCCAGAACGACAGTAGTGCCAATACTTATTTGAATACATGAAGCATGGCATAATTTAATTTCTTTTGCTTTTGAGCAAATAATATTTTTATGTAAGTATACCACAACCCCATCATTCTGATTGAGGTGATGAGTCGTGGCGTGCATATTATAATTAGAAAGGTTTGGAATTGTTTTACTTGGGTTAATTCTACATTCGGTTAGTATAATTATGTCAGGGACAAAGTTTAATACATTTAAGGCAACATTGAAGTCGCATATATTACTATAAACACTTCTAATGTTTTGTGATATGATAGTTAAGTCGTTTTTTTTAACTGGTATATACTGCTTAAGGTCTTCAATATCACATTGCATTGCTCTACTAACTTCAAGATCGTCTATTTCATTCTGAGTAGTAAGAAACCTATCCATAATAATGTGATAAATTTAGTAAGCCAAGTATGTATAATATGTAAGTTATATATATAGTAGTATAATATATCGATATTTTTGTATGCGATATTGTTTTAATAAAGTTAAGCTGAATAAGTGTGCTATTGTTGTGAATGGTTTTAATATATACTTTTGTAGTCAGAAAATATATGGTTATGAGGTGGTGTATATGTGTGAAAGTGTATAAGAGTATGTAAGATTTGTGTACTTTGTAAATGTGTAAGTCTGCTGTTGATTTTATGATGACGAAAAAAGGTAAAAGAGTTCTATGTTGTGTAGTATAAGTGTTCTTAATACTAATAATTACATTAACACCTAATTCTAATAATAACCAAAACATAATTTTACATAAAATATTTCTAAAGTACTTTAAATTGAAACACAATTGGTACATAAGGCCGGCTACATCTAGTCATTTTTGTAATAGTTGATGAGCTTGTGACTCACTATTTATTATAATAATAGGTGAATTTTCATCTTTCCGTAGATAAACTTTACCGTAAGCAGTCCAGCAGAACCGATACGTTTTCGATTTAGCGATGTCCCGAGCCAAAAAGTACAGCCGGGCCCCTCTTGGAGTAAGTTGTTCCGATATGTATATCGGAGTGTCTTCGGCTGTTATCCCTAAGTGTTTGGCACACAATTTAGATTTATGTTTAATATTGTAGGCTTTACACATTTTCAAAATGCCAGTTTTTAATGTGGTGGAGGAAGTCTCAACAACAATGGAGCTATTTTTTGTTTTTTCTTTTTTTATCCATACTCTATAAATGTCCTTAATATCGGTTTTCTCAATATTATAGCCTACATTTCTGGCCAAACATAGAACCATTTCAGTAAGGTCTTCTTTGGATTCGTTGGGTTGTGAAGGAACGTTCTTTATTTCGAAGTTACATTTACGCATCCCTCTTTGAAGATCTTCAATCCGATCCTCCAGCGTGCTTATATACAGTTGATCGTCCTTAATTTTAGCTTCTAATAATTCAATTTTCTTTTTAAATTCATCATTCTGGTCGGTTAAATAAGCGATTGAATTTTCGATATTTATGTTTGTTTGTTGAATTTCTTTTTGAGTAGCAATAATTTTTTGAATTTCCTTCGTTTGTGTGGCAAATAAAGATGTTATCATATTTTTTATCTCGAGTTTAAAACTATCAAGGTCTATGTTGAATTCGGTATCTCTAGCCCGTTTGTTCCGATACGCAACATAGTTCGGTGGTGTTTTATCCTCTCTACTAATTAAGTCAATTTCCGAATAGGAGGCTGACTTGTTTAACGATGAGTCCATGGTACCAGGATAGTGTATATCGGTAGGAGCTTATAATAAATAACGCTGGTTAGATCTCATATAGTAGGTGGGATTTTAAATTCCAATCAGTAATTAGTACGTAAATCGTAAGTGCAAGATGGTCTGGTCACAAGTACCTCATAGGTGATATAAGCAGTTGGGCGGAGTCATACGTCCAATTACAAAGCAGTTGGGCGGGGTCATAGGACCAGTGGCTAACAGTTGGGTGGAGCCACCTGACCAATCACGCAGCTGTAGGCAGAAATTTTAGTCGCAGGCGCATACAATCATATCAGTGTGGCCAACGACTTCCAGTATGTACCAGGGCAACAGGTAAAACAGAAGATTCACTCACTTTAAGACGGTCTCTTGCGATTTATGTTCTCCTATTTTTCACAACACTATTTATTTACTTTATAATTTAATTATTTTTATAATAAGATAAAAAAAAGAGATTCAAGTAGCACGTTTACACCGTACGGCGATCCGGAGGGAAGAGGATGATTTTAATGATGGCACAGTTTTTTCAATTAACCTTATTTTCGCATTAACCATTTTCTTTTCTATGAACTTAATGGATTTCAAAAACATTATACCCTCTTCCCAAAGTTTGTTATGTGGAGAATTATATCTAACACCGGCTCGATAAAATTTTCCATTTACTGGAAAAAATGAATTACAGTTTAGGCTGTCAAATAATTTGTCAATAAATAAGTTGAACGGACATATTTTTAAATATTCTATATCTAATTTCCCTCCATCAACTAGGTGTTTAGCCGCAATTGCTACACTTCGACTGAAAAGCTGAGGAGCTGACTTTACTCTCATTTTATTTACTTTCTTCTCATTGACATGTTCCTCGGAGATTTTATGTAGAATTCTCAGCTCTCCATATAACTGGTCAGCTTCATAAATATTTTGATAATATTCCCATTTTATAATTTTTTCATTGTTATTGTCGTGGATATCAATGTATTTTAAATCTTTAGTTATTAAATTATTTCTAATTCCTTTGATAATGTGAGGTATATCAAACAGTGGTATTATTTTTTGATTACCTACAATGATCATGTTATTTCGCCAAGCTAAACCTTTCTGGCGAAACAATGCTTTAGCGTCTGCAATTAGGTCATCTATAGCACCCACATTGATGGTGCTTTGATCGCACATGGTGGCAATTATCTTCAATCTAGTCACTTGCACTTGATGTATAACATCCTTAAGCACCTTTTTAAGGTCAACCCTGTTAAGGCTTTGAGTAAAATAATATGCCACTGGCTGTTTGTAGTGCTGCCGTATTCCTCTTATCATGAATACAAGTGTATGGGTCAGCAATTTTTTTTGTATCCATTGACGAAAAACCTTTGATTTCATCTCTTGATGCATTATAGTGTACTTGGGGATAATAGACATTTCGTCAAATATTAATGTACATAAACGATTTTCTTCATTCATCTCTTGCACAGTAACTTTTAATTTTTCAAATATTACTTCATTGATACCTGGAGATATTTTTATTCTGGCCAAGAGATTTTTTTAAGACTTGGCCGTCGGTAGAGTAAAGCATTTACTAAGTAATTTATAGCATTTTGGGCTTCTTTTATACAATGATAATGATAGAATATTTCATCATTAGTGAACCGATGGCCTTTTGCTTTTTTATGTGTTTCTCGGAACTGCATATTTGTAAAAATTTTTGCAGGTAATGTCATTTGTTTTGTTATTGTTTCGAGAGCTATGGTACTTGACATTTTTGTTGCACTAGCCAATCTCGTCTTGAAATTAGCTCCCCTCTTCTTTAGTCTGAGTACTTCATGTTTTAAAGTTTTTATTTCCCTTTGCAAGTTTTTGTACAGGTTCAGGTTTACCACAGTTTTAGAATTCTTGCTTCTTTTAAGATTACTATCTGAAAGATACAAAAATATAGGTAATTAGACTAAAAAATAGTAAGCTCATAAACATGATTGTATTTTCTATTGTTGTATCTGCCACTTTTCATTACAATTGTATAAGTCAAGAACAGGCTCACCTATCCAAACCATGTGTTAAGGTTTTGTACGGACTATTTAGTAGATGGTTCACATATAAGTTTGCAGCAAATCGGTCAAAGGGTTCTTCATTTATCACATTTTTTTGCAACAAATTAATTCATAAATAGTGGTGCATTTTATTATATTAATGGGGATTTTGTTGTTAAATTGATTTTTTTTTACTTTATATGTATCGACGCATGTACAGAGCCACTAATACACTAAATAAAAAATACATGCTAGGGGCTTGCCCTCATAAAATTTTAAGAGCAATTACTCCATTCCTGAGTGTCTTAAAATATGTTTTAGAGTCTTACACCTTCATCAAGAAATTGGCTTTCAATTTAAGTGCATAAGAAATTTTTGAAATCCAACCAGTAATGTAAAAAAATAAGCACTTATAGGATCACTTTGTTGTCCGTCTGTCCGTCTGTCTGTCTGTCTGTCTGTCGGGATGTCAACCCTTTTTTCTCAGAAATGCATAGACGTATCATGTTGAAATTAATATCATATACTCAAGTCTACGATGACAAGCGGCCGTGAAAATATTAAAGTTCTAAGTCAACGCAATCGAAAGATAATGGAAAATATGTCGTATATTTTGACCATTTTAGCGTTTTCGCAAGGGAATCAAAACCTATAGGGTACTTCCCATTGACCTAGCACGATGAAATTTGGCAAGAAGTAAGATCGTATGGTACTAATAAAGGTAAAAAATCTGAAAACTGTAAATTTTTGTATGTATGTTTGTCTGTTTGTAAATTTGTCTTTCAACCTTTTTCTCAGAAACGCGTAAAGGTAACAAATTTTTATCAACGTCAAGTACTCAGAGTTATAATTACTAAGAGCTGTGAAAAAATCAAACTTCTAAGTTAACGCAATCAAAAGATACGGTCATTTATATCACATATTTTAAGTATGATAGCGTTTTTAACGTTTTCGCAAGGGAATCAAAACCTATAGGGTACTTCCCATTGACCAAGCATTATGAAATTTGGCCAGGAGTAAGGTCCTTTAGTATATATAAAGGAAAAAATCCGAAAACTGTAAATTTCTGTTCGTGTGTCTGTCAGTCTGTACGTCTGTCTTTCAACCTTTTTCTCAGGAACGCGTAAATGTATCAAGTTGTAAATTGATCAAGCGGAAAATATATTAATCTTAGAATTAAAATTATATGTACTTGTAACAAATTAACATAGAAGTTGACCATGGTCAAAAAAACAATTTTACAAACACTGAGAAGAAATTTGTATCAATACGAAAACATTAGAAAGCAGCAAACCTTTATAAACAACGCAATGCAATCTATATATAGCAGCTAACAAAATGATAGCGCGATGTAGCGTACAGCTAATGCCATCTATTACAACATTATGACCTTAACTGTGATATAATTCTGCTCGATTAATAATTTTTTTTTTATTTTAATTATTATTTAAACGCGCTAAAAATAATAAAATAAACTTTTCATTTAAAAGTTTTATCGTCGATTTATAACGTCATTACGTAATTAACATTCAATATAAGAGCTTCACGCGATTTGATTTAAGTACTCGTATTGACTTAGTACGAAAATTTTCAAATTAAATTCAAACAGATCGAGTTATTTAATTTACTTATTTATCTACACATATAAGTCTTCTGGTTATAAGTAATATAATTAGTTATTTATAAATAAACAATTAGTTTTGTTCGAATTAAGGACTAATTATTTTCGTCTTGGCAACACTAATATATATTTTGATTGATAATGTAAATCTAAATATTTTACGAACGTAGTGCAGGGGTAGTGGAGTGTAGTAGAATATAAATAAAAATAAAACGAGAATAAAATATAATATGATTATGTTGTTAATGTCAAAGTCAACAAGTTAGTTCATTAAAATTGTCAAGAGATGGCGCTGGGTGTATCCTGAATCGCGCTATAACTTTGCTTTTTTGAAAGTATAAGGTGTATTAGTACTTAAAATAAAATTTTGTGTTTCCATGGATTGCATCCATGATTGTGTTTTAAATTAAAGTGCTCCTAAGTAGTTTCAAAATAGATTTTGGGACGTGATCCATATTTACATAATATTTGATTATATTTAAGCGACTTCTAAAAAAGGAGTGTTTTCAATTCGACCTTGTATTTAATTTTTTTTTATGTTTGTTCGCCGATTACGCCGCCATTTGTGTACCGATTTTCAATTTTTTTTTTTTTGTTTGAAAAAGTATACTTCCAAGGTGGTCCCATTGTCTTCAGGTCAGGATCAGATGATGGGATCCTGGAGAAATTAAGGGAACTCCTCAAATATTATAGGCAAGCCTATAGCGATTTAGGTATTTTTGATAGTAACTTATGTTTTTTTTTTTTTTTTTTTTATTATTTTGTCTAGGTCTTTCTTGCGTGGCAAGAATTTGAATAAGGTAGTCATAGTATTTATTTGTGCATTTTTTACCGCTTTCCATATTTTTTGCGGCATTTTGTCTTATCTTTTTTTGGGTCTCTTTTTTTTTTTTCCCTTGTCAATTCTTTTCTTTCATTACCTTTTTTTTGTCAATTTTTATTCTTATTTATATTTACAGTTTTTTTTTTTTTTTTTACGCTATTTAAGACTATATTGGTTTACATTTATTAAAAACTACCTTAACTATGTACATTTAAAATCTTGCCGACGGCTTGAGGTTGCGGAGGTTACAGAACGCAGACATTGACTTAATGCTAATAAAGTTTTCCAGTTAATAAGTAAAATAACAAAATAAATTCACTTGCTATTTAAAATTATCATTTAAATTATTTACAATTAAAACGAATTTAAGTTAGAATATAAAATACAGTTAAAATAATAAAATTAATAAATTAATTAAAATGTTAAAAATACAGCTAAAACTAGTAAGTCAATAAATTAAAATTAAAATTATAAATTAGATAAAATATTAATAATAATTCAATAATTTAATTTAAATTTAAGATAAAAGTTTAAAATAATAAATTAGAGTTTAAAATAATAAATTAACGTTTAAAATAGTAAAATAATGTCACCTCGTTTTATTGCGTTCTGTAACTATTTTTGCCGTCTTGAGGCAGAACCGCTCCAGATACGGCCTGGAGTGCTTATCCGATATTAGCTCTGCTATTGACTCCTCCGTTAACTTTTTCCCAGTACTTAATTCCAGGTCGTATCTGTCGCGGTCGTGCCTCGGGCATTCGAGCAGAACATGTTTTATAGTCTCCGCAACCTCGGGGTCGCACACGCAGCCAGCACTATCTCTCAATTTAAAGCGATGGAGATAGGCGGCAAAACCGCCGTGGCCCGTCAGCACTTGCGCCCACAAAGACGTCTTGTCGAGACCCTTCAGGGCCCGATAAGCGCGCCATACATCCGGGAAGAACATGCGGGTGACCTCGGCCGTGGTTCCACCGGTGTACCTCTCGTTCCACCGCCGGACCACGCCCTCTCTCACACGTCGTTTGACGTATGAGATTGGACACCTGGCATACGCTGGGGCGACCCTGGACTGAGCCGCCAGCCTCGCCAACTCGTCGGCGCGCTCATTGCCGGGGATCCCGACGTGAGCCTTCACCCAAAAGAACTGGAGGGTTTTACCCCTCCCCTGCAACTCCCTTATATTCCGACGAATATGGGTAGCGAGGGGATGGTGCGTGTCCGGGTTCCGGATCAAATCGAGCGAGGACCGGGAGTCGCTGAGCACAGCCGCACAGTCGAAGCCCCTCGCGACAACCAGGTCAGTAGCCCTGGCTATCGCGAGTAGCTCCGCCTGAAAGACGGTGCACACCGACTCCAGCCTCAGCCGCTTCGTCCGGATCTCGGTCCCATCCCGCCAGTAGGAATATGCCGCCCCGACCCCGTCATCCGATTTACTACCGTCTGTGTAAATCAGATGAACGGGGAGCTGCAGCTGAGCCACAGTTTCGGGGAGCATATTCTCCAGGCACCGGTATTCAACCTCTGGCTCACTGGCGGGGTGGGGGGCCTTGATAAAGGCCTCACGCTCCTCCAGTTCGAGGAATTCCAGCTCATCGATCGGGCGTCCCCGTTTGCACTCAAACAGCCGGGCCACCTCCCAGACTCGAAGATCGAGTGGGAGGAGACCCGCCAGCGTGAGCGCTGCATTGAGCGACACCGTACGATGTGACTTAGCAATCTTCTGTGCGAAGCCCCTCTGGACGGTCGCAAAGGTTTTCCGCACAGAGATCTTTTCGGCGGCCTTTGCCCAGGAGCTCGCGCCGTACAGGATCGTCGGTTCGACGACTGCGGAGTATATCGTCCGGATGATCGCCGGACACAAGCCCCACTCCACCCGAGCCATCGTCGACAGTTTCCTATACAGGTCAGTTGCCTTACGACAAGCGTAGGCAACGTGACTGTTAAAGGTGAGTTTACTGTCGACGATGACTCCGAGGATTTTGAGCTCGGTCACCATCGAGATGTCAACGCCGCCCAGCTGCACAACCGGGGTGTCATACTTAAGCTTACGCGTGACTACCATCGCCTGGGTCTTTTCGGCGGAAAAGCGTAGCTTATTTATGACACCCCAGTCTCGTGCACAAGCCAGGGCAGCATTGGCCTCCCGCTGGATCCCAAGCGCCGTGTGCCCGGAGAACACCAAAACGATATCATCCGCAAATGCCTGCACGTACGCGCCCAGCCTATCCAGGTCGTCCAGGAGGGGGTCCAGCAGCATGTTCCAGAACAGAGGTCCACCGATGGAACCCTGGACACAGCCCTTGGTCTGTGTCCTCCGCACTGTTCTTCCCGCATAGTGCACAGCCACGCTTCGATCCCGGAAGTAATCCTCGACAAGACGCCTTAGGTTTACGGGGATACCCTTTTCCATCATTCGACACTTTATGGCTGGCCACCACGCGTTGTCGAACGCCCCCTCGATGTCAAGAGAGACCACGAGGGCGGTCTCCTTCCTGTGGAGGACACCTCTGACGTGCTGCATCAGGTCATACAGCGTATCCTCCGTGCTCCGCTGCGGTGTGAAGCCGTACTGCCTGGGATTGGACCTGGGCAAGACGTGCCATCGGATTCGACGACACAGAACTTTCTCTAGGATCTTGCCCATGATGGAAAGCAGTCCAATGGGCCGGTACGACTTTGCGCGTGCATAGTCTGGACGCGCTGGTTTCCTGAGCACCACGACAGATGCCTCCTTCCACGGCGCTGGGAAGCACGCCAGGCCAAGGCACCGATTCAGGATGGCCAGGAAGAGCTCTGTTTCTGCGCATATAGCGTTACAACATATGTCGGCAGTAAATCCATCCTGACCCGGCGCCTTCTTAGGATTGAAGCTGTGCAGGGTCCGGACCAACTCCGCCCTGGTGATCGGGGGGTCGTCGGTGTCCTCCGGCATGCGTACGCTGACCAGGTCCGCTCGGCTTCGGATGGCGGCGTGGACCTCAGAGTCCGTACCGCCATCGTCATCGGCGAAGAATGTCCTGGCCAGCAACGCCGCCGACTGGTCCGGGCTCTGCACAACTCCATCCTCCACGAGGAGCTGATCCTCGCGGTGACCTGTCGCCCTTCTCAGCACCCGATAGATACCGTCCCACATGGATTCTCTCTCTTGCATCGAGGTGAACTCCTTCCAACTCTCCGTCTGGGCGCCGACAACCCTCCGCTCGTACTCCTCCTTAGCGCTCAGGTAGTCGTCAACCACATACTGTCTGCGACGCGGCGCCGCACACCGGATTCGGCGGCGTTTCGTGTTTACGTCGCGCCGCAGCCTTTCAAGCTCGTCGTTCCACCAAGGAAAGCGCTTTTTGATGCGAGGTGGTTTGTGCGGAGGTATGGCTTTGCCACTGGCCTCCTCCACACATTTGATGTACTTCAGAACCACCTCTTCGAGTTGGCCTTTGTCCTGGATGGTCTGGACGGACTCCGGGGTAAGACCCCGGGCGGCCAACTCGCGGCGCATTTCCTCGGTGAAACGACTCCAGTTAGCCTTCCGGGTGTTGAAGCGTCTAGTAGTCCACCGGGCGTTACCCCCAGAGGGCACCCTGAGGCCTAGAACCACACGTATCGCCCTGTGATCAGAACTGGTCACGGAGTCGTCCACTGTCCACTCACGGACACTTCTCAACAATCCGTGGGTGCAGACGGTAACATCGACATGGCTCGTGTACCTCCTGCCCCCACGGACTGTATCGAAGGTGGGGACGACTCCTCTGTTCAATACGTGTAGCTCCAGGTCATCAAAGAACCCCCTCAGGGCTTCGCCCCTGGTATCCTCCTCGACGCTCCCCCACCACGGACTCCATGCATTCCAATCACCACCCACGAGGATCCTGTTGGTGCCGACGCGTCCCATGAAGTCCCGTATCTGCGCTAGGTACGGCTCGATATCCTCCGTGCCTTCGAGATACACAGAGACAACCGCCACGGTCCAGTCGCCCGTCTTAAGGACGGCAGCCACGATGTTCTCAGTGACGATCTGGGGGTTCACATGAACCTCCAATTCGTCATGGAAGACCATGACTGCCGCTTTGACGGGCTTGGTCCTAGCGGTTTCCCTCTGTATAACTCTAACGCCACGGAAGTTTCCGACCCGCCCCTCCGCGCCGACATAGGGCTCCTGGACTAGTGCGACACCAACCTTATCCCTGTGAGCGGCCATGACTAACTCCTGAGTCGCCAGGCGGGCGCGCTGGAGGTTCGCTTGACAAACCACAAAGCGTTCCACACATTCCTGGTCAGCTGCGGTGCCTTTAGCAGTAGCTCACCGTGGAGCGCGCGATACCGTCCCACTTACGCCGAACGGGGCAGTCGCCGCTGAAGGCATTGTGCCCCGTGTCCTGCAGTCCGGCCCGGTCGCAGTTTCTGCAGACAGGGGCCCTTCCGTCCACTCGAGAGGGGCACTCCTTACGGTCGTGACCCCCCCCGCAGTGGCCGCAAAGGTCCACCGTCTCTTTGCAGTGTCTGCGTCCATGGCCGTACCCCAGGCAACGGGTACACTGCACCAACGGCGACTGATCCTCGGCAGTCAGGCCCTGTATATCAATGTATACAGTCCCCGCCTCGGTCAGCTTGCGCCACACCTGAGGCGAGACCTGTAACACTACGTGGGCTTGGTGGGGGTTTCGCGCCCTCCTACGGTAAACCTCCTTGACCCTAAAGTGACTGGGATCCAGATCACGCCACAACTTCTGATTCTGCATCCTTAGGGACTCTATGATGTCAGCCTCAGAGTTGTAGCTGAAAAGGTTCCGTATGACCACTCTAGGGTCTCGGTTTGCTGCAGGCTCAGTCTTGAGGCCGGCCTGAGACTTGAGTCGACTCTCCATCTTCTCAAGTTCAGGCCGGTTGCCGCAACTGATCACAATTTTTCCATCTTTTATCTTCCTTATCCTGTCGACCTGTATCCCCGTCCTACGCGCATCGAGGGCCTCTCTGACTTTACCAATCACCGTGTCGCTCGTATCCTTCTCTGAGGAGGAGGACACGATCAGGGCGTGATTGGGGCGGCAGGGGGGAAGCTGGGCCTTCGGTTTAGGAGCCCTCGCCGCCTCGGCGTATGTTGTCGCCGGGGCCTTGAGGGACTCTACGGCCTTTCCGGCATCCTTAATAGTTTCCCCGTACTCCTTCAGCTTTCCCTCGACCTCCCCCACCTGCTTCCCAATCGTGTCCACCTTCCCGCCGGTTTCCTCTACTTTCTTACCAATTCCTTTTACTTCATCCACGAGGCCCTCTATCTTTTTCACGTTCCCGCACAGGGCCCGCCCAGGAGGGTATTCATCAAATCTACCCAATACATCGTAGTTGATTAATTTTTTAATAGCGTCTGTATTCTTTATCAACTCCCCAATTTTGCCCCCCATGTCCAAATTTACCAATCTTTCAATCTCCTTATCTTTTTCCTCGATTATCGTTCTCAATTTGTTCTCGCTGTCAGACCGCGATTTCACCAGCTGGAGCTCCAGGGAACGGAGACGCTCGTCCACCTGGAGAACCGTCCCGTACAGTCCTGACAGACTGTCCAAGACGGCCTCCTTGATGGACGACTTCAAGTTCCCGGACTGCTCCAGCTGGGCCTTCGCGGTCTGAAACAACCTATTAGCTTTCGCCGTAGCGCTCTCCACTGGGCGGGCGCTGGGCTGTGCCTGCGACTGAGCCACGCGCGGTTTCTCCTCCGCGTGCGCGACCACCACGTTCTTGACATTTTTTCCCACCGGGGGGGACATCGTCAAGAACGTATAAATTAAGGTCTAAAATAAAATAAAATAAATAACGCCACCAATAGGGGTGGCGGTCAATAGACTTAGTTTAAAAGCGTCCCCAATAGAGGGACGGTCGACACACAACACAAAATAATAAAATAAAATAAAGCTAAGGTTTAACGTCCCCAATAGGGAGACGGTTGACAGCACAGACACAGATGACTACTTTTAAAAGCGTCCCCAATAGGGGGACGGTCGACACACAACACAAAATAATAAAATAAAATAACTAAAGCTAAGGTTTAACGTCCCCAATAGGGAGACGGTTGACAGCACAGACACAGATGACTACTTTTAAAAACGTCCCCAATAGGGGGGACGGTCAACAACACAGAACAATTAAATAAAATAAAATTTAAATTAAGTTTAACGTCCCCAATAGGGGAGACGACTGACAACACAAACAATTATTATTCTAATAACGTCCCCAATAGGGGGACGGTCTATAACACAAACAACACAACAATTAACTAATTTTAAAATTTAACGTCCCCAATAAGGGAGACGGTTGACAGCACAAACAATGAGTAGTTTAAAATCGTCCCCAATAGAGGGACGGTCAATTAATAAAAACAACTTAAACTAAGTTAAAAAGACTTCCCCAATAGGGGGACAGTCAGTACTACACAAACACAAAACTATTAACCTAATCCCCCCAGGAAAAACAGTCGACTACACGAATCTCACAAGACCACTCAACTTTTCTAATTTTGTGGGAATAAAAATGGGGGTATTTCCGAAACTATTTATGTTTGGGGGAGGTGGTTTTTTGGAATAGGGTTTTTATATTTATATCTATACACTGACTTATTTTTGTAAATTTTTTAGGGGTGGAAAATTTTTTAAGGTGGATTTTTTTGGATTATTTTTTACAGGGTGGACTTTTTGTTTCTCCGTGTGTATAGTCAGGTAGAGCTAGTCTTTCCCGATCGTTTGAGCCCAAACTCGATGTTCTAGGCCCACTGGATCGCCTGGAATTCAAGTTTAAAGTTGAGGGGGTGAGGGGGTGGGCACGAGGGGTGAGGGGGGGAAAAATGGTGGGGGGGGGGGGGGGCAAGTTTCGTGTGTCGACTATTTCCGCTGAGAAAAAAATTCAGTGTTTAAATGGTGGGGGGGGGGTTTCCCTACAACTTTCAAATTTTTCAATTTTTAACTTGAAAAAGACTTAGAAATTTTTCTGTTAGTCGTTCAATTGAATTCAATTATTAAATTTAATTGAATTCATTCAACTTCTGTTAAATTTCAATTTCTCAGTCTATTCATTTAATTTACAAATTTAAATTTAATTTACAAGGGGAAAATGTATATTTATACTAATCTTAATCCTATACTAATACTAATACTTATACTAATACTAAAACTACTTTTATTGTTCTCTACTAATATATCACAGATATTGCTGGGTCCAACTTTTGTTTTTGTTTAGGAATTTTTGCTGTCTTCGTTCCTTTGTCTTTATTCCCAGAATTGCTCCGCCCACTCACTATATACAATTTTTCGAAACTGGGTTGTTTGTCTATCGATTTATTTCCACTTGGTTTTTTAAGAGAATTTACTTGTTTTATTAACACAAAATTTTTGTTTCTAGTCTAGTCTATTAATTCACTTCTGATCCTAATTCTTCGCCTAATTTATTCTTAAAATTTTTTCAAAAAATATATATTTTAACAAATTTAATTTATTATTTTGAGTGGACAGGTCCGGGTGATGTCAGTTGTATGTAGAAATATCTGTGTTCGAAGAAAAAAGTTCCGATCTTGTTTACGATGTAACTAAATTTTGCACTTACAGTTTTTTTACTTTATCTCCGGTGTTTGTGATCCGATTTTGAAAATTTTTTCACTTTCTAAAACTTGAATAAATTGTCCATCTATTTTAATAAATTTTGGGTGGGGTCGTCGCTTTCTTTTTAAAGTTATTCGCCCCCAAAGTTTGGCAATTTTTGTTCCCGTTTTTCAACAACTGTAACTTTTTTGTTTTTCAAGCTATTTTAATTTTGAAAACACTTTTGGGTTCCTCTTCACTTCCTCTTTCTAGATATATATAGTTTTTATTTTTAAATTCACCGGATTCGATTTTAGGGAAAACGTGCTTTTTGTTTTTTTGGTGTTTTCACCATGAAGGAATGTCCGAAAAAATCTGGATTTTTGGGATGTTGTAGTCCTTGGTGTTTTCTTTTATTTTATAAAATAAAAAATATACCTCGCCGCGATAATTCGGGCAGCGTTTAAGAAAAACGTTTTAGAATTTTTAACTTTGTCACTTTTGTGTTGTTTTTTGATCAAAAACTCACTTATTTGGTCCCAAAAATTTGTCCGGTGCTAAATTGCACTCCACACTGTCACTTTTCACTGTTTAAACGGCACTTTTGTGATTTTTTCCGATTTTTTCGAATATTTTACACTTTTTGCTCGCGGAGCGCGGCGCGTTCACTGTTTGGCACGTCTACACGCTACCGAGTGTGATCTGGAACTTAGTAACTTATGTTGGAACAGCTGATGAAGACCACAAATGGCGTAGATGGGTTAGTCTTATATAGATTTCTATAAGTTTGTACGGAACCCTCGGTGCGCGAATCCTACTCGCACTTGACTAGTTATTTTAGAAATAAGTTTTGTATGTTTTTGGGCACAAAATTCAGCATCTGATTCAACAGATGTTGCTTGTTGTGCGTCTTCTGAGGAATTGGATGTAAATATGGTACTCTGCTTACAATAATTATGGTTATTTTGTATCCTTGCATGACGTACTGATGAAGGAAAAAAAATTACAACAATTAAATTAAAAGAAATTATTACAAGAGCATATTTTGCAAAAAAAATTGTTGCCCTTCAATAGCAAGTATTATTTAAAGTAACAGTTTAAGACCTTACAAAAAATAGAAATGAAGCAGAAAGAATAGTTTTGCTACAAATTTCTTTTTACTCTTAAATAGATATCAATATTAACTAGAGACTGACAAATCTATTAATAAACTCTCATCAATCTCTAATACAGAACTTAGCTATAGATACATAAGTTTAAATGCAATTATTATATGATAATAATATTGATAACAGAAGTGAGGTTTCAAGAAATAGTTCTGAAATTATAGAAATTAATAGTATGCTAGCACATCTATACTCTATACTAATAATAAAATTCTAGCGGGTCGATGTCTGTACATGGAAGATATATGAAAAAAAATATTACTGGGGGCCTTTACCAACGCAATAGAACCCAAAACAATGATTTTTAGAATTCTTATCTGTTTGTCTGTTTATCTGTGCGTTTGTGCAAGCTAATCTCAGAAACGGCTTATCCGATTTAGATGCGGTTTTCACTAATATATTGTAGTAAGCTTCACTTAACATTTAGGGTTTGTTTCATGTCAATCGGTCCATAAATAAAAAAGTTATGTCAATTTAAGGAATCACGTTGAACATTTTTTTTGTGTTTATAACTAAATACATGAAAGTATATACAGTACTTATATAAAAAAATAGATTTTTAAAAATTTTGTCTGTCAGTCTGTCTGTCTATCTGTTTGTTCCGACTAATCTCTGAAACGACTTAACCGGTTCTGATGGTACTTTTTGCAGTTAGCAAATGTTATAAGGAGTGACTTGGGGTTACTTCTATTTTAGATATTTTAAAATCTATACATATAATAAAATTCTAACGGGTCGCATGGAAGATATATGTAAAAAATATATTATTGAGGGACTTTACCAACGTAATAGAACCCAAAACAATAATTGTTAGAATTTTTGTCTGTTTGTCAGTTTATCTGTGCTTTTGTGCTCGCTAAAAAGATATGTCAATTTAAGGGGTCACGTCAAACATTATTTTTTGCTTTTCATTAAATGCTTGAAAGTATATACGGTACTTACATCAAAAACCATTTTTTAATTTTTTATCTGTCAGTCTGTTTCTTACGACTAATCTCTGAAACGGCTAAATCGAATTTGATGGGACTTTCACTCGCAATTAGGGGCTGGGGCTGTAGAGGAGGGAGAGGGGATCAAAGAAAAAAATCACAAAATACGAAAAAGTCTAAAAAGGTCTTTAAAACATTACGAGATTAATGGACAGCCCCTATAGTTAATATTATAAGGATTAATTTAGGCTACTTTTACTAGAAAAATATTTATTTTAATGAATAAGTGAAAAGGGGAATTACGCGAAAACAAAATATTGTAGAAACCAATAAAATAGTGAACAATTTCCGATTCAAGAAGAGGGGGTACTTACATCAAAAATACCATTTTTAAAATGTTTGTCTATCTGTCAGTCAATTTGTTCCGGCTAATATCTGAAACGTCTGGACCGATTTTGACGAAACCTTCACTAGCAGAAAGCCAATGTTATAAGGAGTAACTTAGGCTACATTTTATTTTAGATCTGTACGTGACGACGCACACTGTGCGCTGGGGTTGTGTAGGAATGCCGGTCGGCAAATAAAAATACACGTTTACGATGACTACCGAGGGTAAAGCGGGGATTCGGGCTCTGTGGCTTCGAAAGAAGGGCTTCAGTACAGTATTTTTCTTCAGTATTTTCTTCTTTCTTGTTCTTGTGAGCCCGAATCCCGACGATGTAATGAATGTCGACAGCGCCAACTGGCGCTCCTTATATTTGGTTTTCCTCGCCCCTGAGCCCTCTTCCCCGCTTCACCCCCGTAAACTTTATTTGCTTTTAAAATCATTATTTACATCATTTTTTCTTATTAGAATATCAGTTCTTAATATTTTTATACAATTAGTTTTATTATCTAATAAGATTGTGTCAGTAGCGGCGTCTGTTCCGATGTGAGCGCGAGATGTCGGTTGCGACATATTTATACTACCTCGTCCCCCGCCTCAGCAGTATAGATATGTCGCCCTACGCTGTTTCCTGCGTCAGTCTGTGTTTACGCGTTCTCGCGCGCACTTCGGGATAATTAGAGTATGAAAGAATAAATTATTCAGTAAACAATCATAAAACGTAAGTCACGTTATTACGTAATTACAATTATTAACAAGAATCGAAATTATTAAATATTAAATATAATTTTGTAACTACTGGCAACTAGTAACACACAATAGTCAAACACTATATAACTACAAACAAACATGAATTTATCTTTAACCTAGGCTTATTTTTAAGTTTATATAATTAATCTTAACTTATGTACATTGCGGTCGTCCTGCACAAGATCATTTTAAATTAATAAATTAAAAAAGCGTTACGCGTAAACAAAATTGAAACTAATGAAATAGTGAAGAATATCTGATTCAAACAGGGAAGGTATGTATTATATAAATATAATAATTTAAAATATATATTTATTTATTTTATTTATTTAACTTTATTGCACACAAGTTACATACATAAGAAGAAAAAATAATAAAGAATATCGCGTGCAAAGGCGGCCTTATCACTAAAAGCAATCTCTTCCAGGCAACCTTTGTGACTGGAATTGATTAAATATTTACATATAGGGTAGTGCAAATATACATATATTTATAAATATTTAAGTAGATAGATAATATTTTTTTAATTTATTCTTAAAAATGGCTTTTGTTTGTGATTGCCTGATATCATATGGCAAAGCATTCCACAGCTTTACAGCCCTAACGGTAAAAGACTCACTATAAAACTGCGTATGGCTGACAGGCATCTTAAGTTTATTATCGTCTTGAGAACGGAGGTGAATTTGATGATTTGAATCAGAGCCGAGGTAGGAGAAGCGTTCTTTTAAATATATAGGAGTAGAAGGAGAGAAGAGAATACTATAAAGGAGGGATAGAGTATGAAGATTTCGACGTTGTCGAATTGGTAGCCATTTAAGTTGCTTGCGATATTGAGTAATGTGATCGAATTTCTTCAAACCGAAAATGAAGCGGATAAATACATTTTGAAGGCGATCAAGCTTATTCAGGAGTTCTTCAGAAAGGTCTAAGTAGCATGTATCAGCATAATCAAGGAATGGAAGCAAAAGAGAGTGTGAAAGGGATATTTTGGTTGGGATGGGTAGAAAGTTTTTCCATCTTCGCATAGCACCGACAGCAGCAAAAACCTTGCGACTAACTTCCGAGACTTGAGGTCTCCAGGAAAAAGTCCTATCTAAAATGATTCCAAGATTTCTGACTGTCGTACTATACGGAAGTACAGAACCATTGAAAATAACAGGAGGAAGGCGATCGAAATCTAAGCGAGAAATTTGCTTTGAACCACCAATGATAATTGCCTGAGACTTACTAGCATTTACTAATAACCCAAACGATTCGCTTCATCTACTAATAGTTGCTAGATCGGAATTTAACTTACCAATAGCTGAGGCGATATCGTTTGTGTTAGTAGCAATATATACCTGTAAGTCATCGGCATATAAGTGATAAGGAAGGGAAAGATGTTTGGTTAGAGTATTGATGTATATAGAAAAGAGAAAAGGGGAAAGCACACCGCCTTGAGGAACACCAGCACGTAGTGGACAGTATGAGGAAAGACTTTCACCAAGACATACACACTGCTTGCGGCCAATAAGGTAGGAACTAAACCAGCAGTTAACACTTGATGCAACATTGATTGAGGCAAGGATAGCAGCAAGAATTTCAAAATCAACTGTGTTAAATGCGTTTGAAAAATCCAACAATGTGATTATGGTAACTTTTTTACTGCCCAAACCGTGTCGAATATCATCGCATACTTTGACGAGGGCCGTAGCAGTGCTATGTCCTGGTCTGAAACCTGACTGGAAGGGGCTTAAGATATTCCATTTGGAGAGAAATAAGGTAAACTGGGAATGAATAATACGTTCGAGAGCTTTAGATAAAAAAGGAAGTATAGATATAGGGCGAAAGTGGGAAAGAAGAGAAGGATTAGAAACTTTAGGAATAGGAATTATATGTGCTATTCGCCAGACCCCAGGAAAAGTTCCTGAAGTAAGGGAGTAATTAAAAATATGCGAAAGAACTGGTAAGATATTGTCCTAAGACAAAAGTACCATCTTTCTACTAATGGAATCACTACCCAGAGCGTTAGAAGAAATAGCGAGAATATGCTTCCTAATGTCACCATTATCGACATGGCTAAAGTTGAAAAGAGGGTACGTAGGTTTAGGCTGAGAATTAATTAATGATAGTGTATTACGTTTGTAATTATTGTTAAAGGAAATATCTGTGAAGTATTTATTGAGAGCTTCAATGTCAATTTTACCAACACAGGATTGTCGTTGCTGTCCAATACCCATAGATTCCAAAAATCTCCATGTTTTAGCAAAACCCAAATTCTGAATAGAACTATGTATATATTTATGCTGAGCGTCTCTGCACAATCTACTACACTGATTACAGAGGTTTTCGTATTTGATTAAATTCGATTCAGTAGGTCTTGATTTATATTTGGACTTGGCAGCGTTACGTTTAACCATTAGGAATTTAATGTCTTGGGTAAGCCACGGAGCTGGAAGGTGTTTTAGCTTAATTGGTCTAAGGGGTGCATGAATATCGAAAAGTTCCAATAAAATTGAATTAAAAATTGTGACTTTTTCATCTATTGTTGGGGCGTCAAAAACAGCATCCCAATCAATAGAATTGAGATCCTGAAGGAACCGTTCATTGTTAAAGTGTTTAAAGCAACGACGCATTACTATTGTTGGTTTATACTTAGGGGGACGAAGTTTGTAGGACAAGAAAACAAGATCATGGTATGAGAATGCTTCGGCAGAGAGTTGACCATAAGTGCTCACATGTTCAAGAGAGGAAACCAACATCAAATCTAATAAAGAAGGAGAACAGTTAGGGAAGTAATGCGTCGCACTAGTCTGGAGCAGATTTAAATTAGTACTAAAAACTAAATTCTTAAGACGTTGCGCTCTAGTATCACATTTCAGCAGACATGTGTTAAAATCGCCCATGATAATATAATGGTCAACACAAGAAACATACCTCTCAAGTAATTCCTCAAAGCCCTGGAAATAGTCGATGTGTAGTGACGGACTGTAGAAGACTCCCAATAATACTTTCTTGCTGCTAAATACAACCTCAATGAAGATATGCTCAGATGATTCAGAATAATTCGAATCTGACTTATTCAAAACTGTAAAAGGGATATGACTACGAAGGTAGATGGCGACACCACCACCTCCTTTACCTGTCCTGTCATTTCTAATTAAATGGAACCCTGGTAGAGAGTAAGATGTCGAAGGTAGACATGGTTTAAGAAAAGTTTCGGATACAAGAATCGCATGGACGTTTTTAACATCAAATGAGGCTAGTAAATCAGGATAGTGTGATGGAATGCTCTACGCATTAATATGGACAACATTGAAATTTTTTGATAATGAAGCAAATTCAGATTCTAAATGAATGTTTAAAGGTTGAGAAACACTATGAAAGCTATCATCAGACAATGAAGAAGCCGAGTTGAATATATCATTTTCAGAGCTACTACAACTCATGCTTAAATTAGCCATAAAAAAAAATATTTTTATAAATTAAATATAATCAAAATAATATATAATTAAATAAAATTATAATGTAAAAAGTAATATAATGTGTTCAAATATATACCTATATATAATATATACCTATAAATATTTATATGAAACCTATAAAAATAACAAAAAAAAAAAAAAAAAGGATTCAATATTTTATCTAGTATCTACAAGCTAATGTAAACCTAATAAATCAAGTCTATTCACCTATCAGCTGTAATTAAGATTGTTGTTAAAAAAAAAATACATAATCTAATAACATATCAGTAATTACATAAAGCAAAATTAATTATGTAAAACATATTTAAAAGTAAATCAACAATTTATTAAGTACATAGATATCTATCCATAATCAAAACCCTTTGACAGCCGTCACAGATAACTAATAAGACAATTTGTTTAACACAGTCTGTGCTTATTATTGACATAATGACAATAATGACATCCTCAACAGATTGACAAATAAACATTAACATAAGAAGTTATGAAATAGTTATAACTGTGTAGGTAATTTATGAGAAAATAAAGATACATGACGGTGAATAACTAAAAAAAAACAATTTATATTTGTGAAGTTGTCGCAAGATGTCAGCACATTGCACAAGTGTATATAAAAAGAAGATGAAAAGATATCCATTACAATTGTGTGTTGGCAAAATTATTAAAAACAAAATAAAAAGTGAGATTAACAATAGTAAAATAAAAGAACACTTAATTTACTTTTTGACGGCTCTCTTGGGTCTCACATTTTGGAAGGCTTTATTATCTTTTTGCTCCTGGGTCGGTCTAGTAATAGTCGCTGGCAAAGACGTCGTACTTTGGGGATTGGAGCCAGAATACACTTCAGTGAGCTGTGACATACTGGTTACACGTTTCTGCTTTCCATCTGTGCCAATGACTATGACTTGTCCGTCTCTTGTCCAACACTTCGAGATACCATATTTCTTCCGTGCAGCCATAAAGATGTCATGGCGCTCCTTGATTAGAAACTCAGCCAAAGTAATGCCAGTACCTTTAAGCTTAGTTTTATTGAACCAGATGCGATTCCGAAGTTGTTGATCCTTGAACTTAACGAGAAGTACTCGTGGTTTGTCAGTCAAAGAATGACCAATACGATGACACCGTGAGATGGCCTCCAACGAAACATCCGGCATTTCGAGATGATTAGACAGATCTCTTACTACTGAAGCAGATGCACTTTCATTTGGAACTTCGGGAATGCCGTGAACCAACAGAATTTTCCTTCTACTTCTCAATTCCAACTGGTTGTATTGCTTGGAGAGAAGTTCCACTTGTAATTGTAAGCTTTCAAGTGAGGATAACACAAAACTACGAAATGCGGAGAATTGTGCTGCAATGTTTGAAGTAGGACTGGTTGCTGGAATAGATGAGCTCTGGAGATTCTGCTGAAACTCATTCATTTAGTTCGGCAATTGAGTGCTTAATAGACTCCATATTTATGTTTATACATAAGTGTCACCTGTCCTTTGTTTGCAAGTCAATGCAGGATTTTACAGCAGGTATTTCACAAGTTATATTGTGCTATTGTAGTAATTTCAATATAAGTTAGGGAATAGCTGACGGGTGAAGTACTTTTAGTACATATTAGGCTTGAAAAATGTCTTTATAATACTATTTAAAACATTAAAAAACATAGAGCAACTTAAAAACAATGTATTCACTTATTTTGCACCTACCCGAAAAAAGCATGTATGTACCCATTTACTGGGTGTTTTTTTTACTGAATATGATAGACCAAATCCGAAACTGTAAGGAATAGCGAAAAATAACTAAAGGAGTCTCAGAGCCGAGTTTGATAAAAACTATCATACCTAAAAGTGAAATTTTAAAATTATAACGGGAAGTTGTAACGCTAATAGCGGGTGAGTACAATATCCGAGTCGAGTGAAATGTACATTTCAATAAATCAATTTTTTTAAGAATTATCTAAACCTACCTAGGTTACGGAGTAGGTGAGGGGGACCAAACCAAACGTCACATTCTATGTCTATCAACTTTGTAAGCTATACAAAGATGATAGACATAGTTGATAGTGCAAGTACATAGAAAAAATAGACAAACATAAAGGAAGTTACTGTCAGTTATTCATTTTATATATTTTCGATTGTATTGTTCACACTCTTCCTTACTTTAGTAGGTGACTAGCATTTTGATGCAACCTATAAACAAATCGTTCGAAGTCATGCAGACTTTCTTTCTAAACTTACCGGGACCCGTGATTTACCCACATATTTGATTATGTCTGTGTAGAAGCGATTACTTAACTTCTAAGTAATGTAAAGATTTAATGTAATTTTGTAAAAAAAAAATCTTTTCCTTTAATTTGTCGCTTACTATTACTTGCCAAAAGTTGATCCTTACAAGTGACACTGTTAGGTGGTGCAATAATACAGAATGATTTTTTTTTTTCAAAATTAGTGGGCTCTATTCCTGGCCAGGAGAATCATGAAATCAAAAAAACTTATGATGCAGTTTTAGATTTCTCAAAATCGGACACGAGACTCCTTTCAGTATTTTAGGCGATTCCTTATAGTTCCAGATTTGGCCTATCAAGTCCAGTTAAAAAAGTCACTCGATATATAATACAAGGAGAACCTCGGCGGGAACATACTGTTTTACAGTCGAAATTTTAAAGACTAACACCAAACACTTCTCTTCAACATTTATAATGAAAACCGTGGAGGAATACCGTATCTGAGTTAGTGTCTGCTTATAAATACAACCAGAAAGTTCCGAAATAAAACGTAAAAAGCTCCTTTCTGGAGCAGTACCGTAGACTATTATAACCTTGCTTTGCAGGAGACATGCCAAGCATTCTGTAATCTACGCGAACGAAGTCGCGGGCACAGCTATGCTACATAAATTATTATTTAGATATGGGTCTGCATTGCTTCGCTATAGAGTAAAAGGAAGTCCCCCGGTGGTAAGATCCCATGGCAGCCACGCGAAGTTAGAATGGCAACTACTCTGCTCCTCCGCAATGTATTAATAAGATGTTTTATATGATCATCAAATGCAGAAAATATTTTTAAAATCCATCAGTAGTTAAAATAATTCTAATAAATACATTATTAATAAACACCACTAACCCGCAATATGTGTCTGGGCACAAAGTTCAGCATCTGATTCAACAGAATTTGCCTGTTGTGCATCTTCTGAAGATTTGGACGTAAATATGATACTCTCCTTACAATAGTCATGGTCATTTTGTACCATGAAATGTACAATGAAAAAAATTACAACAATTAAATTAAAAGCAATTATCAATTAAATATAAGAATGTATATATATTGGTGGGAATATAATTTAATTACTAGGTAAATTTAATGAAGGTATGGATATTGCATTCAGACTCCTATTGCGATTTTTGTCTTCTTGAGTAAAATGTTTATCACATACTTTCTTCTTCCGATAGATTTCTTTATGACTTACACCATTAAGGTATTCACCAGCCAAATTAACCCAGGACCTCAATCTCTCAGGATCTTTATTCGGATTTGGAAAATCGTGAATTGTCACACCTGCAATAATAAAAATTTTACCTTTCAACACTATTTAAAGTATAAAGGACAGTAATCTTAAAAAATATAATAAGTACCAACTTATATGTTGGTTTTTTTATATTCAAAAAAACTTAAATTAAAAACATTCTCTCTTACTATGTACTTCAATTTAAAGAGGTGATCGAGTAGTTTTACTAGGTAGATAACAATTTTAATACGATAACAAATACCAAATAACAATACATAGTTTGTGGTATGAATTTTGATTTAAATAGATAGTACTTACCAGTTGTTTCACAGCCAAATACACATAATTTAGTAGAAGGCATGATAGAAACTTTAACAAACTTAAGTAATACCTAATAGAGTCGTCAGCTCTGAGAATACGGAGGAACTAAAGCTCAACTCAACGTACTCCGAAACTAGTAAATGTATTTAAAATAACCACGCGACGTATAAAAACAACAAGTGAGTCACAATCAACAGTGGTAAGAAGTAACCGTTGGAAAAAGAGAAACTTTTCACGACTGTCAATGTCAAACTGTCAGTACATATACTTTTTTATTGCTGTTCCGGCCCCACTGGCCTTGACAGCGTCACCGGGGGGGGGGGGGGGTGACGAGTACTAAGACTCAGCCTTGAAATTGGGAGCCCCCGTTAGGGCTCAGAATGGACGCCCGTGTCTAAGGGTATCTTCTAGTGAGATCGCACCTCGGCTTAGAATTTCGTCGGAGTGGAGGATGGCGCTGTGCGGAGCGCAGATGACGAGGGTGACGGTCTCACGACGCGCCTAAGCGCGCCCGAGCCGTCGCAAACTGAGGACCTCGTCTCCGCCGGCGGAGACGGTTTGTGTGTGTCTGTGTATTTGTCCCTAAGAATGGCGCGTTGGCCTGGGTAATACTATCATCGGGATCTGCCAAGACGTGCATGGGACGTCTTAGTCTTTTCGGAAGGTTACCTCTCCTACCGGAATAATCACAAGCCTCTTTGATGAGGGGGTTCGGGTGGCGGGTAGCTGTCTCGAAGAAGGTAGTGGACAGCGTTTTGAAGTGTTTGGCAATCGATTCAAGTCTGAAGTCCTTATGTAAATCTATATTACGAACGTACCACGGTGAAGCCGTGGCTGTTCGTAAGAATTTATTTTGGATAGTCTGAAACCTTTGTAAATAGGTAGGTTTGCAATATGCGAAGACAGGACTTGCGTAGGACATAATGGGAAGTACGTAGGTTTTGTATAATGTCGTCTTATTTCTAAGCGACATTTTACTTCGTCCACATATCATCACATATAGTCTGCCCAGCACGAACGCTGCCCTATTGCAAGCTTTGTCAATATGGGACTTGAACGTGAGGCGTTCGTCGAGTGTGACTCCGAGGTATTTAACCTCTTTTTGCCACGGCATTGGCTTATCGAACAGATGGCTCTGGGTTTATCTTGTCGGCAACGGAGTTTGTTGGGTCTGCGGCAAAAATGCACTGCGGCACTTTTTTCGGGATTTACTTCAATACGCTATTTCCTATACCAGGCGCCTAGTGCGTCGGCTGATTTTCCCTGAGGTTGACGATGTGTAAATAGCGGTATCGTCAGCGAAGAGGGCTATTTTTATGATTTTACCGTCTGTCAGTCGTGGTATGTCGTTCGTGAAGAGCGAGTATAGGAGGGGCGATAATGCGGATCCTTGAGGGACGCCGGCTCTAATGGGGCGGGGGGGAAGAAAGAGTACCTTCTACGCAAAATCTAAAAGTGCGATTCGACAGGTAGTCTCGTATGATAAGCACGAGCCTGTCTGGCACTCCTAGTTGGTACAGCTTGTAGATCAAGCCGTTTTGCCAGACTTTGTCGAAAGCCTTCGCGACATCGAAGAATAGTGCGCCCGTAGTATAATTATACTGGCGGGCGAAGCCTGCTAGAATGTGCTCCGTTATTCGGTGCACTTGATTTACACAAGAGTGTCCGGCTCGAAAGCCGAACTGCTCGTCGATTAGAATGTGGTTGGTTTCCAGGAATGATTTTAGTCTAGCTAGGATAACTTTCTCGTACAATTTTTCGAGAGAGTTTAGAAGGCTAATTGGGCGGTGACTGGACGGTAGATTACTGGGTTTACAAGGTTTAGGGATACCTATTTGCGATTTGCTTCTTTCCACTCGTCGGGAAAGGAGCAACCGGCCAGAAGGGCGTTGAAGATTATGACTATCAGCGTTAGTAACTGATGTGGAAGGTTTTTGAGTACTCTATTGGCGATTTGATCGGGACCTGGAGCCTTTCTCGGGTGCATGGACTTCAGAATCAATTCGATCTCCTCGACTGAGGTCGGGAGAAGGGGTTCGTCTGATGGCGGTGAGGCCGCCTTACTTTCGACTTCTAGGTCTACCTTCCGAAGGTGACTGTCGTCGATTGGTTGTGTGCTAGGGGAGCATTGGCTCTCGAGATTGTCCGCTAGGCACTCGGCCTTATCCAGATCGTCTAATGCAGGAGGGAGATTCGGTCTGAGCAAAGGGGGCATTGATGAGATCGTGTCTCTTCGCAGAGCGCTCGCCATCGCATGGTAGGCCTTATGCGACGGCGAGATCTTTGCGACTTGACTGCCGTATCTGTCGTCCCTGAGTAAGTATCGAGTTCGCCTTTAAGGTGGGAGGTTAAACTAATCGCGGCCGCTTTTGCAACATCGACTGCATCGATTGTGTCCGAGATCGCTCGTAGCGCCTCTGAATCTAAGGACTGGAGACGTTCTTCGAGCTTTCTCCAGTCCGTGACTATTTTTGTGGGTGGACCTAGAGTGGGGTCTTGTCCTAGCTGGATTAGGACAGGTCTATGGTCTGAGTCTAATTCTGAAAGCACTTCGATGGTTCGCAACTGTAAAGTTACGCCTTTCAAGAGTGCTATGTCGAGTACGTCTGGTATGTCATTTTCGTCTCTATTTGGGAATCTAGTGGGCGAAATTGGCGCTATTATTTTACAATCTAAGTTTGCTTGTGAGGTCAGTCTGTCTAGTGCTCTACCTCTGGTATTAGTGCGGTAAGAGTTCCAGCGGGAGTGTTTACAATTAAAATCGCCGGCCAGAATGACCGCGTTGCTTAATGCAAGTAAAGATCTAATGTCGCTTTCTTTAAGAGATTTTAACGGGGAGAGATATATGGAGGCCAGTGTGACGGGTTGATGACCTGTCAGGCTGACCTGACACAGTGATGCTTCGATGTTATCCAGCGGGGGAGGGTCGAGCGGCACACAGTGCAGTGACTTTTTGTAATAAATGAGGGTACCGCCACCAGCTGATACCCTGTCGTTACGTATTAATCGCTAGTTTGCTACCTTTGGACTGCGCGAGCTAGTATATATACAATAATCATTATATAATTTTTCGGGTAGGTTGAAATATCAACAACTAAAATTTTCGCTCTTAAGTTTTTATTTCTTTTAAAATCTCATTTATCTATAAATAATAATTTATGAAGTGATAAAGTCAGTATAAATTCCCACATTACCTGGTTCACAAACAATTTTCAAGATAAATAAAGTACCATGGATTTACATAGCCAACTCAGTAAGAACATGGATGACATTGTTAAAATGTTCGAGTCCCGGATGGATCAATTTGATAAAATGCTCTCACTGTCAACACAAGCACAAGGAAGCACTAAGTCACCAACCACTACCTTTGGAGATTTTAGTTCTCTGGCCTCGGACTACGCTGCCTTCAAAGAAGTCATTTGGAGGACACTCAGTATGCTTCGTCAGCAACTACAGCTGCTTTTGGTGGGCTTTGATGTGCAGGAAGCTCGTTCCCGCAGTAGAGTGCTGCTTTTTCATGGTCTACCGGAGAGTGCTGATGAGCAAGTCGAGAACAAGGTTCAATCCGTGTTACATAATCAACTGAAGCTGACCGGTATTGGTTCTTCACAGTTGGATATCTGTCATCGTCTTGGCACAAAGAAGGATAAACCAAGACCAGTACTGGTTCGTTTTGTTGCCACAAAGCATAGAAATCTTGTTTGGACTTCTAAAACATCTTTAAAAGGATCTGGAGTAACTTTATCGGAATTTTCGACGAAGCCCCGGCAAGAACTATTCGTCACAGCTCGGAAACATTTCGGTTTGAAGAATTGCTGGACATCTGAGGGAGTAATTATTGTCGCACTTCCTGATAAAAGCCGTAAAAAGATTATTACAGCTGCCGAATCACAAGATCTTTGCGAAAAGTTTCCTCAAGGCCCCAGTGCACAGGACCAGAAAACAAGATCGCGGCGGGCTAAGGTTGCTACAAAGTAATGGTTTTTCATATATTATAAGGAATTATATATATATATATATATATATATATATATATATATATATATATATATATATATATATATATATATTTTTCCTTATTTATTATTGTCTTGTTAGTTCAAAATTATAAATTGTCACTGTAGCCATTATTAAGAAACTTACAATATTTGTGTTCCCTACGTGTTATATTTATTATTATCTATTGTTAGTATTGTTATCTACTTAGTTCGTGACACACATTCTGTTGCTTATTATAAGTTTTGGCCAGATAATGTGGGAGATTATTTGTATTATTTGTATCTTTGAAATTAGTAGTTAGTAATATTTCTTTTTTTTTTTTCTCTTTCGTTTGTGATTTTTGTTTTTTTTTTTTCTTAGACTAAGGTATCTATATATAAATATATATTTATACATTCATATATATTGTATATGTATATGACTGATTTAAGCGATATTTGTATTAATGATGATTTTTTTTCATGCTCCTCTGATGATTTTCATAGTGTTTCCAGCCATAATCAATCTTTTGAGAGTGACGTTGACACTCTTGATGCCCAATTACATTCTATTTTTACTCACAATTCTAACTGTCTGAATTTTATACATATAAATGCGCAAAGCATTCCGGCACATTACTCTGATCTTCTCGCATCTTTTAGCAACGTGCAGGTCGATGGAATCCTTGTTTCCGAGTCTTGGCTAAAACCTTCCCTTCCTTCGACTCTTTACACTTTACCTGATTTCACTCTAATTCGTAATGACAGAGTTTCTCATAGAGGGGGAGGAGTTTGCATTTTTCTACGAAATGACATAACCTATTAGTTAATAGATCAATCTTCTAACCTATCTCCTAACATCCTTGAATACCTCTTCTTAGAAATTTCATTCCATCACTCTAAACTCCTTTTAGGTGTCCTCTATTGCCCCTCTTCAAATATTAATTACTTTAACACCTTTGAAAACCTTCTTGAGAAACTATCGCCTTCTTACGAACATGTGATCATAATGGGCGACCTGAACACCTGTCTCGTGAAAAATGATCACAGAGCGACTTCCCTTAAATCCATTGTGTCTTCTTACAATTTCTCTCTTCTTCCTCTTTCAGAAACTCATTTTTCACCTAATTGTACTCCATCGCTCCTTGACCTCATTATAGTTTCCAACCCTACCAATGTGTCAGCACATGGTCAGCTGACAGCTCCTTTCTCTTTCCATGATTTACTCTTCGTTAGCTATAAACTCTCCTTCTCAAAACGCAAGATTAAAACTATTATGAGGCGCAACATGAAAAATATTAATATTTCAAATTTGTGTAACGACGCTCATGGCATAGATTGGTCTGATTTTTATTTGTTAACGAATATTGACGATAAGGTGGCCTATTTCAATGACACATTAACGAAGCTGTACGACAAGCACGCTCCGGTTAGGTCAATTAGGGTAAAACACCTACCTGCACCTTGGCTTACTCAAACTATTAAAAATGTTATGGCAAAACGTGACAAAGCCAAGAGATTCTCTAAAAAGAATCCTACTGACCTCAACATTGCGACGTACAAAAAATTACGGAATCTCTGCAATAGGATGTGTAGAGATGCTAAGCGCCGTTTCATCCACTCCTCCGTCGAAAAACTGACTACTTCACAAATGTGGAGATTTTTGAAATCATTAGGCGTGGGTAATCACTCAAAAACTTCTCAACATACATTTGATCTTAATTCTCTAAATAAACATTTTTCTGCTCCCCCTTTAACAATTTCAGACTCAACAAAAGCTGAAACATTGTTAAAGATGGCGAATGCCATCACGCCTGATTGTATTCCTTTTAATTTTCATACAATCACCCAGAGCGAAGCCAAGAGAAGCATCCTATCCATCACCTCCAAGGCTGTTGGTAATGACAACATTAGTCGGGATATGTTATTACCTATCCTTGACTATTTAATCCCTGCTATTACCCACATTTTAAACTTCTCCTTAGAGTTCAAGAACTTTCCAACAGTCTGGAAGTTCGCTCATGTCATTCCTTTACCTAAAATATCAAATCCCACTTCTCCTTCACAATTTCGTCCCATCTCTATTTTGCCTATATTATCAAGAATCCTTGAAGACGTTGTATATAAACAATTGTCCACATTCCTAACACATAATGATCTCCTTAGTCCTTTTCAATCCGGTTTCCGTTCCGCACACAGTACTTCCACCGCATTGCTCAAAGTCACTGAAGATATTCGCTCTGCAATGGACAAAAGAGAATTTACTATTCTCATTTTGCTCGATTTCAGCAATGCTTTTATCTCAGTCGATTATGATGTTTTGCTTGGTATCCTTCGCTCTCTTAACATTGCTCTGCCTGTGATTGATTGGTTCCAATCTTACCTTCGTGGTCGTCGGCAGATGGTAAAGTCTGATGAGGCTTCCTCGGACTGGGCTGATCTGTCTGCCGGTGTTCCGCAGGGCGGCGTACTTTCTCCTCTTCTGTTTTCAATCTTCATTAACGAAATTACCAAAGTTATTTCTTCTCGCTACCATCTTTATGCAGATGATTTACAAGTTTATAGACACGCTACCTTACATAATTTGTGTTCGGCCATACATGATGTCAATTATGATCTCGACAAAATTAAGAACTGGGCCAAATCCTTTGGACTTCTTGTTAATCCTATAAAGTCAAAGGCAATGATAATAGGTAGCAGACAGTTACGTAGCAAAATTAATTGGGATATTGTCCCATCAATTTTCTATGATGGAACTCAAATTGCATATAGTGAGCAAGCTACGAATCTGGGGTTAATCATAGACTGCAATTTATCTTGGAGAGATCAGGTTAACGAAGTAAGTAAACGTGTCCATTACTCTCTGCATTCTTTGAAACGTTTGCAGAATTTTCTTCCTTTCCAAACAAAAATTTTACTTGCACAATCCCTTCTTCTTCCTATCCTAGACTATGCTGATGTTTGCTATCTCGATGCGAATGAAGAGCTACTTGACAAATTAGATAGACTTCAAAATTTGTGCATTCGTTTCATTTACGGTCTGCGCAAATTCGATGATATTTCTCAATTTCGCCGTCAGTTAAAGTGGCTCCCTATCCGCCTTCGCCGGAACTTGCACATATTATCCCTTCTTTTTAATATACTGCAACATAGTAGCCCTGTTTACCTACGTGAGCGTTTTCAGGTTTGTCCTGCTCGTGAGAGACCAGTACGTGCATGTGTGGCATCAAATACTCTAGAGGTTCCTTTTTTTAATACCACTTTTTATGGTAACTCATTTACCGTTGTATATATATATATATATATATATATATCTCATTATATATATATATATATATATATATATATATATATATATATATATATATATATATATATATATATATATATATATATATAAGTCTACCTACTTCTGATTATGTAAAACTACGTGATATTGTACCTACACAATAAATATGTATTACAAATAATCTCCATCAAAATCAGGGTTTCTGGAAGAGATCTCTTGTTAGAGATAAGTTATCCTTTGTACACATCTGATTCATTTAATTGTCTGTATAAATTGTTGGTACATAAATAAATAAATAAATAAATAAAATAAATATGTATATATAAGCTACTGTCACGAAATTGTTAGGAAGATAAATAATAGATAGCAGCACAATCTTTGCGTTTTATACATTGATACCGAGTTTCCCCCACCTGGCCTGATTTTAATAATGTACCAGATACTTTAAGACCATTTTATAATTATAGAGAAGACCTATATATATGTGAAAACATATTTTTTTTTAAATAATTGTATTGTTGTACCTCAATCCTTAAAATCTGATATGTTAGATAGAATTCACTATAACCACATGGGCATTGATAAACTTAAAGCTAGAGCAAGATCATGTATGTTTTGGCCATCTATGACAAAAGATATTGTTAACAAAATTTTGATGTGTAATACTTGTAATAAATTTAAGAAACAAAACTGTAAAGAACCTATGACTATTAGAGAGATGCCAAATAAGCCATGGGCTAATATTGCATGTGATGTATTTAACTATAATGACAAAAATTATTTAATAGTAGTTGACTATTACAGTAAATATGTTGAAGTAGCAAAGTTAGATAATTTAAGTGCAGAAAGTACTATTGAAATGTTAAAAATGATATTTAGCAGATTTGGCATACCAGATATATTGTATAGTGATAATGGTACTAACTTTTCAAGTTACAAATTTAGAGATTTTGTTAAGGCATGGAATTTTGTTCATAAAACTAGCAGTCCACATTATCCCCAGTCTAATGGTTTAGCGGAAAGGTACAAGTTACAAACTGTAAAAATATTTTTAAAAAAGCTGATCATGAAGGAAAAGATAAATATATAGCATTTTTAGAATACAGAAGTACACCTATATCATACGAATTAGATTTTAAAACTCCTTCTGAACTGTTAATGGGAAGAAAAATTCAAGGATTATTGCCTAATATTGATAAACCAAATTATGATAATTTATATGTACAAAATTCATTATACAGGGTCAATGCGGACTGTGTGTACTAATTGAAACTACGTATATTATTCCTATTTAGAAACATTTCAAACCAGTAGAAAAATAAATGCTATGAAAAATACGAAAAAAATTTTTTCGAACAAATTAAATCGCTAAATAGTCGAAATAAAATGCAAACAGCCTGTAAATGGTAAATAACTGCTGTAAATGGTAAATAACTGTTACTGACCTCTAGGTATAGTCATCAAAGTGGCAACGCCGCTCGAGTTATCGAGCGCCGTGTCGCCCCGCCCCGCCCGCCCGAGCGCGAGCGGGTGCGCTTACGTCGGTCGCGGCGTATAAGTTGACGATATACGAGCACAAGAAACACTTCCACCCATTTAATTCTTTAAATTTTTAAATGTTCAATCTGTCCGCCATTTTCTTGTGCACATAATTCGTACCGACGGACAATATTATTTTCTATTTTCGAGGCGCGTATTTGTCGTGATGGGACTCCCTCGTGTTGCGGCACAATGCATTTATTGTCTTTTAACATTTGAACTGCCAGCACTATAATTACTGGGGCACATGCGTCTCTCACCATACCTTTCTCGGTATGTTCGTAAAGCTAAGGCCGCGTTTCCGTGGCATTCCCCGTACATTAAAACCATGTCCGTGTATTCTGAAGCGGTGTACGTAATGCGAGGCATTGTCTTAAACTCTAGTTAAGTGTTTTAGCACAATTAAAAACTAAAATCCGTGTCCTGTCACTATAAAACATAAAAAAAACAACAAAAATAACACTAATATTAAGTAAAATAAATATGTACTATCACTAATCTACTATTAATTTCGGTGTCCTATCACAATAACAACTAATACTTAACACAAATACTTTGGCGCGAGATTACGACAATAAAGTGGCGCGTGCGCTTCCGAATTGCGTAACGTGCATCCCGAGAGATAAGCATCGGCACACTAATTAACAGGTTTTTGTATTATTGGTGTCTCGCTTTCGTTTGCAAGGGTGCAATAGCAATATTTGACCTATTTCTATTTCTTTTACACCTAGAAGTGAAGCGCACGCTATGTACCTATTTTGCTTTCTTGTTATGTTACGAATTCATTAATCTGATACATAGCCGTGACCTTGTATAATTTAATTTTGTCAAAGCGGCAACGGTGTATCTTTTTCCATTCATATTTCAAGTAGTTAGGTGCATTCGTTGTTATAAAATATACATCGTGTTTTCTGAGCGCGTCGCTGAGTTAAAACTTTAGAACTGTCTAGAGACTAAACTAGTAATCCGATTTAAATAATATTTTGTATATGGCCTTGAAATCGTATTCCATTTAAACAGTTTCAATTAAAACACATAACATGTACTGACCCTGTATAATAATGCTTATAAACAAAAGAAATATTATGATAGAGATAGTAGAGAGTTAAAGGAATTTGCTAATGGAGAAAAGGTAATATTGGTAAATAGTGATAATAAAAAACCTAATAGCTATGCACAAGTTGTTTCAAGTGATAGTAGACCTCATTCATATAAAATAATTACTGATAAAGAACAGGAACTAGATAGAAATAGGAAATACTTAATTAAATGTAAAGATCAGAGTAATTTACGGATTGAGGATGAAGGAGATAACACAGAGGTGAATTTAGAACAAAATAAAACTTGCATTAGTGAGAATAAGGAAAGTAAAGTTGTAACAGATCAAGGTTCACTAGAAACAAGGTTTGGTAGAAAAATTATAAAGCCAATTTATCTAAATGATTATGTTTAAATTATATAATGATAAGAAATTCTTTGAAAAGAAAGGAGATGTAATGGTACATAACAAAGAGTATATAATCACTACGTTAACCCTTTTTCAGTTAGAGGGAATATTCTTACCACCAACTTTTTTCAACGAAAAAAGTAACTTACCAATTAGAGTATTTTTTTTAAGATCTGGCAACACTAAATAAGACTAAAAGTGGTTGTTTTTTAAATTTGACATTGATAGATACTGTTGGATTTTTTAGAAACAGTGGCGGTGAAAATTAAAAAAACGGTTTTTTTTCAACTGTGAGTGAAATCGGTTTATATCTTCAAGTTTACGCGATAGTTATAAGTAAATAAGGTAAGTTCTTCTAGTTCTTTTAGTTTTATATTTATTATCGTAGAAACCAGTCATATTTTTGGATTTTCTTGCGTAAGATTTTTTCTTCGACGACTTGTCTTGGTGGGAATAATATTCCCTCTAACCGTTACTTTCTCATTTTACAGATTGCCTAAAAATGAGTAAGAAAACTCTAAACGAAAATGATATTGAATCGGTATTGGAGGAAATGTTCGTTTTTCCATCAGATCCAGACAATTCCGAAGACGATGTGGAATCTGACGAGGAAAACGGTTTTTACAGACACACGAAATTACAGCGGATTTTAGAGGATTTAGATGAGCCAGGAACAAGGTCGACAATAAGGGTTTCACCGCAGGCGTTCGTATCAAGCGATGAACCAGACCTGAGATCTATAGAAACAGTACGAGCTTCGTTACTCCCTCAACCTTCCACGTCATATATATCAAATCTGATACCGGTTAAACAGCATTACCTACAAGAGGAAGGGGAAATGGTCGTGGAACAGGAAAGAGAACTACGCGTATAATAGGAAGAAAAAGAAAAGCTCAAATAAGCCCAGATTATCATGATAGCGATTCCACGAACTGTGATGAAGTATCAGAGTCAGAAGGAGAGACAGAAACTAATGCTTCTGATGAAGATGAAGATACTTGGAAGAAGTATTCATGGATTGACAACAGGCCGCAGCCTGAAACCTTTGGTAGTGTCCCCATGACCCCAACTCGCATGCTACCATCAAATACTAGACCTATTCGGCACTTCGAAAAATTTTTTACGCAAGGATTTATTGATCTGATCGTAATAGAAACTAACCGATACGCTAATCAAAATAACGTAGTAGGTTGGACCGCTATTGATAGCAAAGAATTGAAGGCGTTCTTAGGAATAATAATTGTAATAGGATACAATATTTTACCTTCTTTAGAACTTTACTGGTCATCAGATCCCGGTTTTAGAGTTGACGAAATAGCTTCTATCATACCATATAAAAGATTCAAACAAATCTTACGATGTCTCCATTTGAATAACAATTCTAAGCAACCTGAGAGGTCTAGCGCTGATTATGACAAATTATATAAAATTCGACCGTTAGTGACACTTATAAATAGGTATTTTCAAGAAAACGCACATAACTCTTCGTTTCAGTCTATTGATGAATCGATGATTGTTTTCAAAGGAAGGTCTTCGTTGAAGCAATACATGCCACTAAAACCTATAAAAAGAGGATTCAAGGTATGGTGCCGATGTGATAGTTTTACTGGTTACTTATATGAGTTCGAAATATATACAGGAAAAGATGGCAACAGAACAGAAGAAAATTTAGGAGCCAAGGTGGTCATGAAGTTAACAGAAAAATTAAAACAAATGGAAGCAGTACATTGTACCTTTGATAACTTTTTTTGTGGTTATGACATAATGAACTACCTATATGCCAGTGGCCTATATTCCACTGGCACAGTACGTAGGCAGAAAACAGATTTGCCTAAAATTGTGAAAAACAAAACCAAACTAAACCTAAAAAAAGGTGAATATAAATGGAGGGTAAAAGGTGATGTAGCTTTTGTTATCTGGCAAGATACAAAAGAAGTGTTATTTTTGACCATTGTTTTCCATCCGAACGCCAATAAAACTTTTGTCAGCCGAACTCAAAAAGATGATACAAAGGTTGAAGTTTCATGTTCTACCGTCGTTAAAGACTATACCTGGAGAATGGGTGGTGTGGATCACTTTGATCACATCAAAGGCACATATCCTGTTGGGAGAAGAAGTAAGAGGTGGTGGCTTCTCATATTTTACTTTCTTCTTGATGCCTGTATTACAAATTCATTTTTGCTTCATAGTAAAAATGCAAACGCTGTAAAACTTATTAACCTCGAGTTCCGTGTCGCCTTAGCCAGAGGTCTTATTGAGGTTTTTCATCCCGAAAACGTCGTTCTAGTGGCGTTAACTACATTGTAAGAAAAAAGACTTCGATTTCTGAAAATTATCAAAAATCAGTTCATATTACTGCTCCAGAAACTCGCTTTTCTAATGTTGGGGATCACATGCCTGTTGATTTACCGTCATATCAAAGATGCCGATATTGTAGTACTAAGATAAAGGATAAGCGGTCCAAGATAAAGTGTAGCAAATGTGAAGTTCCGTTATGCGTAACACCTTGTTTTCTTAATTTCCATAAACAAACACCTACATGAAAAAGTATATAAAAAATAGGATAATTATCCTATCTTTTCTGAAAACTTGGGAGAGTCTTGGAGGTGTCAAGAAAAACTTAACACCTTCTCCCAAGTTTTTCTGTCTATCAAATGACTAGTTCTGTTACTTTTGTAAGATTTACATAATGTGAGGTTTAGAGACTTGTGTTTTAATTTTCACACCCACACCTACCCATTTCTTTTTTGTTTTTTTTTTCTTATATCAGAGCTAAGTATCTTACGTATTCTTTTTAGCATAGCCTTCCGCCTACGTTATTAAATGAAGGAAGTTTCATAAAAGGCAGAGAGAATATTTTTACCACCAGTAAAAAAAAACATAATTATATATTTTTTACCATATTATGTTTTTATGCATTAATAATAACCCAAAGCCGAAATCGGACTTAATTTTTCTCGTCTAGGTCCTTATGACCGTTAAAGGGTTAAAGAGTGTGCACTTAAAACAAACAGCTTAGCTAGCCGTTTTTCAAAGCTATGTACACTTTTGATGCCAATCTTGCCTTCTACTACTTCCTTATGTGTCTGTATGTTGATAGTACTGCGTTTAGTGATGCACCTTTAGTATACCAAAGCATATCGATAATAGCGTTGTAAATTGTCGATAAAAAATATCGAAAATTTTGACAGGGGTCAGTTTTAGTTAATCAAATTAAAAATTTGGGAAATGAAACAAATAAATCTTTATAACAACTTTAATGATATTCATATATATGCAAAACTTGATAAATTAAAGTTTATATATGATATATAGTTTATGATATGTCTATTATTATTACAACGAAAAATACTACCACCGGTTCGGAATGTAATTTCTACAGAGAAGAACCGGCAAGAAATTCGATAGTTACTCTTTTAAAAACAATTCAGTACAGAATATTTTCCATTAAAACTAAAATTTCAATAATTTACTATCTTAATTTAAAAAAATTAACAAAATTTGTAATTAGTACTAATTAACAAAGTATACTTTTTCTATAAAGAACCCATAATTGCTCCAAGAAATAGATTAATCAAAATAAATATTATTTGCATATGAAATTGCAGGGAAAATTTAGTTAAATAAACATGGTCATTTAGAGATTAATATTTCCAAATTTAATATAATATAACTATAAAAGAGAAAGTAACTCTTTTCTGTCGGTTTGTTTGTTACATTTAAAACCTTAACTAAACCAACCAGTTAAACATGCATTATTAGTAAAAGATTAATATTTATAAACACATTCACATGACATTTGAAATACCTAGAAAACAAAAATAATAAGTACACATTTTTCTTAAGACTGTTAACATAGTTAAATAAACATTTAAGTAAAAGATGAATTACAAATTACCCGTGAAATATCTAAAAACCTACAAAATAAGTATACATATCTAATAAGACTGTTAACATAGTTCAATAAACATTTGAGTAAAAGATGAATTACAAATTACATGTGAAATGTCTAGAGGACACTCAAAACAAGAATTAAATAACATTAAAAATTAAAAACCCGACTGCCTAAATAACTTGACGGTAGTGGAAGAATTTTTAATTTAATTGATTAAGTAGTATTTGAGATTGTTATTTCTCGTGTGTTTCCTGTTTAGGGGAGGTAGGGGAGCATTTGGCACTTTTTTACATAAATGTTAATAAAACTGTTATTTTTTAGCATAATCAAAATTTTATTCCTAATATATGGAGCACACATATTTGGCAGTAATTATTATTAAGAAAAGTTTCAATATTTCAATTAGTCTCAAAGTTACAACAGATCTTCTAACACATGTCCAAAGTGCCCGAACCCCTGTAGGGAGCTTTGGGCACTGGTATTTAATATGCACGAAATTGCTTTACTATACTACTAGGCTTAAGTATTATATAACATTACTATAAAAAATTGTAATACAAACATTTTATCTTATCATAGACTTTAGAAAAATTAAACAATGTGACTTAGAATCAGTACTGCAAGATGTTAGACTTAATTAAACTTATCTTATATTTGGTATGATCCAGAGAGGCTTGTCAAATTTATATTTTAAGCTGCCACGTTTCATCCATGTTGTTGGTGTAGGTAATTTTATCTATATATCCTCCAGGAGGACGCTGGCCACGTCCTCGATGTCAGGAAATATAAAAGTGTTTCTTAATTTACTCACTCTCATAAATTTTACAGTTGCCATGGACTGATTAACATCTTCGGTTATTCCAACATAATGGTAGACAGTTTTTTTGGTGTCACATTTCACTAATACAAAGTCATTGATCTGGAAATTTCTATCCAGAACGATCAAATCGTCTTCATCAAAATCTTCTTCCGATTCAACAACGGTTTCGTCAGAAACCGAAACATTTTCTATTTCATCATCGCTGCTAATTTTCCAGTTTTTCTTTGGTCTGGAAGTAAATTCATCAGCATGTTTCGGAATTGTTTTCTGTCCTGTATTTTTGAAGCATTTTCTATTTTTGTTGAGCTCTTTGATCTTATTTTTTCTTTGTCTTTCTTCTTCTTCTATTTCTATTAGTCTTTTCTCGGGTGTGTCCGTCAATATTCTAGTTTTTCCCTTCTTCCGTTTCATACCCTGCAATTTCCTGGGGCCGGCCTTCGGATACGGTCTTACTACATCAGGTGTTACATTGACAGTGCCACTAATCTGACTTCTAGAGGGAGATTCCAGTTAAGATGGCCCAATGACTTCCATATTTGAACTTGTACGATCCTCTAGACTCTAATTTTCCCCTGTTGAAGGCTGTTCACTGACAAGTTGGTCTGAAATAGATTGTTTTGAAGGAACATTACCCTCTTCCGGCAAGCAGCGATCAGTTATAGAAGAACAAGCGAAATCTTCATTGGAGAAAATATTTGAATTGAATGGCCATATGCCAGATTTTTCAAATCCACTTTGAATATTCTGCAACTTGAATGCTAGTGGAATGGGTTTCGCTGCTAATTTTGGGATTTCATAAATTGTTACTGTTTTGGCCAGATTGCTTTCCATCCAATCTGTTACCGCAGTGTTATAATAAGTTTTGAGTGGTCCATAGACAGTCAGGTCTAGAGGTTGCAGTTTATGGCTGCAGTGCGGTGGGAAATCATTAAAACAATGCCTGATTGTCTGCAAAAATTGAGAACTGGTACTGAAATATGGCTCTCATGATTGTCCAGCAGCAAAAGAACTGGCGATGAAGGCGTTTGGTTTTGCGTGTTTGGCGAAATGGTGAATATATTTCAAAAAATTTGGTGATGTCATTCACCCTGAAGGATGTGCTGCTCCATCTGCACCAACAGGGGCATCATTTAGCATATATGTTTTGAAATTAACCCGTGGGAATATGAAAAATGGTGGTATTGAGTTACCCAATGCATTAATACCGCAGCAAACCGTTACAAGCGTCCCTCTTTCAGCTGACGTTACTTGCCCAACTTGTTTAGTGCCTCTGAGAGCAATCAATTTCTGGGTTCGTTGCACCGTTGATAATCCAGTTTCGTCTATATTGTAAATAGACTCAGGGCCGAAGAAGGGCAGTTTTAAGATTTTCAAAAAAATCTCCGACATTTTTCTTATTGAAGGTTGTGGCCCGTAACAGACTGGTAGCCTCTGGTGTCCTTATCGAAAGTTGAGGCTGTCTTTTGAAAAATCCCCTTATCCAGTCTTTGAATGCAAGTTTCTTCTCTGACCAGTTATCTGGTTTTTTTTTTAATGACAGTGGCGTATTCATAAACCAATTCACGTGTTTTCAGTTTTGATAGTCCATGGTTTAGTTTAAACGATGTTACAAGATATTCTGAAATTTTCTCTTCTTCATCTTTTGTGAATATTTGAGACGATATAAATTTACAAGAATTATCTTTTACGACACCACCCTGCTTGATATACCTTTGAAGGTTAGATCTCGGTATGTCATATTTATTCGTAGTAGTTTTAATTTTAGCACCTTTGGAAACTTCTTCCAATGCGCGCAAAATAATATCTTTAGGGATTTCACGTCGCTTATTTTTCTTTTTAAATGAAAACTGCATTGTCCTAAAAAGAAATTATTAACCACTTAATCCAATAGGCATAACAAAAAGGCACAAAAGTTTGACACCAAAATACACTAAAAACAGGAGCATTGGCCATGCCCAAACCTGCCTCCTACCTGCGTGCCCAATGCTCTCCATAACCTCACTTTTCAAATAGATTAGAATAAGATTATTTTTTATCAAATGTAGAAACCTAATTGACAGGCAAATATAATATTCATTAAACACAAAAGAAAAAGATAACACAGATACTTACACTTTCTTGCAGATTTCTTTGATAAGTTAGATCAAATCACAAATAAAATATTTACTTCTGTACGCAGCAAACCGTTACGCGCATGTAACTTGACAACCAAGTGAAATGACAGCTGACACTTTAGATAAGCGGTGTTGGTAGTGAATAAAGTATAGTGCTGTGGTAGAAATCAAAAAATATCTACGATAGTTTTGGAGAAATGAGGGGGTGCCCAAACCTCCCGACTGCCCAATGCTCCCCTACCTCCTCTACGTGAAAATTCTAAAGAATATGTCACATCTACGACTGGGACGAATAACACCTCATATGTTAAAATCCGTCTTACAGTAGAGTTTGTCAAATTTGTTGACAAAAATACATACAGATGCTCAAAAAATATAACCCTCCTTCGACAGTCGGGTGATACGTTTACATGTCTATTTAAATATACATTACTGTAAAGATCAATATTAAAAAATTAAGTATACATGTATCTTAAAACTGTCAACATATTTAAATATAGTCATGTTGGCTCAAGGTGTGAAAAAGGTACAAGTAAATGCTTGATCTGCATTCTAGGAATGTAATGTGAATCGCCTAAGGTACATTGTATTAGAGTTAAGACAATTGATTGTAGCATGCGCTTCTATTCGGTCAATTCAGTAATTAATTAAAATAAGTTCAAAAGCATATTTTTATTTTTTTAATTTAACCACTCACGCTCCCGTAAACTTGTCTGGCGCAGCCGGTAGGATAGTTTCCGTATAAACTATAGCCTTCATCCCTAAATTAGACGTCAAAATCCGCTAAAGGGTTTGGAGGACTATAAGGAACTATCCTGAACCAAGATAAATAAGACAGTAAGTGAGGAGCCTGAAGCTGATGAAGATGATCGCCGGTTGGTGAGTAGAACTTTTCACCTTCCTTGCATCCTGTTATTGTATAAGTAGGATAAGACTTTTCCTTTTATAACGTATTCTGGTTTTCTTAGGTAGGAATATTTGAAAAATATAATTGTGTATTACATTTAAATAATCAGATTAAATTCAATATATATATACGAAATTAAATTATATTAGAATAAATTTTGAATTTTTAAGTATTAATTAAATAAAATTGATATTTCAATTCAAAATCATTGTAATATCGTAGTTTTAAGTAAAAAATTAATTGAGTAACTTAATTTGTTATATAATATATATGTCGGCGCAGCAATAACACCAGATGTTTAAGAACACGTGCATCTCGTTTCGGAAACAACACCAGGTGTCAACAAACACGTGCAAGTGAGTTACGTATGCTACAGCCGGAGGTTTGAAAATAAGTACGAAGTATACTTATTAAAATAGATTTAATGTAATAGATTCTACATTAGTTTTTACTTATTCTATTTTTAAAACTAAATTAACCTAAAGTATGTACTAAAGGTTCGATGTGGGAACCAATAGTGTGGGAAAGGCATCGGTTTTCTATATTCCTTAAAACATGGTCAGCAAATTGTTACGGAGCGCCTGTCACACCGACGCGTTAAATATGATACGAAGCAGTCCTCTGTTACACCGCATGTAACACCTCCCCCCGCAGATTAGCAACTATTCTAGGAAAGACAGAGTTGCTGAGATATTGCTGTGGTCAACTTTTATTTCGTGGGGATTAATCTTGTTCTTGTTTTCAGTTTCTACATTGGTTCCTGCAGAATTTACATTTTTCATTATTTAGGATGATTTCTGTCCGTTTGCAGCTCGAATCCATTTCTTGTTTTTCGATTATACGGCGGATACAGTCAGTTTTATCTCGAGTCTCGTAGCTGTTGATATTTCGCTCACAAAGGTACATCGAGTTAATCTTCGGGTATTCCGCCTCTATGTACAAAGAATTCTCGCTAGAAATTGCTATAAAGGGAATATAGTAAGGGATAAGGACTTGGTTATATTTATTAGGGGTGATTGAGAGTCGATAAAAGTCATAGGGTAGGGGTACAGCAATCGGTACTTTTAAAACTATAATTATTCGATTTCCAACATAAATATAAGGTGTTCGAACTCTAAAGCTTTTTCAATTGTGTCAGGTCGCATGCACCGTATTCTAGAACCCAATGGATCTCGAAGTCCACGCAAAAAAGATTGTAACGTTAATTTCTTATACAAAGAACGTTTAGACTCTATAGTACTAGGTACGGTTTCATGCAAAGTGACATATGTCATAACAGTGCTAAATAAATTTTGACATTTTTCGTAATATTCTTGAGGTGTATTAGAACCTTGAGTTAGTAGAGCCAAATCGTTATATAAAGAGGTCTCATCTCGTTGATCTGCAAAATTATTTATTAAAGCGCTACGAATACCTGCCCAATTTTCGGGAATACCATTTGAGTTAATCATACGAGCCGCAGGCCCGGTTACTTTATTTAATATACCATTAATTAACGCCAAACCTTTTTAACTGGTCTTCTGGCTTATTAGACATAAGGTCATTAACTAACTGATCGCATATCCTAATAAATCGGGTTAATATATTCGGATTTCCGTCAAATTCCGGGAGTAAGCAAAGAGCTTTATATATATATACTTTAAATCTATTAATATCTATACTATCACTATTATTTATATCTCTATTACAGTCTAAAATTCGATGTCTTTTTGTAACTAACCTAGAGGTCCGAGATTGCCGTGGATGGAAAATCTTGGAAAATTATTAGGATAAACTTAAGGATAAAGGGAAAGCAACTTCAGAAAGATTCTAAAGTACTTTTTAAATATTCGTACCTTTTTCTGTATCGATTTCTTGATACTCCTCCTGCTGCACCACGGTGTAGATTCGAGATAGCCGATGTCCTTGATTGATTCACTGACTTTAATTTCGGCTATCCTACCGACTGCGCCAGTTACGTATGCTACAGCCGGAGGTTTGAAAATAAGTACGAAGTATACTTATTAAAATAGATTTAATGTAATAGATTCTACATTAGTTTTTACTTATTCTATTTTTAAAACTAAATTAACCTAAAGTATGTACTAAAGGTTCGATGTGGGAACCAATAGTGTGGGAAAGGCATCGGTTTTCTATATTCCTTAAAACATGGTCAGCAAATTGTTACGGAGCGCCTGTCACACCGACGCGTTAAATATGATACGAAGCAGTCCTCTGTTACACCGCATGTAACAAGTGCAACAACAAAGTTGTTTACACTCGCTTATCGCTCAACAAATCAGGCGAGGTGGGGGACGACCCGATATAAACCGACGTGCTAGGCGGCCGGGCATATTTTAACGATAGCACTGGCTCCGTTCACACCTCTTAATTGTGATATTGTCACTCCTGAATTGTTTCTGGTTTAAATTGTTTTCTTATTAGTAAATTTAATAATAATTTGTTAAAGTGGTTAAGTTTCTTCAATATTAAATTTGTTGATATTAATGTCTTCCAATTAATAGTCAATAGTCAAAGTAGTTAAATTTGTTGTATTAAATTGTTAATTTATGTTAAATTTGTGATTTTAATTTGAATAATTGAATCTTAGATTGTGATTTATTATAATTTATAATTATTATTTTTAGCTATCAGTTATTTTGTAATAAATTGCCTTTTATTCACTATTTCTGTAGTTTCAGTGAAGTTATGCCTGGAGACGAACGTCCATGTTCACCTATTTTACAAAACGTTACGGCTTCAGCCGAAATCAGAAGTGGGATGGACCTTGGGAACTCTTCAGGTCCATCAGCCCGCACAGAAGGAAATGGAAATAACCAGGCTCTGTCTGCTTTGGCCAGTATTATAAAGAACTTAACGCGACAACAGCAGTTAAGTATGGATGCTAATCGAGAATTTCTAGCAGGACTTCTAAATCAGGCTGTGGCTCCAACAAAACGGCCGCGACTCAGCGATATTTATATCGCATCATTTGACCCAGACGGCGATGTACCAATACGGGACTGGTGCGAGCATGTAGATAGAGCAAAGGATCACTGGCAACTGACTGATTATGAGGTATGTACGAAAATAGCTGGCTTACTTCTAGGGCGTGCCAAAACTTTGGGAGATACATGGTTAGTAAAATCACATGGTTAGTAGAAAATTTTGTAGTTTACATAAAAATTTTAATGTCATCCACATCAATGCACAAAGCATCCCCGCGCATTATACTGATTTTTTAGCCTCTTTTGACGTGACGAATATTCATGCTATATTAGTGTCTGAGACGTTTTTAAAACATTCCTTACCCTCTACTTCCTTCTCACTTCCGGGTTTTCACTTAATACGTAATGACCGAGTTGGCAAGGGTGGGGGTGGAGGAGCCATATATTTACGAAGTCACATTCCTTTTTCTATATTACATAAATCTCCTCCTGAGTATTTGGAGTCATCTGAACATATATTTTTGAAGTGTTATTTGGTAACGTAAAGGTACTTCTAGGCGTTTTTTATTCGCCATCACTTCATATAGATTACTTCCAAAATTTCGAAAATTTATTAGAAACTTACGTGCCTAATGTTGTGCATACTATACTAATGGGTGACTTCAATACATGTTTAGTTAAAAATGACTCTCGTGCTAAGCTTTTGAAACATATTGTCACTTGCTCCAACCTTACTTTGCTGCAAACAAATCCTACTCATTTTTTCCCAAATTGCTCTCCTTCTCTCCTTGACCTAATGACTGTTTCCTCACCAGAACTTGTCGCCGAGCATGGTCAGTTCCCAGCTGATGTTTTTTCTTATAATGACATTATTTACATGTCATATAAAATCCGCCCTCCAAAGGTTAAGCCAACTGTGGTAATGCGACGTAGTTTCAAAAAGTTCAACAATGACAATTTTATGCGGGCTTTAAACTCAATCGAATGATTTCCCTCCGTTTTATTTTGCTTCTGTTACTGCCAGTGACGTTAAAATACAACTGTCTTCCATTTCGTCTGATGCAGTTGGCAGTGATGGTATAAGCCGTAAAATGGTAGCAATGGGTTTAAACGAAATTGTGCATGTACTCGGTCATATTTTTAACTTTTCTCTTTCATCTAAAACTTTCCCCAATGTTTGGCGCACTGCTCATATTATTCCTATCCCTAAGATCTCTAATCCTACTTTACTTTCACACTATCACCCTATTGCCAATGCATCCAAAAAAAGAGAGCATCATATGAAATGTTCCTAATTTAATAATTACTGTAAGATCATCAGCCAAATGTACAGCAGAAACTATATCTTGAGCTTTCAAATAAAGCGGTTGGTTAAAAGTTATCACACAAGCTTTCATAGAAACAGATCTAGCTTTATAAATAGCAAATCTAATCGCTGTAAACAAACTATGTTGTGTAAGAAGGCTCCAATTTTAAATTTTCTTCTGGTATTGGAGCTATTATTTTTCTTAATCCTTCACCACAAGATTTTATACATATATTTTATACAATACTAATTCCACCAAGATTATGGAAAGTTCCTGTACTAGTCAAAGTTGCGGTATTAAAATCTGCATTGTCAAAAACAAACTGGACAAATAGATTATTATCTAGTACAGCAGAATCTTGATAAAGTGCTGAAGCTTCATACAATTGTGCTTCATAATAAGATCCACAGAAGCCTAAAGCATGATATAAGTCTATGACTTTTCTGGAGCCAAATTTTCTGTGTAATGTTACACTCAATTCAATTTGAAGGGGTGATGAAAAAGAACGTGGTCTCACAGCAGACACAATTGCATGTGCGATTGATGTTGTTTTTTTGTAGTGTTTATTATAGACATTTTTTGTTCTCTTGTTCTTTATTATAATTTCATGGAGTAATAACTTCAATGATTGAGGAATTACATCCATCAATTATGTTTTAGAGAACATTTTATCACTACCAGGATAATCATTATTATTTAAGATTTTTTTACAGATAGACATCTGTAAAAAGATGTTTGGATTAAATCAGCGACCTCCTTGAATTTTCTAATATTATCGTCCTCAGCATGCAAATTAGAGTCGATAAGAGATCGATTTAGAATGTCATGATGTTTCTTTTTAAAACAAAAAAGAGTATACCGTCCTTGGCTATTTGATATGATAAGATCTTCTTCAAAGTGTTCCTCTAATCGACGCTTAATAGTTTTAGGGGCAGGCGGATTATCACCTACTACATCCATTAGCTCTTTTAAAAATAATTGACAATCGGGATGATCGTCAACAACAAGTAGTAGTCAGTCTATTATCTCCAATATATTTATTATTTACTATAGCTCGTCTCTGATCAGCTATTCTTCGTTCGCTTAGATGTGTAGGTGACTTATCACTAATATATGTAATTTATTATAATATACATATATATAAGGAGTTCGACTCTATACTGCGGTCCATCAAATGGGAGGTTCGGTAAGTGTAACTCATCACATTCCGCATAAAAAAAAAATTCCCAAAAATAGTTTTTAAACATTTCAAATATTTAAATATTCGAGCTCCACTGTTCGTGCGCACGCATTACACTATCTAAGGCGCGCGCCGCACAACTTCGGTTTACACTTACCTCGTAATGAGTAAAAGTGGTCGAGTCCATAGCACCTACCAATACGCAATCCGTAAGTTGCATATAAGGTTTGATACTCATGTTTCGAGTCATCCATTTAGTGTATCGTAATACTTTAATTTTCTTTTACACAACAACCGCACTTAACTCACTGTATCACTTAACGAAACCTTTAAAAACATAAACACTTTCTGGTGGACACACGAGTGTAAACGCGCGCGAAAGATAATTTAACAAAATAGCTAGGCGGGTCACTGATCTCAGTCAGCTGTGGTTAGGTCATTCAAAATCAAAATCAAAATCAAAATATGCTTTATTCAAGTAGGCTTTTACAAGCACTTTTGAATCGTCAATACAAAAACAAAAGAAAACTAAACACTAATTAATTAATTAATTAATTTACCACCGGTTCGGAATGTAGATTCTACCGAGAAGAACCGGCAAGAAACTCGATAGTTACTCTTTTTAAAAGTTTTACGATGGGTACATACATTTATGAGTTACATTGACCTACGGTACCTACCTAATACGTCTAATTACATCAGGTATGATTCGAATTTACCGTCACACTTGATCAGGCTTCGAATTGGCAAAGTAATTGTAACAACATCTCGTAAATAAACTTAATTGAATTTATCCCAACAGTTACGTAAGCGAAGGATTTCAAAAATTAATCACGTAACATTAAAATCAAAATGTGTCAAAACAATTTGGCGTGTTTAAAAATTAGAATCATCTCTGTTTACCAAAGTCATTTAATATTTCAGTAACAAACTGACGAGCGTAAAATAAGAATTATTAAAAACTGTGTTGCGACATTTCGCTAACATAACATTTTTTTAATATCTTAAACAAGCCTATTTAAAAACAAAAAAGAAAATTAATCATTCTTCTAATAATTATTAAACAAGTACATAAATATCACACGCGATCACAATCACTAGACACTCAAAACTAAATAAAATCATCTGTCTATAGCATTACGAAGTATTCGAGTCTCAACGTACCATTTAAGATAGAAAACAAACACTTTCGAGTGTACACACAAACCACGAGTAAAATTGGGTGCGAAAGATAAGCGAACAAAATCACTAGGTAAGTCACTGACAAAAGTCAGCTGTATGAACCTACCAAATTACGTACAACTACGACATTACTTAACTTTACCTAAGTATGATTCGAATTTTCCGTCAAACTTCACCAGGCTTGAGATTGGCAAATTAATTGTGACATCATGTTAATTAACTTAATGAAATTCATAAAAACATATAACAAAACTGAATAATGTCAAGGCGGGTATTAGAAATTGATCATAGCATTTAAATAAATAAACTGTCACAACAATTAGGTGTGTTTAAAAATTGGACTCATCTCTATTTATAATAATTATTATACTAGCCTCCGCCTGCTACACTCGCGTGGTATGTTGATAAAAGTAGATAGAATAGGTAGACTATGTGTTATTTTGATGTAGAAGCTTTATTATTGTAAAGATTCATTAAAATCCATTTAATACTTTTTGCGTGAAAGAATAACAAACATCGATACATACATACACATTTCACGTTTATAATATTAGTAAGAAAATATTTCAAGTAACAACATAATCCTTTACCTAATTAAGCATTAAAATACTATTTTTTTAATAATTATTAGATTTAAAAAATGTTCTACGATTGTATTTATAGTCTATCACAACTAATCTTTCATAAGCTATCTTAAATAACAATCATAATTTTTATACCTTAAACAAGCCTATTCAAATAATAAAAAAAGTAATGAAATACTTTTCTAATAAAATTAAATGGTGTCACACGTGATCGGTTGATCACTATACATCTGAAACGTACACAAAATATTTAAAAAAAATAGCTCACCAAGTATCCTTAGGTGAATAGATATTTTTATAACACTGAACTATTTTTCACAGTATCTATTAAACATATTTATTACGTTATCTTTCACAGTAATCGTTGTTTAAACATTTTTGTACTTCTATTAACACAATTATTGTCATTAATTCACTGTTTTTACACATTCGAAACTAAAAATTTAACACGCGTAATTTCTAACGTCTGGAGATACCGGAAGTTTTTTGCAACTAAAGTTAAAAAAACAAGGAGAAATGCAAGTGGGAGTGAGACGAAGATACTCAACGAAGACTCGAAGGACAAGGCCGCGCTAGCGGCGAAACTGATAGATAACTTAAAACGAATTATCATTATTTAAAAATATTTAATACATAATTATAAAATACAGAAATACGTATTACGTAAAAATAAATAAAATATTACTCAACAGTAGTACGGCGGAGTGTTAAACATGCAATTCGTTTTTTCAAAAGTATTATTTAAAAATACCTTAGTACATTAATATTATTGAACTTCGGTAGATTACACAATATTATGAATTCTCATTCGCATGACCTCTGCAACTTACGTATTATTTTAGTTATTGAATTCTAAATTGTTTGTTTTTGTTACTAAACCCTTATCATCAACCACATATTAGCTTTCTTTATAAAAAAATGATGAAACCGTACTTCAGCGAAAACTGAATGAACTATGGGTTAGGTTTGTTAAAAAAAAATATTACCTACTTCATTTACTAGTTACTGAACGTGGAAAGAGGTAGGTACTATAAAGTCTCGAATTGAATTAATTTACAATTTCAAAATAATTCGATTTAAAGTAAGTTCAAATCTACCAAGGAGAAATTTTGTTCTCTGTATCTTACATTCTCTTATTCTCTTTAAAGGCCATGTCACGGAAAGTGTCCTTTAATGTCGCTTAATGTGAGGTCGAAGCATCAAGTTTCAAGGTCACTACTATTAGCCGTGATTTTCGCAATTAAAAAATACAATTAAAATAATAAGTCGATATTTGACTTATTATTATCTACTAATAATGTAATAACATATTATTAACAATACAACTTCAAAGAAAGATAATAGGATTGAATACACTTAATTTACGTAACAAATTTTTATGAACTAAAATTATTTTGTTTTTAATTATTATTATTTACAACTTTTTAATAATAACAAGAATCTATCATAAGACAAATAATTTTTCTACTTAAGCACTTACGTATTTTATCCTTTTTATAAAATTTTAAGAGTTCATTCATCAGAATGTTTTATTGTGTTTTAGTAAATTAAAGTTATTCCATAAATAAAATTGAATTTGAAATTTTATTTGATTAATACTCGACAATAATAAATATTAGTGTTGATGTTGTTGTATGTACCTAATATGAGTATTATGAAAACAATGTTATAAACGTCCGATGGCGCTATTTCACGGTTAAATAATAAAACGATAAAACATCGTCATTTTATTATTTATAAATAAATGTATTACTGTTGAAATATTATAAAAGTACGAAAATAAAACAGTTTAGTAAGAAAATTAATCATATTTAATACGGAAGTGTGGAATGCAGATTTAAAAAAAAATCTGTTTTAGGTAGCTAGGAATATTATTTTAATTTGCTAAACAAAAATAATTTTATTGTTCTGTTTTGGTACGTATAAAAAAATAACAGGGTATGGGAAGTGGGGCGCGGGGTACGGGCGCAAGAGTATTTCTCTTTCATCGTTAGGCCGGGTGCAGGGGGTGGGACAGAGAGGTCCCGGGACCGCACGTTGCGCGTCGGCGTGGTTATTAGAATTATTAGTATTTCGTTAGCCCTTAGAAATTGCGTTACAATGAATTGCTCGCGCAACTACAAGTTGATATTGCTTTGTTTTTTTTCATTTGTTAAGTGTGTAGGTTAGGTTATACACTTGTTTAATATTATACGCGTTGTCATCATACTGTCTAATTTCTATTAATTCAATTTTATAAACTCAAATAATCATAATAGTTTTTTAAAAAGAGATATTACTGTAAATGGGGATTATTTAAATTTTTAAACATGCCGAATTGTTGTGACAAAGTCGCTGATTTCTAATGTTTTAATTGACTTTAAATTCGTGAAAATAGTGAAAATATGTTATAATAAATTACGATTTTTATAAACACGTATAGGCTATGACAAATATCGTGCAAAATATTAATATAGTGGGTATACAAATGACATCAAAATTATGCTTTGATAAAAATTGTGAATAAAATATTCAATTGGTGTTACCTAATTTGATTTATTTTGTTTATTTGTTTCGAAGGATACTTCGTGATGCCATAGACAGATGATCTGTTTTTATTTAGTTTTGAGTGTCTAGTGATTGTGATCGCGTGTGATATTTTTGTACTTGTTTAATAATTATTAGAAGAATGATTAAGTTTCTTTTTTGTTTTTAAGTAGGCTTGTTTAAGGTATTAAAAAAATGTTATGTTAGCGAAATGTCGCAACACAGTTTTTAATAATTCTTATTTATACGCTCGTCAGTTTGTTACTGAAATATTAAATGACTTTGGTAAACAGAGATGATTCAAAATCAAAATCAAAATCAAAAAATACTTTATTCAAGTAGGCTCTCACGAGCACTTTTGAATCGTCAATACATGAAAAAACAAAAAAAAAAATTACATCAAATAATGAAGCTACCACCGGTTCGGAACGTAGATTCTACCGAGAAGAACCGGCAAGAAACTCGATAGTTACTCTTTTAAAATATTGTCAATACATCACAACACAGTTTATGATTACAAATTGATTATTTATCCTGTACGAAATTCAGCATATACTAAGCCCACGCATCTTTATCGTCAACGTAATCTTGTATAGAGTAATATGCTTTAGCTATTAGAGACTTTTTAACATGTGATTTAAATCTATTTATGGAAAACTGCAAATATTTCTGGGGGATTTTATTATAAAAACGAATACCTTGCCCCAGAAAGGAAACATTTACTTTGTGAAGTCGAAAACAAGGTGTTATAAGTTTATCTTTCTTTCTCGTGTTAATATTATGTTTATCTCTATTTCTTTCAAAATAATGAATATTTTTATGAATGTATACTATATTGTTATAAATGTATTGTGACGCAACAGTAAGTATACCTACTTTACTAAAAATATCCCGAAGGGAGTCTCGAGCTCCTAGATTATAAATACCACGAACAGCTCTTTTTTGTAAGATAAATACAGTATTAATATCTGTAGCACTACCCCATAGCATCAATCCATAAGACATGATACTATAAAAATAACCAAAATATACTAATCGAGCTGTATCAACATCGGTTAGTTGACGAACTTTTCTAACCGCGTACGATGCGGAGCTGAGTCTCCCCGTAAGAGATAACAAATGGGAGCTCCACTGAAGTTTCATATCCAAAGTTATTCCTAAAAACACCGTTGTATCAGTAACATCAAGGATCTCATTATTTAATATTAAACTATAAGTTTGCTGTTTAACATTAGGCAAGGTAAATATTACACATTCCGTTTTCTTAGCATTTAAGACCAGATTATTAGATGTAAACCAATATTGTATCAGTGACAATGCATTGTTTACATCGTCATAATTAGTTTTATTTCTGTCAACTTTAAAAATAAGCGAAGTATCGTCAGCAAACAATACAATGTCACAAATACTTTTAACATAAAACGGAAGATCATTGATGTATAATAAAAATAGAAAAGGACCCAGAATTGACCCCTGTGGAACACCCATCTTTAGGACAGATCCAGAAGACTTTATTCCATTTATAGTAACATGTTGAAGTCTCTGTGTCAAGTATGAAGCAATGAGATCAAGAGCTTTGCCTTTTACACCGTAATATTTAAGTTTATATAAAAGCGTTTCGTGCTCCACGCAGTCAAATGCCTTAGATAAATCACAGAATACACCAATAGCATTCTGTGATTTCTCCCACGCATCATATATGTGTTTGAGGAGTGCTATTCCTGCATCTGAAGTCGAGCGACCTTTAGTGAAACCGTATTGTTCACCATGAAAAATATTGTTTACATTAAAATAAACAAGAAGTTGATTTAAAATTAGTTTTTCAAATATTTTACTTAGGGAAGGTAATATAGAAATAGGTCTATAATTACCAGGATCACATTTGCTTCCCTTTTTAAAAAGTGGTAAAACTTTACTACATTTTAATAAATCTGGAAATGAACCCGCGTTAAGACATTTGTTAAATATACAAGCTAAATAGGGAGCAATGTCTCGGATGATACTACTAATTACTTTAACCGAGATACCCCATAGATCATTTGTTTTCTTGATTTTTAGAGTATTAAATGTTTTTACAATATCTAGTGATGTAATTTGTTTAAAAGAGAATTCGATATCATATTTGGGTACATTATTTGCTAACAATGTAGAAGCAGTTAATGAAGACGAATTTAACTGAGATGTTATATCTGTAGGTATTTTATCAAAAAATTGTTCGAATATATTTACAACTTCTAATTCTGAATTAACGAGTTTATTCTCTACATTCAATCCATTTACAATCAACAATGTTTTTACCCTCAGGTCTAGGTACTAAATCACATGTATTATTTTTTAAAAGAGAGTCTTAATTCATTTTTAATTGCGCTTTCCCACTGAGATCTATCATCTAGAGTTTTTATCTCATTAAATGAACTTGGTATTTTACACAAAATTGAATTAGCACACAATAAATAATCGTCACACTCCTCTGAGTAAGAAATAGAGGGAAGATTTTTTATCCTATCACTTCTCCTAAGTTCATGATTATTATTTACATTTTCATTATTTGTTGACAAAGAATTTTCAGAATTAATCACTGCTTTATCAGATTCATTTGTATTTTCATGGATTAATTTGCGAATTTTATTAGGACACATGTGTTCATCAGATTTTGATGCATCTGATTTATGACTGTCAGAGTTCCAAGACTTAACTGATTCTGAATCAGTTAAGTCTTGGAACTATGTCAGTTTTATTCTGAGAATTTTCATTATTCTCTTCAGATCTAAGCACAGGCCTAGATTGTAGAAAATTAGTCTCATCAACTATGACGTCTCTAACTACCACATGTTTTTCGCAATCTGGGTTCCAAGCTCTATATCCGTTTGGTTCGTAACCCACAAGAATTTATCATCAAATTTCGTTTTACCAGTTTTATTATGAACATAAACCGTAGAGCCAAAAAGTTTTAAATATTTTATTTGTGGTTTCTTACCATGTCACATTTCGAATGGTGTTTTTTAACAATGTAAAGCTTTTGTTGTTATTAATTAAATAAACAGCAGTTAAAACTGCATCGCTCCAAAATATTTTATTTAATTTTGTACCGTTTATCATTGAACGAGCTTTTTCAGTTATAGTTCTAACCATTCGTTCAGAAACGCCATTGAACTGTGGAGTTCTATGAACAGTTAAATGGTAAGTTATACCTTTTTCAATGCAATAATTTTTCATTTCGGTAGATAAATATTCTCCACCGTTATCACAGTATAAATTGACTCATTTTAAATTGAACTTAGCCTCACTTTTTGCAACGAAATCTTTAAAAGCAGTGAATACTTCTGATTTAGACGTTAATGTATATGTAACATAGTAATGTGTGTATTGATCAACAAATATTTCAATCTCAATCAATAAATTTTTCAATAAATTTTTATTGTCAATAGTTATTTTTATAGAATTTTTAGTTTATTTTTTTCTTTATGAAACATTTTTTCTAATTGTACCCTTTATCACTGGTGCTTAACTTTCTTTCATAACTTGGAACAGTAGCTCTTACACTATCTGGCTTTTGTGTTTTTGTTTCTTTTTTAGAAACTGTAAAATACACAGCCTTTCCGCATTAGCACGTTGTTGTTCACGGCCATCGACATTTCTGAAATTGTACATGCGTATATGAAGACGCTGAAATGCCTTAAGTGACGGTAATGGTATGTTTCCTGGAGAAGCAAACAGTTCGTCATAAAGTTTACGCGATTCCGCAGAATGACAATCACATTTCCATATTGAAATATTCCTGGTTGGAGTACATTTTATAAAACAACACAATTTTATAAAACCGTAACCAAAAAGTAATCCACTCGGAAGAAATTTTCACGAGGAACTAACTAATAATTTATTTTTATTAAAAGGGCGGCATAGGCTCGAATAAAAAATATCGATAAATGAAATTATCGATATTTAAATAATCATAACAATAAATAAATATTTAATATTCATATTATTTCGATACTTATTTTGATATATCAAACATTAATATTATTTTTGATTGTAAAACACCATTTTTAACAGAAGTAGATTAACGATTTATCCTAATAAAACAACATAGTTAATTTACCTGAAGAAATTCCAAATTATAATATTGATTAATAATATTTATTATTAATAAAATTTATTTTAAATGAAATTATTTTAATGTGAAAAGCATAATTATTTATAGCAATATTGAAAATATCGATAGAATATTTATCGATATACCAAATTTTTAAACTTGCAAATCCCTATTCGAAAAACTAACAAAAGACGCGTCGCGCCACACCGGCGCCGCGGCGCCTGCGATGAATGGCCGCGCGTGCGCCGGCGCGACTATACGGCGCCTTAACCGTTTAATAACGCGTACTTTTTTGCATATAAAAATTTATAGGTAATATTTAATATGACAAAACTAAGCAAATAATAAACTAAGTAAATAAATAAAACTAACATAACATATTGAATTTTATGAACTATTACTGAAATTACTCATATTACAACCATTTAAAAGAATATCCTTAAGTTATTTACAAAATAAAAAATAAAAATGTTCTAAAACAATATGCATCATAGTATTGAGGAATAACAAGAATAAAACATAAAAACAAATAAAAGTAAATAGTATGTATTATATTATTCGGGAACACTTTTTAGCAGATTTTTTAAAAGTAGTGTTTAAAGTAAATTTGAAGTCGGTATTTAAAGGGTTAAGGTAAGCTGGTTATTTATGGGTCAGATGTTTGAAACGTTTTTTCAAATAATGTCGATTTAAAACTTATTTAGCCTATGCACTGTAACTGACCTCTGCTTGATATTTTTTAAGTTATACTATTTTTAATAATAAGCTTATACTTATATGTATACATGTCTTTAAGGGAGGACACAGTTTTTAGAACACGCTGTATATATACTTAAAACTTGTACTGTTTTCTAATATTTAATGTAAAACTTTATATCATTTTATTAATTTTATTTATAATTTGTTTTTTTTTCTATTACTTACTTTACTAATTTATTTTTTATAATATCTTTGTCTTAAAACATAATATGTTCCCTGTGTATTTTACAGTTTCTAAAAAAGAAACAAAAATACAAAAGCCAGATAGTGTAAGAGCTACTGTTCCAAGTTATGAAAGAAAGTTAAGCACCAGTGATAAAGGGTACAATTAGAAAAAATGTTTCATAAAGAAAAAAGTAATAATATAGACGAACTGTTTGCTTCTCCAAGAAACATACCATTACCGTCACTTAAGGCATTTCAGCGTCTTCATATACGCATGTACAATTTCAGAAATGTCGATGGCCGTGAACAACAACGTGCTAATGCGGAAAGGCCGAGGGTTAATAATGACGATCTAGAGGAACACATATTAGATGTTTTCGACAGGACCCTACGCAAAGCACGCGCTCGGTGGGACATCAACTCGGTGTCAACCATACGCGTGTATGGAAAGTTTTAAAGGAAAATGGCCAGCACCCGTACCATTATCGTCGAGTACAGTTATTAATTCCTACCGACTTCGAGCCAAAAATGGCATCCTGCAGATGGATTTTAAACGAAACGATGAAGACAGTGAATTCTCGAGCCGTATACTTTTTAGTGACGAGTGTACTTTTGCTAGAACAGACGTATTTAACACGCACAACGAACATGTATGGTCAGTCACCAACCCACATGTTACTAAACCTAGCCATTTCCAACATCGATGGAAAATTAATGTTTGGGCCGGTATTATTGGTGACAAAATAATTGGCCCTCTTTATTTACCCCAGTCTATGAGTGGTGACAGTTATCTTTCCTTCCTGCGAGAACAACTAAGCCAGGAGCTTGATAATTTAAACTTAGATCTTTTACGCCGTATGTGGTTTCAACATGATGGTGCGCCACCACACTTTTCTCGCGCCGTGAGAAACTATTTGAATACGGAATTCGGTGAACGTTGGATTGGTCGCAGTGGACCAATTAATTGGCCTGCGCGGTCACCGGACCTAACGCCATTGGATTTTTTTTTTATGGGGTACTATAAAGCAGTCCGTATTCAAAAAGAAGTGCGATACTGAGGCTGAAATGCATTCACGAATCATCACAGCTTTCGAAGAAATAAAATCAAATACATCTGTCTTACAAAATGTACGTGCTAACTTTATTTCCCGATGCCGTAAATGCATAGAAGTACAAGGCGGGCATATTGAGCAACACATTCATGGCCGTCAAGTAGATGTTATTATTAACTAAGTATTATTATTTTAAATTGATTTGTAACATAGTGAAACGTATCGATATTTGAAAAAAAGCGGTATCAGTGAATCGTTCAAGTGATTAAACAATCTAAATAATGTAAATGTACGTTCGAGTTCGTCACTAGTAGCGCAGCAGGTGTGATGGCGCCATGGAGTCTCATCGTGTTATACCAGTGCGTACAAACATTTTGTTATTCTATATAAGGAGTTCGACTCTATACTGCGGTCCTTCAAATGGGAGGTTCGGTAAGTTTAACTCATCACATTCCGCATAAAAAAAAATTCCCAAAAATAGTTTTTAAACATTTAATATATTTAAATATTCGAGCTCCACTGTTCGTGCGCACGCATTACACTATCTAAGGCGCACGCCGCACAACTTCGGTTTACACTTACCTCGTAATGAGTAAAAGTGGTCGAGTCCATAGCACCTACCAATACGCAATCCGTAAGTTGCATATAAGGTTTGATACTCATGTTTCGAGTCATCCATTTAGTGTATCGTAATACTTTAATTTTCTTTTACACAACAACCGCACTTAACTCACTGTATCACTTAACAAAACCTTTAAAAACATAAACACTTTCTGGTGGACACACGAGTGTAAACGCGCGCGAAAGATAATTTAACAAAATAGCTAGGCGGGTCACTGATCTCAGTCAGCTGTGGTTAGGTCATTGACCTACGGTACCTACCTAATACGTCTAATTACCTCAGGTATGATTCGAATTTACCGTCACAATTGATCAGGCTTCGGACTGGCAAAGTAATTGTAACAACATCTCGTAAATAAACTTAATTGAATTTATCCCAATAGTTACGTAAGCGAAGGATTTCAAAAATTAATCACGTAACATTAAAATCAAAATGTGTCAAAACAATTTGGCGTGTTTAAAAATTAGAACAAAACAATGCATTGTCACTGATACAATATTGGTTTACATCTAATAATCTGGTCTTAAATGCTAAGAAAACGAAATGTGTAATATTTACCTTGCCTAATGTTAAACAGCAAACTTATAGTTTAATATTAAATAATGAGATCCTTGATGTTACTGAAACAACGGTGTTTTTAGGAATAACTTTGGATATGAAACTTCAGTGGAGCTCCCATTTGTTATCTCTTACGGGGAGACTCAGCTCCGCATCGTACGCGGTTAGAAAAGTTCGTCAACTAACCGATGTTGATACAGCTCGATTAGTATATTTTGGTTATTTTCATAGTATCATGTCTTATGGATTGATGCTATGGGGTAGTGCTACAGATATTAATACTGTATTTATCTTACAAAAAAGAGCTGTTCGTGGTATTTATAATCTAGGAGCTCGAGACTCCCTTCGGGATATTTTTAGTAAAGTAGGTATACTTACTGTTGCGTCACAATACATTTATAACAATATAGTATACATTCATAAAAATATTCATTATTTTGAAAGAAATAGAGATAAACATAATATTAACACGAGAAAGAAAGATAAACTTATAACACCTTGTTTTCGACTTCACAAAGTAAATGTTTCCTTTCTGGGGCAAGGTATTCGTTTTTATAATAAAATCCCCCAGAAATATTTGCAGTTTTCCATAAATAGATTTAAATCACATGTTAAAAAGTCTCTAATAGCTAAAGCATATTACTCTATACAAGATTACGTTGACGATAAAGATGCGTGGGCTTAGTATATGCTGAATTTCGTACAGGATAAATAATCAATTTGTAATCATAAACTGTGTTGTGATGTATTGACAATATTTTAAAAGAGTAACTATCGAGTTTCTTGCCGGTTCTTCTCGGTAGAATCTACGTTCCGAACCGGTGGTAGCTTCATATTTTTTTTTGTTTTTTCATGTATTGACGATTCAAAAGTGCTCGTGAGAGCCTACTTGAATAAAGTATTTTTTGATTTTGATTTTGATTTTGATTGTAATCTGTTAAATATTGTTGACTGAAACCTCTTGCAACTAGTCGGCTTTGTATTTTAAAGGTTTTCCAAATTCATTATGTTTTATAGTGAAAATCCATTTACAATCAACAATGTTTTTACCCTCAGGTCTAGGTACTAAATCACATGTATTATTTTTTAAAAGAGAGTCTAATTCATTTTTAATTGCGCTTTCCCACTGAGATCTATCATCTAGAGTTTTTATCTCATTAAATGAACTTGGTATTTTACACAAAATTGAATTAGCACACAATAAATAATCGTCATACTCCTCTGAGTAAGAAATAGAGGGAAGATTTTTTATCCTATCACTTCTCCTAAGTTCATGATTATTATTTACATTTTCATTATTTGTTGACAAAGAATTTTTAGAATTAATCACTGCTTTATCAGATTCATTTGTATTTTCATGGATTAATTTGCGAATTTTATTAGGACACATGTGTTCATCAGATTTTGATGCATCTTCTTCTTCTTCAAAAAGAAAATTCTTTGTCAACAAATAATGAAAATGTAAATAATAATCATGAACTTAGGAGAAGTGATAGGATAAAAAATCTTTCCTCTATTTCTTACTCAGAGGAGTATGACGATTATTTATTGTGTGCTAATTCAATTTTGTGTAAAATACCAAGTTCATTTAATGAGATAAAAACTCTAGATGATAGATCTCAGTGGGAAAGCGCAATTAAAAATGAATTAGACTCTCTTTTAAAAAATAATACATGTGATTTAGTACCTAGACCTGAGGGTAAAAACATTGTTGATTGTAAATGGATTTTTACTATAAAACATAATGAATTTGGAAAACCTTTAAAATACAAAGCCGACTAGTTGCAAGAGGTTTCAGTCAACAATATTTAACAGATTACAATCAAAATCAAAATCAAAATCAAAAAATACTTTATTCAAGTAGGCTCTCACGAGCACTTTTGAATCGTCAATACATGAAAAAACAAAAAAAAATATGAAGCTACCACCGGTTCGGAACGTAGATTCTACCGAGAAGAACCGGCAAGAAACTCGATAGTTACTCTTTTAAAATATTGTCAATACATCACAACACAGTTTATGATTACAAATTGATTATTTATCCTGTACGAAATTCAGCATATACTAAGCCCACGCATCTTTATCGTCAACGTAATCTTGTATAGAGTAATATGCTTTAGCTATTAGAGACTTTTTAACATATGATTTAAATCTATTCATGGAATACTGCAAATATTTCTGGGGGATTTTATTATAAAAACGAATACCTTGCCCCAGAAAGGAAACATTTACTTTGTGAAGTCGAAAACAAGGTGTTATAAGTTTATCTTTCTTTCTCGTGTTAATATTATGTTCATCTCTATTTCTTTCAAAATAATGGATATTTTCGTGAATGTATACTATATTGTTATAAATGTATTGTGACGCAACAGTAAGTATACCTACTTTACTAAAAATATCCCGAAGGGAGTCTCGAGCTCCTAGATTATAAATACCACGAACAGCTCTTTTTGTAAGATAAATACAGTATTAATATCTGTAGCACTACCCCATAGCATCAATCCATAAGACATGATACTATGAAAATAACCAAAATATACTAATCGAGCTGTATCAACATCGGTTAGTTGACGAACTTTTCTAACCGCGTACGATGCGGAGCTGAGTCTCCCCGTAAGAGATAACAAATGGGAGCTCCACTGAAGTTTCATATCCAAAGTTATTCCTAAAAACACCGTTGTATCAGTAACATCAAGGATCTCATTATTTAATATTAAACTATAAGTTTGCTGTTTAACATTAGGCAAGGTAAATATTACACATTCCGTTTTCTTAGCATTTAAGACCAGATTATTAGATGTAAACCAATATTGTATCAGTGACAATGCATTGTTTACATCGTCATAATTAGTTTTATTTCTGTCAACTTTAAAAATAAGCGAAGTATCGTCAGCAAACAATACAATGTCACAAATACTTTTAACATAAAACGGAAGATCATTGATGTATAATAAAAATAGAAAAGGACCCAGAATTGACCCCTGTGGAACACCCATCTTTAGGACAGATCCAGAAGACTTTATTCCATTTATAGTAACATGTTGAAGTCTCTGTGTCAAGTATGAAGCAATGAGATCAAGAGCTTTGCCTTTTACACCGTAATATTTAAGTTTATATAAAAGCGTTTCGTGCTCCACGCAGTCAAATGCCTTAGATAAATCACAGAATACACCAATAGCATTCTGTGATTTCTCCCACGCATCATATATGTGTTTGAGGAGTGCTATTCCTGCATCTGAAGTCGAGCGACCTTTAGTGAAACCGTATTGTTCACCATGAAAAATATTGTTTACATTAAAATAAACAAGAAGTTGATTTAAAATTAGTTTTTCAAATATTTTACTTAGGGAAGGTAATATAGAAATAGATCTATAATTACCAGGATCACATTTGCTTCCCTTTTTAAAAAGTGGTAAAACTTTACTACATTTTAATAAATCTGGAAATGAACCCGCGTTAAGACATTTGTTAAATATACAAGCTAAATAGGGAGCAATGTCTCGGATGATACTACTAATTACTTTAACCGAGATACCCCATAGATCATTTGTTTTCTTGATTTTTAGAGTATTAAATGTTTTTACAATATCTAGTGATGTAATTTGTTTAAAAGAGAATTCGATATCATATTTGGGTACATTATTTGCTAACAATGTAGAAGCAGTTAATGAAGACGAATTTAACTGAGATGTTATATCTGTAGGTATTTTATCAAAAAATTGTTCGAATATATTTACAACTTCTAATTCTGAATTAACGAGTTTATTCTCTACATTCAATTCAATTGGCAAAATCTGCTTGTTAGATTTACCACATAAACTATTAATATCGTTCCAAGTAGCTTTAATTTTATCTTCCGAATTAAAAATTTTTCCTTTGATATGATTTGACTTAGCAGAAATGCACACCGCCTTAAAAGTTTTTAAATACTTTTTTACATATTCTACAAAATGTTCCTCATGATACCACCGCTTCACACTGTATAATTCATATAATTTATTTCTACTTTTATAAATGCCAGGAGTAGCCCAGTCACTAAATTTCAAGTTTACAGTATTATAAAATGTCTTCATTTTGAAAATATTATTAAATTCATTTAAAATTAATTTAAAAACCGAATCATAAAGTACATCTGGATCATCTGCAGTCATATCTAATTTACCTATTTTGGACGCCATAATATCTTTAAAACAATTTAATTTTTTAATAGTTATTGGTCTACATATTATTTTTCTTTTATTTAAAATAACCCTATCTTGAAGTGAAAATTTTTGACCACAGTGGTCAGATGTTAAGTTATTAATAATTGACTTTTCATAAATTTCACAATGACAAAAGATATTATCAATGCAGGTAGAAGACATACTAGTAATTCGAGTTGGTTCACAATATCTGTATGTTAAATTAAACGATTTAAATAAGTTAATCAGTCGTGTACTGATTGTCGTGGTCTTTAACAAATCTACATTGAAATCACCACATACAACTATATATTTATTACCTTTACATAACTTTCCTAAAATATCCTCCATAGTTGACTCAAACAAACTAAAATCTCCTATAGGGGGGCGGTATACGCAAACTACAATGTACTGCTGAAATTCCACACAGGACAATTCCACAGTTCGCTCGATAGAGAGAGTCACAATACCTTGACGAGATTTACATGCTATATCTTTACGAACTAATATTAATGAACCTCCACGAATGGCATTCCCTCTTACAAACGAACTAGACATGATAAATTTTTTAATATTAAATATGTCATTACATTGGAGCCAATGTTCTGTAATACAAAATATATGGATTTTATCATATTCTGAAAATAATTCAATTTCATGCTCCTTGCCACCTATACCCTGTATATTTTGATGTACAATATTTAAATAGGAGGGCTTAGGCTTTGTCTTTTTATTTAGTTTAAATTAATGTTTTTAATGTTACTATTATTATTTAAATTATAATTAACTGTGACAGTATTTTCTATAAATGAATTTTTTACATTATATACTAATAAATTAACAATATATCTTTTATATTTTAATGGCAGGAACATAGTATCCTTTGTCAACTTAATTTTATAATTGAATTTATTTATGTCAAATAAAATGAAATTGTCACTATAAGTATAATAATGAATTAAATTATATAAACATATGTTCAAATTATATATGTGTTTATTCTGTGCATCTGTCAAATTATTTGAATATGGAAATGCACTTATCATAAACTTACATTTTGTTTTATTCTGTATATATAATAATTTTTCTATACATTTTATTAAATCTACTTTATTTATAGACAAACTGTCTCCATGCATAATAATAACTATTGAATTTTTGTCCAGGTTCATTGAATTAATATTTTTTACATGATGTTGGTAAGTTGCCCCGGGTGACCATAAGTTATAAACATTATTTATTTCATTATTAAGCAAGGAGCCAAAATTCTGACCCAGCTTATCGCAGCATATAGCAATGAAACCTTTGCACCTGTTGCAAGAATAGCTAGTTTTCGATTTCTAATTAGTTTTGCTAATCAATTAAATTTATTAATTCACCATATGGACATTAAAACTGCCTTTTTAAATGGGGAACTAAAGGAAGAAATTTTTATGACGGTTCCTGAAGGTTTAGTAAATAAAAATAATTACGTGTGTAAATTAAATAAATCAATATATGGGCTAAAACAAGCTGCACGATGTTGATTTGAAGTATTCGAGGCAGCATTAATTAAGGAAGGTTTTCAAAATTCATCTGTTGATAGGTGTATTTACATATTAAATAAAGGAGATGTTTCTAAAAATATATATGTAGTATTATATGTAGATGATTTAGCTACCCTCTAATATGGTGCTTAAAAAGTGTACTGTGTGTAAAAGAAATATTACGAAAAAATCACCAGGTCTTGAGTGCAGTAGATGTAATAAAGTGGTTCATGCTGAACATGCTTGTTCCAACTTATCTAATAAACAAATTAATATCCTGCGAAACTCGACTAAACATACGAAAACCCTATTATATAACGCTAAACATAAATTAGGTAAAACTATTCAATTTGCATGGTGTAAAGATGGAAAGGTATGTGCTAGGAAAACAAGTAATAATAAAATCGACTATATTAGAACTTTAAAAGACATTGAGAACATCGAAAAACAAAAATAAATTTTTATTACACTAATTAGCATACCAGCCTATCTATCTATATATATGATTATTGTATATATATATTATTTTAAATTTTTAAACATGTCTGTAATCCAAGAAATCTATGATTGTACTTCTGTTGACCATTTTTTTAAACAGCTGCCAATAAATAGGCAATTTAACTTTTCATGTCTACATATTAACATAAGATCATTAATTAAAAATTATACTAAATTGCTTCAAGTAATCCACAATTGTTCTTTTCCTCTTGATATGATAATTATTACGGAAGTTGGCATATCGGAAAATACCGGGCTATAATATGCACACACAATTACGAGTAAATAAAAAAGGTGGTGGCAATATTATTTACACAAAAAACTTCTTAAAATTCACCTCTTTCCAGTACAAAAGTAATACATTTGAAAACTTAACCGGAATATTAAAAATTAATCAGAACCAAGATATAATTGTGTGTGCTATTTATAGATCACCATCGTCAAATAGAACTATTTTTGTTAATGAATTACGCAAGTATATTTCAACCTATGATCAAAAATATAATGTTCTTCTTATCGGTGACACAAATATAGACTTAAAATGCATTTCCTCATACAAAGACTTATATCTCGAAACACTGAGCGAAAATGGATTATTGTGTGGAATCTCGGATTATACTAGAATCGAATTAAAAAAGAAATCGTCACAAAATCTTGTATTGATCACATTTTTGCTCGATTCCGAACATTAAGTCCATACTGCGCAGCGATCGACTTAGTACTGGCGGACCATCGAGCCATTATTTTTACCTGCGTTAGTACTATGAAAACAAATAATATACAATATGATCTGAAAAAATATATTGATAATAAAATATTATATATAGAGAATTAAAAAAGGTTGAGTGGACACAAACCAATGATATGAATTCCCCAAACCAAATTCTTGATTTTATTAACAACTCATATTATAATGCTCTCGAAGCTTCCAAAAAAAAATAACACTTATAACAATAGTTGTAGGCGATTATTTAGAGTGCCATGGATGGATACTAATATAAATCAATTATGCAAAAAACGCGACAATTTATTTAGTTTATGGAAAAAGACACCAAATGACTCAAAACTAAGACTAAATTATAATAAAATTCGTAATAAAGTACATAAGGTTCTTGAACATCGAAGAAACTCATACTACAGTTGTCAAATAAAAGATAATTTTAGTAATTCAAAAAAGATATATCAAATAATTAACCAAATGTTAAGCCGAACAACATCATCGATCGATGAAGCTATACAAAAGGCTTTCGAATCGCAAGGATTAACAACTAAGGCTCTCGCTGATAGCTATAAAATTATTAGATGCGAGTTTGCATTCAAAACCAGTAAACTCTAGTTTGTACTTTCAAAAAGCATCAAATTCTAAAATTTGTGAAATTATTAAATGTCTCAAATCGAATAAAACACCAGGGGATGATAACATTAAATTAAACCATGTTAAAATGATAGGGGAAAACATATCTGTGGCAATAGCTAATTTAATAAACTGTAGTGTTAAAAGTAGCTTATATCCTGACAGATTAAAAAAAGGCCTATATTTAAAAAAGGCAAACGCAACGAAATTTCTAACTATCGACCTATAACACTTCTATCTTCCATAAACAAAATAATAGAAAAATACGTATGTGAACAAATACATAACTTCTACAATAAAAATAAGATCATATACGAAAAACAATTTGGATTCCAACAAGGAAAGGGAACGTCAAATCTTCTCTCTAAATTTACCGATGATGTAAATAGACACTTAAATGATAAAAAACATATATTGGTCCTTTTTATTGACTTTTTGCGGACCTTTGACACCTTAAATCATGACCAATTAAGACATAAACTGAATACTTGTGGAGTACGTGGACCATTACTAGACTGGTGCACAAATTACCTTAATAATCGTTCATTTACAGTTAAAATTAATGATATAAAAAGTGATGCTATTAAGATGACTGAAGGTACAGCTCAAGGCTCGGTTCTAGGGCCGTTGTATTTTTTATCTTGTGTAAATGACATGAACAACTGTATTGGGCAATGCGCATGTAATCAGTTTGCTGATGACATATGTTTAATGATTGCGGATCGTGATCCAAACAAAACATATCAGCTGCTACAGGCTGATTTCAATAGCTTGAGTAGATGGTGTCATGATGCAGGCCTTGTGATAAACATTACTAAAACTAAACTACTTCATATAAAATCACCTTATATCAAACAAACACCTTACATGAATATAATAGCCCACGATCACGACTGCTTGCACATTGGTAAATATGATAACTGTGCTTGCTCACCTATAGATGTAGTTGACCACCAAACGTATCTCGGACTGACAATTGACTAAAAGTGAAATTAGGGTAATCATGTGGATGAAGTTTGTAACAAATTACGGCAATTTCTTGCAAATATTACCATATTAAAAAGACGCATTCCTTACAAAGTAAGACTTATGCTACCTGAAGCATATATACCTTCAACATATATTTAAATAAGATATATAAACTACAGCTAAAAATTTTAAAAACTATTGTGTCATCTTCTATTAAACGTCAATATAATAACAATGAATTAGGTTTATTCAAACATTGTAAAACATTACCAGTTCACGAACAATTTAAATGTATCTTATTAAAAGAACAATTTTTTAACTCAAATTTACGACAAAAAATGGAACATCTTATACAAACACGGGCAGTTACCCGACGTCGCTTGCGCACGGAACGTGCTAACAATAGTTACGGCCGGAGGACGACAGCGTACCTAGTGCCTCGATTAATTAACGATCTACCGCACAGTATACAAAATAAATTAACACAAAAAAACATTAAGTCTATATTGAAGAACTACTTTATAGATAATCTCTAAGTAAGTCGTCGTTATAATTTGCAACAGTCTTAAGAATGATCGTTTTAAATACTTATTTATCATACTTTCCTAATTTATATAAAGCGCAGTGAAATTTTAGCATTAGGGACAAACCTTTGTGGTTTTTTATAGTGCTAATCAACACATTGTACTATGTATGTATGTGTAATATTGTTTAAAAAAAATAGTGATAGCTTGTGCCGATATCGATATAATTAACAATTTTAAAAGATATTTAATGAGTAAGTTTGAGATGACTGATTTAAAAGATATAAAACTATTTCTAGGCATAAAAATAAGCAGATTTAATGATAAAATAACATTAGACCAAAGTGCATATATAAAAACTATTTCAAATAAGTTTAATATGCACGAATGTAAACCTGTACCTACTCCATTATCAAATAAACTGAATTATGAAAAATTCCATTCTGATGAGAAATATAATGCACCATGCCGAAATGTTATAGGTTGTCTAATGTATGTTATGCTATGTACTCGGCCAGACTTAAGTTCAAGTATTAATATATTAAGTAGATTTACAAATAAAAACAATAAAGAACTTTGGCAATGTTTAAAACGTGTACTGAGATATTTAAAAGGTACAGCTGATTTAAAGTTGACATATAAAAAGTGTAATTATACGAGTAATAATATTTTATGTGGCTATGTAGATTCAGACTGGGGTGGAAATTATACAAAAGACAGAAAAAGTACAACTGGTTATTTATTAAAGCTCTTTGAGCAATGTACTATTACATGGAGTACCAAGAAACAAATGTCTGTAGCAGCGTCTTCTACGGAAGCCGAGTATATGGCATTATTCGAACCTGTTAGGGAAGCTTTATGGCTTAAATCATTCGCAGCTAGTATTAACATAAATATTAGAAATCCAATTATAATTTATGAGGATAATAATGGTTGTATAAGTATCGCAAATAATCCAACTAATCATAAGCGAACAAAACATATTGATATTAAATATCATTTCTCAAGAGAACAAATTGAGAAAAATGTAATAAAATTAAATTACATTCCCACAGGTCAGCAGCTGGCGGACGCGTTGACCAAGCCACTACCTGCCATCACATTTCAAGAAATGCGAAATAAAATGGGTTTATTTTACAATTAATTTAATTATTATTCTATTATTTTTGATTTAATTATATAAAATGGTCTGATTAGGTTTTACTGCGTTCCCCTAATCCTGCGCAATAAATGTTGGACCATTATAATGTACTCCCAGATGATGCAAGGATAATATGTTCCGTTTAGATATAAATAAAATTGATTTGTATAAAGTCGATTAATTTTTGAGGGGGCATGTTGGTTTATATAACAAATTAATAATAATTATAATGCAAAAATTAATCTTAATATAATAAATATAATTGAGAGGGTATTTTGATTTGAAATCTATATCTATATCTATACTAATAATAAAATTTTAGCGGGTCGCTGTCTGTACATGGAAGATATATGAAAAAAAATCTTACTGGGGGCCTTTACCAACGCAATAGAACCCAAAACAAAGATTTTTAGAATTCTTATCTGTTTGTCTGTTTGTCTGTTTGTCTGTTTGTCTGTTTGTCTGTTTGTCTGTTTATCTGTGCGTTTGTGCACGCTAATCTCATAACGGCTTATCCGATTTAGATGCGGTTTTCACTAATATATTGAGGTAAGCTTCACTTAACATTTAGGATTTGTTTCATGTCAATCGGTTCATAAATAAAAAAGTTATATCAATTTAAGAGTTCACGTCGAACATTATTTTGTACTTTTCACTAAATGCATGAAAGTATAGACAGTACTTATATCAAAAAATACATTTTTAAATTTTTGTCTGTCTATCTGTTTAAAACAGCTGAACCAATTTTGATGGTACTTTTACTTGCAGTTAGCAAATATTATAAGGAGTGACTTAGGCTGACTTCTATTTTAGATATTTTTAATCGATACGTACAAAAAAAATCTAACGGGTCGCTGTTTGCACATGACAGATATATAAAAAAATATATATATTATTCAAATCAAAAACAAATTAAAAAAAAAAAAAATACTTTATTCAAGTAGGCTCTTACGAGCACTTTTGAATCGTCATACATGAAAATAACAAAAAAAAAAAAACATAAATAATGAAGCTACCACCGGTTCGGAACGCAAATTCTACCGAGAAGAACCGGCAAGAAGCTCGATAGTTATTGGGGGTCTTTACCTATGCAATAGAACCCTAAACAATAATTTGTTAGATATTTGTCTGTTTATCTGTGAGTTTGTGTCCGCTAATCTCGGAAACGGCTAATCCGATTTAGATGTGGTTTTCATTAATATATTGCAGTAAGCTTCACTTAACATTTAGTGATTGTTTCATTTCAATCGGTTTATAAATAAAAAAGTTATGTAAATTTAAGAGTTCACATCGAACATTATTTTGTATTTTTGACTAAATGCATGAAAGTATATACAGTACTTACTTAAAAAAAACCAATTTTTTAATTTTTTGTCTGTCAGTCTGTTTCCTACAACTAATCTCTGAAGCAGCTGAATCAAATTTGATGGGACTTTCACTTGCAGTTAGGAGATGTCCATTAATCACGTGAGGCCCAGAGGAGGGAGAGGGGATGGAAGAAAAAAAATTACGAAATATCACAAAGTCTAAAAAGTTCTTAAAAACATTACTTGATTAATGAACAGCCCCTATACCTAGCTAATATTATAAGGATTAACTTACTACTTACTACTAGGCTACTTTTGTTCAAAAAATATATTTATTTTAATGAATAAGTAAAAAAGAGATAATTCTCTTAATATTTTGTTATTGCGTAATCGCGATAACAAAATATTGTAGAACCCAATAAAATAGTGAACAATTTCTGATTTAAAAAAGGGAAGGTTATACATCTATACATCTATACATATAAATGGATGCTGATAAGCAATAATGTGTCAACCCACAAAAAGTCAAATTTTAAGATATTGATGTATTTTGATACTGCGTCACCTATTTAACATTATCCAAACAAATTTCAAGTCATCTAAACTAGATAAGTATGGAAAAAAGTTTCTTAACTCAATGTTTCGTATTTCAAGTGCGTTCCATATTTTGCAATTTATAAAATAATCTCAAATATTTAAAAACTTATTATTATATAACATATTAAATAAATCTATCTGCTTTTGATTCAATATACATTTTATCAAAATAGAAAAAAAAGATGAATATATACGTCCTCAAACTAATTTATTAAGAATAGGTTTGACATCTTTAGACGCCATTTTCTCAAAACCAAGTCCGTGTGGCTTGACACAGTATTGCTTATCAGCGTCCAAATATAATTGATGTGTCCGTTTGTAATCTACATCTATACTAATAATAAAATTCTAGCGGGTCGCTGTCTGTACATGGAAGATATATGAAAAAAAATATTATAGGGGGCCTTTACCAACGCAATAGAACCCAAAACAATGATTTTTAGAATTCTTATCTGTTTGTCTGTTTGTCTGTTTGTCTGTTTGTCTGTTTGTCTGTTTGTCTGTTTATCTGTGCGTTTGTGCACGCTAATCTCAGAAACGGCTTATCCGATTTAGATGCGGTTTTCACTAATATATCGTCGTAAGCTTCACTTAACATTTAGGCTTTGTTTCATGTCAATCGGTCCATAAATAAAAAAGTTATGCCAATTTAAGGAATCACGTTGAACATTTTTTTGTGCTTATCACTAAATGCATGAAAGTATATACAGTACTTATATAAAAAAATACATTTTTTATTTTTTGTCTGTCAGTCTGTCCGTCTATCTGTTTGTTCCGACTAATCTCTGAAACGGCTGAACCGATTTTGATGGACTTTTACTTGCAGTTAGCAAATGTTATAAGGAGTGAATTAGGCTTACTTCTATTGAAGGCTTTTTTAAAATCTATCTATACATATATAAAATTCTAACGGGTCGCTGGCTGTACATGGAAGATATATGAAAAAAATATTATTGAGGGCCTTTACCTACCCAATAGAACCCAAAACAATAATTGTTAGAATTTTTGTCTGTTTGTCTGTTTATCTGTGCGTTTGTGCCCGCTAATCTCAGAACGGCTTATCCGATTTAGATGAGATTTTCATTAATATATTGCAGTAAGTTTCACTAAACATTTAGTGTTTGTTTCATTTCAATCGGTTCATAAATAAAAAAGTTATGTCAATTTAAGGGTTCACGTCGAACATTATTTTGTGTTTTTCACTAAATGCATGAAAGTATATACAGTACTTACATCAAAAAATCCATTTTTTAATTTTTTGCCTGTCAGTCTGTTTCTTACGACTAATCTCTGAAACAGCTGAAACACATTTGATAGGCCTTTTACTCGCAGTTAGGGGATGTCCGTTAATCATGTGAGGCCCAAAGGAAAGAGGATGGAGATAAAAATCACGACATATCACAAAGTCTAAAAGTTCCTAAAAACATTACGTGATTAGGCTACTTTTATTTAAAAAATATATTTATTTTAATGAATAAAAGTAAAAAAGGGAATTACGCGATAACAAAATATTGTAGAAACCAATAAAAAAATGAACAATTTCCGATTAAGGAAGGGAAGGTATACATCTACATATACAAATAAATAAAATTGGTGTGTCTGTTTGTAATTTTAAATAAATGCATAAAAAAGTATATACGGTACTTACAACAAAATTACTAATTTTTAAATTTTTGTTTGGCTATCTGTCCTCAGTTTGTTTTGGCTAATATTTGAAACAGCTGGACCGATTTTGACTAAACATTCATCATAGCAGAAAGCCAATGTTATAAGGAACAAAATTGAAACTAATGAAATAATGAACAATATCTGATTCAAATAGGGAAGATATATATTATATAAATATAATAATTTAAAAAAATAATAAATTGACTGGGTAATTTTTTTACTGGATATGATAGACCAAATCGAAACTATAAGCAATAGCGAAAAATAATTAAAGGAGTCACAGAGCCGATTTTGATAAAAACTAAAACAGTATCATTAGTTTTTTGATAAATAAATTTTCCTAGCCAGAAACGAACACGTTAATTTGCAAAAAATTAACATTCTGTATTATTGCACCATCTGATACTGTAACATATTATAAGGATCAACTTCAGGGAGGTAATAGTATACAGTTAACTGCAACAAAAACTTCTAACTTCTAATTAATGTAAAGATTTAATGTAATTTTGTAAAAAAAATAAATCTTTTCTTTAATTTGTCGCTTACTATTACTTCCTCAAAGTTGATCCTTACAAGTGACACTATTAGGTGGTGCAATAATACAGAATGATTTTTTTTTTTCAAAATTAGTGGGCTCCATTCCTGGCCAGGAGAATCATGAAATCAAAAAAACTCCTTTAAGTATTTTAGGCGATTCCTTATAGTTCCAGATTTGGCCTATCAAGCCCGGTTAAAAAAGTCACCCGATATATGTATAATAACAAGGAGAACCTCGGCGGTAACATACTGTTTTACAGTCGAAATTTTAAAGACTAACACCAAACACTTTTCTTCAACATTTATAGTGAAAACCGTTGAGGAATACCGTATCTGAGTTAGTGTCTGCTTATAAATACAACCAGAAAGTTCCCAAATCCAAAGTAAAAAGCTCCTTTCTGGAGCAGTACCGCAGACTATTATATCCTTGCTTTGCAGGAGACATGCCAAGCATTCTGTAATCCACGCGAACGAAGTCGCGGGCACAGCTAGTATTGTATAAAATAACATGCCACCGCCATCTTACTTTTACTTGCGATTTCACTGTGTTAGTTTACGGACGTATTACTTTGCACTAAAGTATTTTTTTGGATAATATAAAATCAAGTTTATTATTCCATTTAGTTGTTTTAATCTCAATTTCCAATTGTTTAAACCATTTTAACAATAATATTCAAGTTTTAAAAAGGCGTTTATTTAAATCTAAAAGAAAGTTAACACTTAAAACCACTTTTAACAAGATTAATTTAAAACTTAAGGCAAGTGACCAAATTCGCTAGCGTGACTTAGCTCGAATTTTTATATTACTGAAAAGTTATTATATTATATATAGTTGTTTGTGAAATTAACATATTTGTAGTGTTTGCTAACATACTTTTGTTAGCACCATGTCTTTTATACTTAATATACTATTAGGTGGATTGAAATAATTTTAGCGGGAAGGTAAAGTAGTAATTTTAACTTATTTAATAATAAGAAATTACAACTTTCTTAAATCTATACAAATAAATAAAATTGAATTGTCTGTTTGTAATTTAAAATTAACAGTTTTTAACTATAAAATTGGAGGAGACAGAAATTAAAGCACAGCTATTATTGAAATTTAATAAGGAAAACTATGGAAAACGAGAAATAGACGAAATGGTACTCCGTAAGAATATATTTGTTATACGACTTCCGCCTTATCATTGTGAATGGAATCCATTTAAGTTAATATGGGCACAATTAAAATCACATGTTGGGAAAAATAACAAAACTTATAAAATGAGTTAACTAAAGGAGATGTTCCAAATTTGGACATGTCAATGAGCACCATAGAGATTTTTTAGCATTGATTTATCAAATGCTAAAAAATCATACTAAGTCCTTAAAAATAACAACCATTTTTTATCTTTTGAAATAACGCCGTACAAAAATATTAGATTATTTATAAAAAAATATTATATGGCAATTTGACGCGCCATGTTTACGAAACGTTCGGAAAAATTATTCATCTTATGTAATAAAGTAATACAACTATAAATATATCTATTATATCACTTATAAAATATAATTTTATTATTTTTTTTTATTTTATACCATATATGATATACATTTTTATACATATCTATTATTTTTGTGTATTGTATACCTAAATGGTTGCAAAAACACTAGATATACATAGTCTGTGACTATGTTAACTCGCTCGCGCCCTCTCTCTTATTGTCATTCCGTTTTCGACGTGAATAAGGATCGGTTGAAGATTTGTTGCGCTTGAGTTTCATTGTTCTTATTGACCCGGCTTTCTTTTGGACTCTGTTTTCTATTGATTATTAACCTGCTTTACCTCGACTCGATATAACGGCATACTGATAACTTGCGATTTGGAAATTGACGACTTTTTGTTTGTAGGGTAAGTAATTAAACTGTTATTATTTTGAACATAAGTAACGATTACCTTCATAGATACAATGTTGAACGATTTTTGTATTTTAGATATCCTCAAACAATATGTCGCGTTGTTTGACTTGTGGATCATTATTTGGTGAGGATAATAATGAGCAACTTTACCTCACCACTGATTTTGGCCCAGAAATTATAACAGTCATCGAACAAAGAATAAGACATGAGGTAAATTATACTTTTTATTTATTTACTACAACAATATAATATTGTGTTCTCAATATGAGTTGTAGATTTTTTTTATTATTTAATAAGCTTATTTATTCATAACAGGCTCTGATAATAATCCGTTTTGTTGTTTTTAGATCGACGTTGATGGTTTTTTATGTGAAACATGTTTTCTCTCCGTTTTACGTGATTTGCAGAATTTGCAATCAACTCACGCAGCACCTACCCATGACAATTATATTTGTGTTTGGTGTAGATCTGCACTCTATCAAAGGAGAATACATTGTCTTCCGGAAGGGCCTGAGAGGAATGAGATATCAGCAATAATATTCCCAAGAGAGGTTAGTTGATTTTTTTTATATTAATAATTTGTAGTTAGCTATTATATATTGATGGTATTCATTTTTTTTTAATTTTTATTTTAAGATCCCAAATGGTGCATTAGTGTGTTATGCTTGTTGGGTCCGTGTTACACGCATGATACAAAGACGAGTGGGATTGGAGCTATCGACCAGTGAGCGTTCAACTGCTACACATAGTAATTTGAATGTGTGTGTTTTATGCCAAGTACCACTTTATAATAAGCGGTCACATAGACTGCCTGAAGGTCTAGAAAGAAATGAAGTGTCTTTAAGAATTTATCCTAGAGAGGTATGTTATTTTTATCTTTAAGTTTAACTGATGTCTTAACTTTTTATTAAATAGGACTTAAGTAAAATATTTTCAATAATTTAGATTCCAACTAGCGGCAGAATATGTCACTCATGTTGGTTAAGAACTCAAAGAACTGTACGACGAAGAATAGTTAATGAAGATCAAGAAAATATTAATCCACAACTTTCAAATGAAAACCGAGAGGAAATCTTTTGTGTTTGGTGTAGGTCTTCTTTAATTCGAAGACGTACACACAGACTACGAGCTGGACCTATAAAAAATGAAATTGCTAGAAAAATATTTCCTAGAGAGGTAACTAACTATATTCACTTGTTTTTTTTTGTGCTTCTTAGTAAACAAATGATATGAAATAAATAAAATAATTAATTATTTTTATTTTCTATCATTTTGCAGATTGACCAATATCATAATATATTATTTTATCTTTACTTTTATACTTCACCTATATTTTGCTTCATGTATATTAATTTCACATCTGGTTGTCACATTTTAACTCACAATATATTTCCTATTTTAATTTCTATGAAGTCTTATTGAAATAGGCTGAAAAGATTATAATTAGATTTCTTAATTCATTATTTCCTATTCAGTAAAAATATTTAACTATATTTTAACCTTTTCCTATTTTACAGATACCAGAAAATGCACATGTATGTGATGAGTGTTGGAGCTGCATTGAGTAAAATGTCAATCTGGTTGGCGATTTTACACAGGAACCAACTATAAGGATACATTTAGATGAATTTTCACACACTCCTGAAAGTAGTCGATGTTTTGTACCTGGTTGTATAAGACCAGAAAGATTGTCTTTTCCAGAATTAATAAGAAAAAAGATATTAACAACAAAAAAAACTGTTTGTAACAGAAAGTGCCAGAGTTTGTGCAGAACACCAAACTTTGTATAATTGGGACATTTTAGATGGCCGTCAATTTAATAATTCTTTTACAAAAAACCTCATTGAGGCCATGTTGAAATTAACTATAAAAGAAGAAACCGAAATAACATTGAACTTTGAAGATATTGATATTATTAATTAAACCATTTTAAAATACTGGACAGGTGTGTCAAAATTACAATTTTTGGCAATATTAAATGAAGTTCCAATTTTGTTAGAACTTACTAAACATGCAAAAACTGCTTTAGGTTTGTATTTACTGAAATCACGCACAGGTGACTCTCATGACCGTATAGCTTCACTTGTTCAAATAAATAAAAGCTCAGTGTTTCGTTTGATAGAGAAAGCAAGAGATGCATTAAAATCTCAATATGTTCCTCGACATCTGGGAATGTATCATTTAAATAGAAATGATTGCATAAATAAAACCCTAATAATTCCCAAGGGTTTATTCGGTGACGGCCAAAATAGAAACTTGATAGTAATATGTGATGGTACTTATGTATATTTACAAAAATCATCTAATTATTACTTCCAAAAAAAGACATAGTCTTCATAAGTACCACAATTTGGTCAAACCATTTTTGCTTGTCACTACCAATGGATACATCTTGGATGTTTTTGGGCCTTATCCAGCCACTACATCAGATGCAGAGATCATGAAAACTCTGCTTCAAAATGAAAATAGTGAGTTAAGGAATTATTTTACGAGTAATGATGTTTTCATTTTGGATCGGGGCTTTCGTGATTCTATCCCATTATTAGAGTCACTAGGTTATAGTGTCCACCAACCTGAGTCACGAGAGGAAGGTGAAACACAATTATCAACCCTAAAGGCTAATAAATCTCGATGTGTAACCTTATGTAGATGGGTGGTGGAGGTGGTCAACGGTCGATTTAAAAGAGACTATAAATTGTTTAGAAATGTTTTTTTTAATTTAGCCACCACTCATCTTATGGATAATTTTAGAATATGTGCTGCATTAATTAATGCATACCATCCAGAATTTTTGACAGGTCTGATGTAGAATTAATTTTAAATCGAGCATTAGCAAGGCTAAACTTGCCAAATTACTTAGGGAATTATATAATAGAAAATAATATTAATCGTCACCGAGCCCATTTTGTGAATATATGAAGCTCATTCACACATAAATATTTTTCCACAAATGAACATGTCTGACCTAATATTATTTTCTTTAGGAATATACCAAATTAAACAGGCCAGATCATACTTTGGAGAACACAAAAGGCAGCTTGGTTCATTTGTGGTTGAAATATCTAATGAAGAGATAGATATTCCTAATATACCACACCTATCATTAACACATGATAGTGTTTTAGTAAGGGGCCGTATTATGTAGATCAAGACACCAAAATCGCAGAATTTATTATACATATATACTTTTAAGGCCAGGTAATAATTGGGAGGAAATGATTACTGCATATTATTGCAGCTGCATTTGTGGGCAACGCACAGTTGGCTGCTGTGCACATGTGATGACAATGGTGTGGTATTTTGGATGGGCTCGGTATCAAGACAAGGTATTGAAGTCCCTGCAGCATTTCTGGATGGGATTTTAATAAGAGATGATGTAGAAAATGAAATGGAATAAAACTTTAAAAAATCAACAGGTTTTTTTATTCATGAGTCCCATAAAATATATTTCATCTTGCTTATCTTTCTGAGAATGTTTTTTATAGAATGGATAGTTTATTTTACTTTCTATGTTAATATGTACATGTACCACCATGTTGACTATGATGCTGGGATACTTTAAAAAATGGAAGGCACTGAGGTGCAGTTGCAGTTTTCTTTGATTTTACTATTAAATAACTATAGGTAGTCCGTTTTGGATCAACAAACCTCTGCTCACAGTATCCATTTAAGTTGTTCGTATATTTCGTGGTTTGTAATGAACCCTATTATTTGCAAATGTGGCTGATACATTCGCTGTTTCTGGCATGTCACATTTGTTAAAATTGTGTTAATATTTAAAACACTAAATTCATTTAGAACCAATGTTTTTAATAATGAATTTATTTATTTTCCCAACTTTATTTTTATACATTTTATAACAATATGTTCACTTTATAATGGCACTATGTAGTACAAACATTCATAATGTAAGGATTGGTGCTAGAACTATAAAAAAGTAGACCTTGTGTTTCAAGTCACCATGACCAATACTTAGAATATATCTCCTTTACGAATGGTTTTTTTTGTAGCAAGATGTACCAAAACACCTCAATAGTGTCTTTCTGATGTACATAAATTATTACTATATAATAAATAATAAAAAGCCTTTTATTATTCCATGCATAATTAGATTATAAAATTCAATTTTTAATATTTTGTGCTTACATCTGTTATTTTATTTATATTATTTTTCGTTATTATATATTCAATGCAGTATAAATAGGTAGTATTTATTTATTATTAAATTACAAAATTTATTGCTATTATATATACAAACAAATATATATAATTCTATTTCATTTTGTTATGATAAAATTTCATAACGGAATTTTAATATTTAATTTTAACATTTTTAAATGGCAATTTCCCAAAAACATAAAATTGAATGTGTGTCAGAAGCTTATAATTCGTTTCATTACATTTTCAGTCTGTGCAAATTTGATAGTAATAGATAAAATAGTGTTACCACTTTAACAAATTATTTCTATTACTAAGGAAATAATTAGGACTATTGTTAAAGATTTTATATACGGAAATGTTATTAAAAGAAGATATTAAATTATTTATTGTTCACAAAGTAGGTTTGTGTCAATATTTTTATTGTTTCAGTTTTTGAAGTTTTGTTTTGTTACAGAAATTCATTGCTGATGACATTTTTATTACTACAACTGTTTTGGTTTCGTAATATATATCTACTTTTGCCTTTAGGTGGCCATTTAATAATTATTAGTAATTATTTTGAAATATCTGTTTGGTTTTAATTACCCACATTTAGGGACATTTTTGGTGTATATGGTAACTCGTAGTTGATTTGTTAAAGATTAATTCGGTCATCGATCTTTCTATTTTTAGAAACGCACGCGCCGGTTCTAAATATAGTATTCTAATTCTAGTAGTCTAATTTGTATTCAAACAACTTATGGTGAGTCTTGGTCTTCAAGCACGTGTTCTCACACTTCTTTAGTTTTGTAGTATTCTTATTTGATTGTTTATTTTCAGACAATTATAGGAATATTTGCATATTCCAATAGGATAATGTCCAAAGTCGACATTTCGCCATGTGGTCTTTAAATCGCAGATTTTCGTCAAACGTTGTAAGTTGCATATATTTCTATCTAATTCATAAAGATTTAACTTTTATTCGCAAGATTATTGAGTGTTTTTATCGTATTTTCAGTCTATTTCGGATTTTTAACTCCTCCGAAGTTGTAATTGTCGGCACATGGTTGGCATGGCATTAAACCTTCTGGAGGTATTTATTACATTCAAGTAATCCATTATTCTTGAGATTAGGCATTAAGATTTCGTGTCCTAATATCATTTATTTTTATTACTTATTCCTATAGGGGATTATTATTATTCTTGAGAATTGGTTGATTAAGTAACTAATCATACTTAAAAATTTGACTATGGAGAGAGAACGTCAATAAGAAATAAATACAAAAGGAATCCCATCCAAATACAATATCCCTCCTCGGGATATAATACAATACACACCAATGGGGTGGTGTGAATATTATTGAAGCCTAGTGGTTCAGCTCCGTGTTCTTCAGTTCCTGTTTTAACCCGGGAGCATCGACGTCTGCCTAAGCTGGTTCCGGAAGTCTCGCTTCGTAACGGCAGACGGGTTAAACTTTCATCGGGACGGTAGCGGTAGTTTTCTGTCTTTGGTAAAGTAATGTCATGTCTTTTCTTATTTTATAATTTAATAGCTAAGATTTAAATTATGTTCCTTACTTTGTATGTAACTATTCGGCCTGACACCGAAATTTAAATAATAATGATATTGTCACTGGCGCCTAACATTTTAAATTAAAGTACTGTAAAGTAATTGCATTGGTGTACAACCTGGTGACCCAAACGATGAGTTTAGCTGGCTCTCTTCTCTATTAATATTAAATTGGCATTTAACAAAAAGAAAATTTAAATATTGTTAAACTTATTTTAATAATAATAGTTTAATTGTAATTAGTTAATATTGTTTGTTTATTTATTAAAAGAGAATAAACATCTTATAACCAAAAAAAACTTTTTATTTTTATTTTATTTTAATTTTTTTTTATTATTTTTTTTAATATAACAATTGGCGCCCAACGTGGGGCTCGAACCCACGACCCTGAGATTAAGAGTCTCACGCTCTACCGACTGAGCTAGCCGAGCCTAAAACATATAATTAAATGTGTGTCAGAAGCTTTATAATTCGTTTCATTATATTTTCCAATTAGTCTGTGCAAATTTGATAGTAATAGATAAAATAGTGTTACCATTTTAACAAATTATTTCTATTACTAAGGAAATAATTAGGACTATTGTTAAAATTATTTATTTTACAAAAATAGATTTTATATGCGGAAATGTTAGTAAAATAAGATATTAAATTATTTACTGTTCACAAACTAGGTTTGTGTCAATATTTTTATTGTTTCAGTTTTTGAAGTTTTGTTTTGTTACAGAAATTCATTGCTGACGACATTTTTATTACTACAATTGTTTTGGTTTCGTAATATATACCTTCTTTTGCCTTTAGGTGGCCATTTAATAATTGTTAGTAATTATTTTGAAATATCTGTTTGGTTTTAATTACCCACATTTAGGGTCATATTTGGTGTATATGGTAACTCGTACTTTATTTGTTAAAGATTAATTCGGTCATCGAGCTTTTCTATTTTTGCAAACGCACGCGCCGGTTCTAAATATAGAATTTGTATTTAAACAACTTATGAAAATTATAGGAATATTTGCATATTCCAATAAGATAATGTCCATAGTCGACATTTCGCCATGTGGTCTTTAAATCGCAGATTTTCGTCAAACGTTTTTATTTCGGATTTTTAGCTCCTCGGAAGTTGTAATTGTCGGCACATGGTTGGCATAGCATTAAACCTTCTGGAGGAGTTTTTTTTTTATATATTAAATAGGAAGATTCTTATTTATTCCTATAGGGGATTATTATTATTCTTGAGAATTGGTTGATTAAGTGACCAATCATACCTAAAAATTTGACTATGGAGAGAGAACGTCAATAAGAAATAAATACAAAAGGAATCCCGTTCAAATACTATATCTCAACTCGGGATATAATACAATACACACCGATGGGGTGGTGTGAATACTATTGAAGCCTAGTGGTTCAGCTCCGTGTTCTTCAGTTCCTGTTTTAACCTGGGAACATCGACGTCTGCCTAAGCCAGTTTTTTTTTTTTTTTACGCCGTCACGTACTTCTTGCGTGGCAAGAATTTTTTAAAATAAAGTAGTCATAACAGTTTTATTTATTTTGTACCGCTATTTATATTTTTTGCGGCGTTTATGTCTTATCTTGTAGGGTCTCTCTTTTCCCTTTGTCATGTTCTTTTTTGATATTCTCTTTTTTTATCAGATTTTATATTTACAGTTTCCTTATAAGTAATTATATATATTAATTTACACCTTTATTTAAAACTACCTTACTACTAATTACAATTCCTATCTTGCCGACGGCTTGAGGTTGCAGAGGTTGTTACGGAACTCAGACATTTAATAAAGTTAAAACATTAAAATTTTTATTTTTCCAATTAATAAATAATATCAATAGTTAAAATTCCAATTTGATATTTGCAATTAAATTCTGTACAATTAAAATAATTAAAATAATAAGTTAATAAATAAGTTAATATTTCTAAAATGTAGAATGTAAAATATTAAGTAATAATTTAGGTTAAAATGTAAAATAATTAAAACAATAAATTAAGTTAAAATATAATAATATTATTCATCTTGTTTTATTTCGTTCCGTAACAATTTTGGCCGTCTTGAGGAAGAACCGCTCCAGATACGGCCTGGAGTGCTTATCGGATATTAGTTCAGCGATATTCTCCTCTGTCAATTTTTTCCCAGTACTTAATTCCAGGTCGTATCTGTCTCGGTCGTGCCTTGGGCATTCGAACAATATGTGTTTGATGTCCTCTGCAACCTCGGGGTCGCACACGCAGCCAGCACTATCTCTTAACTTAAATTTGTGGAGATAGGCGGCAAAACCGCCGTGGCCCGTCAGCACTTGCGCCCATATAGACGTCTTGTCCAGGAACCTCAGGGCCCGATAAGCGCGCCATACATCAGGGAAGAACATGCGGGTGACCTCGGCCGTGGTTCCACCGGTGTACCTCTCGTTCCACCGCCGGACCACGCCCTCTCTCACACGTCGTTTGACGTATGAGATTGGACACCTGGCATACGCTGGGGCGACCCTGGACTGAGCCGCCAGCCTCGGCAACTCGTCGGCGCGCTCATTGCCGGGGATCTCGACGTGAGCCTTCACCCAGAAGAACTGGAGGGTTTTACCCCTCCCCTGCAACTCCCTAATATTCCTACGAATATGGGTAGCGAGGGGATGGTGCGTATCCGGGTTCCGGATCAAATCGAGCGAGGACCGGGAGTCGCTGAGCACAGCCGCACAGTCGAAGCCCCTCGCGACGACCAGGTCCGTAGCCCTGGCTATCGCGAGCAGCTCCGCCTGAAAGACGGTGCACACCGACTCCAGCCTCGGCCGCTTTGTCCGGATCTCGGCCCCATCCCGCCAGTAGGAATATGCCGCCCCGACCCCGTCATCCGATTTACTACCGTCTGTGTAAATCAGATGAACGGGGAGCTGCAGCTGCGCCACAGTTTCGGGGAGCATATTCTCCAGACACCGGTATTCAACCTCTGGCTCACTGGCGGGGTGGGGGGCCTTGATAAAGGCCTCACGCTCCTCCAGTTCGTGGCATTCCAGCTCATCAATCGGGCGTCCCCGTTTGCACTCAAACAGCCGGGCCACCTCCCAGACTCGAAGATCGAGTGGGAGGAGACCCGCCAGCGTAAGCGCTGCATTGAGCGACACCGTACGATGTGACTTAGCGATCTTCTGTGCGAAGCCCCTCTGGACGGTCGCAAAGGTTTTTCGCACAGAGATCTTCTCGGCGGCCTTCGCCCAGGAGCTCGCGCCGTACAGGATAGTCGGTTTGACTACTGCGGAGTATATCGTCCGGATGATCTCCGGACACAAGCCCCATTCCACCCGAGCCATCGTCGACAGTTTCCTATACAAGTCCGTTGCCTTACGACAAGCGTAGGCAACGTGACTGTTAAAGGTCAGTTTACTGTCGACGATGACTCCGAGGATCTTGAGCTCGGTCACCATCGAGATGTCAACGCCGCCCAGCTGCACAACCGGAGTGTCATACTTAAGCTTACGCGTGACTATCATCGCCTGGGTCTTTTCGGCGGAAAAGCGTAGCTTATTTATGACACCCCAGTCTCATGCACAAGCCAGGGCGGCATTGGCTTCCCGCTGGATCCCGAGCGCCGTGTGCCCGGAGAACACCAAAACGATATCATCCGCAAATGCCTGCACGTACGCGCCCAGCCCATCCAGGTCGTCCGGGAGGGGGTCCAGCAGCATGTTACAGAACAGAGGCCCACCGATGGAACCTTGGACACAGCCCTTGGTCTGTGTCCTCCGCACTGTTCTTCCCGCATAATGCACAGCAACGCTCCGGTCCCGGAAGTAATCCTCGACAAGACGTCTAAGGTTTACAGGGATACCCTTTTCCATCATTCTGCACTTTATGGCTGGCCACCACGCGTTGTCGAACGCCCCCTCGATGTCAAGAGAGACCACGAGGCCGGTCTCCTTCCTGTGGAGGATCCCTCTGACGTGCTGCATCAGGTCATACAGCGTATCCTCCGTGCTCCGCTGCGGTGTGAAGCCGTACTGCCTGGGATTGGACCTGGGCAAGACGTGCCATCGGATTCGACGACACATAACTTTCTCTAGGATCTTGCCCATGATGGAAAGAAGTCCAATGGGCCGGTACGACTTTGCGCGTGCATAGTCTGGACGCGCTGGTTTCCTGAGCACCACGACAGAAGCCTCCTTCAACGGCGCTGGGAAGCACGCCAGGCCAAGGCACCGGTTCAGGATGGCCAGGAACAGTGCGATTTCCGCATATATGGCGTGGCAGCATATATCACTGGTAAATCCATCCTGACCCGGCGCCTTTTTAGGATTGAAGCTGTGCAGCGTCCGGACCAACTCCGCCCTGGTGATCGGGGGATCGTCGGTGTCGTCAGGCATGCGTACGCCGACCAGGTCCGCTCGGCTTCGGATGACGGCGTGGACCTCAGAGTCCGTACCGTCATCGTCATCGGCGAAGAATGTCCTGGCCAGCAACGCCGCCGACTGGTCCGGGCCCTGCACAACTCCATCCTCCACGAGGAGCTGATCCTCGCGGTGACCTGTCGCCCTTCTCAGCACCCGATAGATACCGTCCCACATGGATTCCCTCTCTTGCATCGAGTTGAACTCCTTCCAACTCTCCGTCTGGGCGCCGACAACCCTCCGCTCGTACTCCTCCTTGGCGCTCAGGTAGTCGTCAACTACATACTGTCTGCGACGCGGCGCCGCACACCGGATTCTACGGCGTTTCGTGTTGACGTCGCGCCGCAGCCTCTCGAGCTTGTCGTTCCACCAAGGAAAGCGCTTTTTGATAGGAGGTGGTTTGTGCGGAGGTATGGCTTTGCCACTGGCCTCCTCCACACACTGGATATATTGAAATGAAACTATTTTAAACGGATTTAAATCGCGTATATTAATTATTTTTATCATCCCGACGTTTCGAGCACTTTGCAGCGTTCGTGGTCACGGGTAGACTCATGGGTAGAAATCTAAGACAGCAATACACTGGATATACTTCAAAACCACCTCTTCGAGTTGGCCCTTGTCCTGGATGGTCTGGACAGACTCCGGGGTAAGACCCCGGGCGGCCAACTCGCGGCGCATTTCCTCGGTGAAACGACCCCAATTAGCCTTCCGGGTGTTGAAGCGTCTAGTAGTCCACCGGGCGTTACCCCCTGGGGGCACCCTGAGACCTAGAACTACACGTATTGCCCTGTGATCCGAGCTGGTCACGGAGTCGTCCACTGTCCACTCACGGACACTTCTCAACAATCCGTGGGTGCAGACGGTAACATCGACGTGGCTCGTGTACCTCCTGCCCCCACGGACTGTATCGAAGGTGGGGACGACTCCTCTGTTCAATACGTGCAGCTCCAGGTCGTCAAAGAACCCCCTCAGGGCTTCGCCCCTGGTGTCCTCCTCTACGCTCCCCCACCACGGACTCCATGCATTCCAATCACCACCCACAAAGATCCTGTTGGTGCCGACGCGTCCCATAAAGTCCCGTATCTGCGCCAGGTACGGCTCGATATCCTCCGTGCCCTCGAGATACACAGAGACAACCGCCACGGTCCAGTTACCCGTCTTAAGGACGGCCGCCACGATGTTCTCATGAACCTCCAAATCGTCATGGAAGACCATGACTGCCGCCTTGACGGGTTTGGTCCTAGCGGTTTCCCTCTGTATAACTCTAACGCCACGGAAGTTTCCGACCCGCCCCTCTGCGCCGACATAGGGCTCCTGGACTAGTGCGACACCAACCTTATCCTTGTGAGCGGCCATGACTAACTCCTGAGTCGCCAGGCGGGCGCGCTGGTGGTTCGCTTGACAAACCACAAAGCGTCCCTCACACTCCTGACCAACTGCGGTGCCCTTAGCAATAGCTTACCGAGGAGCGCGCGATACCATCCCACTTTCGCCGGACGGGGCAGTCGCCGCTGAAGGCATTATGTCCCGTTTCCTGTAGCCCGGCCCGGTCGCAGTTCCTGCAAACAGGGGCCCTTCCATCCACTCGAGAGGGGCATTCCTTTCGGCCTGCTCCCCCCCCCCCACAGTGGCTGCAAAGGTCCACCGTTTCTTTGCAGTGTCTGCGGCCGTGGCCGTACCCCAAGCAACGGGGCCTAAGCCAGTTCAGGAAGTCTCGCTTCGTAGCGGCAGACGGGTTAAACTTTCTACGAGACGGTAGCGGTAGTTTTCTGTCTTTGGTAATGTAAGGTCATGTCTTTTCTTATTTTATAATTTAATAGCTAAGATTTAAATTATGTTCCTTACTTTGTATGTAACTATTCGGCCTGACACCGAAATTTAAATAATAAAGATATTGTCAGTGGCGCCTAACATTTTATATTAAAGTACTGTAAAGTAATTGCATTGGTGTACAACCTGGTGACCCACCCGATGAGTTTAGCTGGCTCTCTTTAATAATATTAAATTGGCATTTAACCAAAAGAAAACTTAAATATTGTTAAACTTATTTTAATAAAAATTGTTTAATTGTAATCAGTTAAGATTATTTGTTTATTTATTTATTAAAAAATAATAAACATTGATATAACCATAAAAACTTTTTTATTTTTATAAATTTTTTTTTTATTTTTATTTATTTATTTTTTTAATATAACAATTGGCACACGAAGGTGGGGTCACTTTACCAGGTGTAGTTGGTTCGTCTATTGCTGTACCGATTAAGCCATTGCAATTACTAATTTTGTTGGTTACATTTTTTTTTATTGTATGAACACGGAGGCTTCAAATTTTTTTTTATGTAAACCTGCCACATATGTTATTGTATAATTAATTTTAATTCTTAGACCTACTACTTAATTATTTGTTAAGCCAGCTCGACTTATTTTTTGGTTTATTTATTTAATTGGATTATAACTTAATTATCATCATATGGTAATAATTTAAAATTACTTAATTTTTTTTTATATTAGTAGGAATTCTTTAAAATTTTCTTTTAATTTTATAAAAGTCCAAAAGGTTCAGTACCAATTAACTTTCTTTTTCAGGTAGTTGTTTTGACTTTCTTTTTTTCAAACTTATATATATTTTTTTGTTCTGTTATAGTACAAATTAATTTTCATTATGGAACGCCCAATAGCTTATCATATGCTTCGCAAGGATGACTTGATTTATGAGGTTGAAATACGGGATGAGAAACCAAAGACGACGGTTGAAGAGCTTCGTCGACAGGTTCGGGTCTTGGCAGATGCTATCCCAGCGGATGAGATTCTAGAGACTTCACTTGATCCAGAAGGTCGAAATTCAGGTGATTGATTCCAAACTTTCTGAGATTCTTTTAACTTTGTCTTCTCACCCTCCCTTCAAAAGTTTCAACCGGTTGAGAGCAGTTGCTCATCATCTATTTCATCGATTTAGTAGGGTTGTTGCCGACGTTAGTTTGTTTAATAAAAAGGAGGAAGTCAACACAAGATTAAATAACTGCCTGGGACAAATTGATAATCTTTTTAAATCTTTTCGAAAATCTTTAGAGGAAGTAGACGATATTACTACTCCAGATGCTGAACAACCAATTGTACAACCTACTGTTGAACACCCATCTGGTGTTTATATTTGTAATTCCTGCAGCAATGAAAGAACTCTTGCTCGCATAAACCATTAGTATAATGGAAAGTCATGTGTAAGATTATATCTACTGAGACTGGAAGAATTATGTCTTGCTCGTAGGATTTCTGATGACATTTTGTTTCAATGTGCCATTGAACTATTCTCATTGGAGGTCAAATAATACGTGGTCTAAAAAGAGGAAAATTGTAGAAAGATTGTTAAAAGAACCAAATTTAACCTTAGAAAGCTGCATACAAATATGCAAAGCACATGAAATGACTGAACGAAATATAAGTCAATTGGAGTTCAATGAAAATGAATCTGTCGCTATGGTAAAGAAAAAAGGATCAAGAAATAACGAATATAAAGATGAACAACAGCATGGGCATCAAGAAAGTAGTAACTTTTCAGGTGGTCGTCACATGAAAATAGAAAACAAGAAAATAAATATGAAAGGGTGCACTAGATGTGGATATCAACATGGATACAAATGTCCAGCTTTTAACAAGACCTGCAAAAATTGCGGTAAGCGTGCTCACTTCGCAAAAATGTGTAAAAATGTTAATCTTATAGACTGCAAAGACGGTAATTTCAGTGAATCGGACTCAGGTGAGATAGTGTTAAGTGAAATATCTATTAAAAGTGTATCAAAAGATGAGTGTTACGAGAGTTTACAAATTAATAATAAAATTATTGACTTTAAGTTAGACACAGGGTCTGATTGTGATGTTCTGCTGTATAAGTATTTAAACAAATTAAGGTTAGCTTATAAATTAAATAAAAACATTCCTCGGTTACTTAATTATGATGGTACACAAATTGATTGCTTGGCAATAATAAATTTAAAATGTAAATTGATTAATAATAAAATTGTAAATTTAGAATTTTATGTTGTAAAGAGAGACAGGACTCCAGTTTTAGGCTATAAGACTATTATATCTCTTAAATTGTTGGAAAGAAAATATTTGAGACAGATTGAAACTAATTATAGTTATGATAATATAGTAAGAGACAATTAAGACTTATTTGATGAAAAAAGGATAGGTTTGTTAAAAGGAGTAGAGTATAATATAAAATTAAAAGAATGCAGTAGGAAAAATAGAACATTGCAGAAAGATACCAATTGCATTACAAATGCCACTTAAAAAAGAACTAGATAAAATGGAAAAATTAGGTGTAATTGAGGAAATAACAGAGCCAACAGATTTCGTTAGTAATTTAGTAATTGTAAAAAAACCTGATGGTAATATTAGAGTGTGTTTAGATCCATGTAATTTGAATAAATGAATAAAAAGGGAACACTTTAAGTTACCTACATTTGAAGAAGTTTCATGTAAAATGTCTGAAGCCCAGTTTTCTAGTAAATTGGATACTTCTACAGCATTCTTTCAGATTAAGTTAAGTGAGGAAAGCGCTAAACAATGCACATTTACAACACCTTTTGGTAGGTATTATTTTAAAAGATTACCATACGGATTTACTTCAGCACCAGAAATTTTTCATCGTCAATATAAAGAAATTTTTCAAAATATAGAAGGTATAGAAATATTTGTTGATGATATTGTAGTTTATGGTAGGAATAAAAAAGAGCATCATAATAGGTTGATAAAAATTCTAAAGGTAGCTAGGGAAAATGGTGTTCAATTTAATTTAAAGAAATGCGAATTTGGGAAGTCTCAAATAAATTACCAAGGGCATATTTTATCTCATGAAGGTATTAAACCAGATCCAAATAAAATACAAGCCATTTTAAGTTTAGAAACTCCAAAAAAACTGTAAAGATGTGCAAAGAATATTAGGAATGATAACATATGTAGCTAAATTTATACCTTCATTATCACAAGTATGTTATCCTTTAAGAAAACTTATAAAAAAATAATTCTGAATGGGTTTGAACAAAAGAGCAGGAGCATTTAACGAATTAAAGAGAATATTAATTTCTGGTCCGGTATTACAATATTATGATGTTGACAAACCAACTAGGTTATCAGTAGATGCATCACAAGATGCATTAGGGGCAGTCTTGTTACAAAATGACCCTCCAGTAGCATATGCATCTAAGGCTATGACGAATACACAAAAAATGTATGCTTAAATTAAGAAAGAAATGTAAGCTATATAGGTTATTGGATTTATAGTTTTTGGATGTTCCAGATATCATCAGTACATATATGGTAAACAAGTAGAGGTTGAAACTGATCATAAACCTTTAGAAACAATTTTTAATAAACCATTATTTGACATTCCACTACGACTTCAAAGGATGCGATTATATTTGCAAAGATATGATATAATTGTTGAATAAAAACCTGGTAAAGAAAGAAAGAAAGAAAGTATACTTTATTGTACACCGAGGACACATATACAATAAAATACAATAACAAGTATAAGTACAATTGGCGGCCTTATCGCTAAACAGCGATCTCTGCCAGGCAACCATGTTGCTGAGGATATTATGACCAGAGGTAATAGGGTTATTGGTGTACACTGTATATACTAATATAAAAAGTAAATAAAAAAAATACCTTTATAATATTATAAATGTATAAACTTATTGCTGTATTCTTATACATATGCAAATATAAAAAAAAAATAATATGTCATACTAATAAATTAAAACTAATATATATGTATATTTAATATATACACATAAACATATACATATATGTACATATATATATATATATATATATATATATATATATATATATATATATATATATATACAAATATTATTATACATACAAATAAAGGAGGAAAAAAAATCATAAGCCAAAAGACATCAGAAAAAGAATTTCAAATACAAGTAAAGAAAATAGGATTGATTGGGTCAAATGATATTTTAAGGAGGATAGAAGTGCGCTTTCACTAGCCGTTTTAATATTGCTAGCGACTCCGCACGCCTAATTTCAAGACGTAAGGAGTTCCAGAGCCGAACAGCTTCAACAGAAAAGGATTTAGAATAGAAAGAAGTATGGTGAGATGGAATTTTTAGGATTAGGGTATCATCAGATCGAAGAGAGCGACTGTGAGTATCACTGATAAACTCAAACTGCTCTCTTAGATATGAAGGAGAAGTCGGATTGAATAGAACATTAAATAAAAGAGAGAGAATGTGAGTATTCCTACGAAGGCGGATAGAGGGCCACTTGAGCATGTCGCGAAATTCGGAAACATGGTCATATTTGCGAAGTCCAAATATGAAATCTGTATACGGTATGCAGAGATTCTGAATGCGCTCAAGCTTATTAAGCAACTCCTCACTTAGATTGATATAACAGGTGTCCGCATAATCGAGAATCGGTAAAAGGAGAGATTGTGCAAGTGCAATTTTGGTTGGTATTGGTAAGAAATTCTGCAGCCTACGGAGAGATCCGACTGACGCAAACACCTTCCTGCTCACCTCGCTTACTTGAGGAGTCCAAGAGAGAAATTTATCAAATGTTACCCCTAGATTTTTAACGGTATCGCTGTATGGTATGAATATTCCGTCAAGAAATATATTAGGCAATTTAGACCAATCTACACGTGAAACCATTTTTTGACTGCCTATAATAATTGCCTGTGTTTTAGATGGATTCACCTTAAGACCATGCATCTTACTCCATAACACTATTGAATTCAGGTCTTTATTTAATAATTCAATTGCTTTAGGCAAATCAATCAATTTAGAATGAACATATACTTGGAGATCATCAGCATACAGGTGGTAGGGAGAAGACAAATGAAGTGTGATAGAACTAATGAAAATTGAAAAAAGGAGAGGAGATTTGCTTGTTGAGCTTTGATCGTGCACCAGTCGGAAAAAGAATCATCAACACGAATTCGTTGCCGGCGACCACACAGATAACTTTGAAACCAGTCAACCACTTTAGGAGATATGTTAAGAGAGCATAATTTGGCTAATAACAGTTCATAGTCTACATCGTTAAACGCATTACTAAAATCAAGTAAGGCCAAAACTGTTAGACATTGGTTATCCATACCAAGACGAATGTCCTCAGTAATTTTGACTAAAGCAGTTGTCGTACTATGACCTGTCCGGAAACCAGATTGAAAAGGATCAAAAAGGTTCTGTCTGGATAGGAAAAGGCTCAGTTGTCGATGCAAAATACGTTCGAAAACTTTTGATAGGAAGGGGAGTATGGAGATAGAACGGTAATCAGAATAGATGGAGGCATTTGCTTTTTTAGGTATAGGAGTTACTTGGGCGTCTTTCCAAGAGGAGGGAAATGATCCAGAAGAAATTGAATAGTTAAATATGGACTTAATAACAGGGATTAGAAGATCAATGATAGGAATAATCATTTTACGACTGATGCTGTCAATACCAATGGCATCAGATTTGACCTCAGAAATGCTTCTCTTAACATCACTATCAGTGATTTGACTAAAAATAAAAGCAGGATCGTCAGAAGTGGGTAAAGCTAGAGTTTGATTTTTAGTATTTAATTTTGTAGCGTCGTCAATGTTGCTAGAAAAGGAGAAGTGCTGATTAAGCTGGTTTAAATCAATATTACTGAAACGATTATTTTGAAATGCTTTCCCAACTCCAAGAGACTTAAGAAATTTCCAAACCCTACCAGAATCTTCTTCCTCAAGTATTGATTTATGAATGTGGCGTCGTTGTCGATCTCTACACAACCTGTTGCAACGATTCCGTATATTTTTATACTTGTTTTTATTTTCATTAGAATTATCGGCCTTGTAATTTGCTTTTGCAGTACTCTTTTTACGCTGCAATATTTTAATGTCCTGAGTAAGCCAGGAAGCCGGAAAATGCCTAAGTCGAACTGGTCGAACAGGAGCATGTGTGTCATACAGTTGAATCAGGAGTGAATTGAAGCTTGCCACCCGATTATCAATATCTGACCCAGTGACAACGTCAGTCCAGTCAATCTTCATAGCGTCTTCTCGCAAGCGTTCTAAATCCATACCACCAAAATTGCGTTGCAGAAGGATTCTCGGTTTAGCTTTTGGGAGGCGCACTCTATAGGACAGATAAATCAAATCATGATAAGAGAAAGCATCAGCAGAGCATTGGCCGTGTTTAGCAACAAAATCAGCAGAAGAAACTAGAATAAGATCCAACAGAGTTGGAGAACAGTTAGGAAAGAAGTGAGTTGCAGAAAGGGGGAGTATATGTAAATTAGCTGATTGGACCAATGATTTTAAGCGAAATGAGCGAGAGTCATTTTTTAAAAGGCATGTATTAAAATCTCCCATAATAATCGAATGCTGATATAGAGGGATAAATTTGTCTAAAAGGAATTCAAAGTTAGAAAAATAGTCAATTGTTAAACAGGGATTATAAAATACACCGATTAGAAGTTTAGTATTAGAAAAAGATAATTCAATTATTAAATGTTCTGCTGCTGGTGTAGGTTGGGCACTGGACATACTTATAATCGTGAAAGATAAGTGAGATCGAAGGTATATAGCAACACCTCCGCCAACACGATTAGAACGATCATTCTGTATAAGTTGAAAACCAGGGAGAACATAAGATGCAGAAGACAAACAAGGCTTAAGCCATGTTTCTGATATTAGAATTGCGTGGATATTCCTGTTATCAAAAGAGGATAACATATCTGGATAATGTGCAGGAATACTCTGGGCATTAATGTGGATGACGTTGAAATTTTTCATTACATCGAAAAAGAGAGAATCAAGTGTTTCATTAAGTGAGGGAAGACTGCAAAAACTGTTGTTCGTACTCAATCCATTAGATGAAGAAAGTGAAAAGAAAGAGTCATTAAGGCTTATATCTTGATATGGCATAATAAATATGTATAAATATAATATATACTAATAATATTTAAATAAGAATAATTATTGTACAAATTAAACTATAAATAAATATGATAAGTGACAATGTGCCCACCAGCAACAAAATCATATTATAATAACCTTAATGTTATAAGTTTTGTAAACAGTATAATAAAACACAAGTATTTCACTAACATAAATATCCATATAGAGAAAAAAAAGCAATAATAATTTAACTTCACCAACTAAAAACAAATGTAACACTACTATACAATAAAAAAAAATCAAAACGTAAAAAAAAAAAAATATCAAAACAGTAAAATCTACTAAGCTAAGATACATTATAAAAAAAATTATAATAAAATAAACAATAATATTTAGCTTCATCACTACAGCAAAAAAACCATAATTAAGAAGCACCAATAAAAATGAAAAATCAAGCCTAAAAAATTTAACAACTAAGAAATAAAAAAAAATAAAATAAACAATCATTAATTTAGCGCTATGACTATAAAACAAAAAAAAACTAAAAAGAAATGTTAAAAAAATATATAAATACTAAAACTATTAAAAAAAAATTAACCAAAAAAAAAAAAACCTGAATAAGATTGATATTTGTTATTAAAAAAAATCAATAAAAATGCAAACAATTTTAAAATTAAAAAAAAAAAGAAAAGAAAAAAAAATTAAGGTGTAAAATATAAATAAGACAAACTATACAAATAAAACAAATGCTAAAAGACTAGAATCCACAGCGGCAAACTTGTCCTAATCTATGATTTTCATCAAAGTGACGTTATTTATATTTAACTTCATACTGGTTAACAATTTAATTTTTGAGTGGGTAGAAATTTATTAAGGTTTTTTTTTCTTTTTAAAGTTGCAGTAAAATCAAAATAATTGTAAAAGTTAGGTTGAGCTAATTTCATTTTAGAAGTATTAAAAGTATAATAATAAACACAGCACAAATAAAACGTTATGTTAAATATAGAAAAGAACTATTTTCTAACCGTTCGTCTAGTACGGGAGACGGGTAGCCTTGTTTCCGGGCTTCTTACAACCGTTCCTGGGCTCTGGACTGGTGAAGTCGCCACAGCTGCCGATCCCGACGCGACGGGGATGAGATCCATCTCGCTTGGACATTCCACTCGATGCCGAACTGCGCCTGAGTCAACGATGTATATACATCCATCATGGGTCCAGCAGTTAGTGACACCAAAGCGCTTCCGAGCTTCTAAAAATAACTCATGTCGAGGCTTGGTCAAGTACTCTGATTGTGTGATGCCAGTGCCCTTAAACCTTGTTTTAGAAAACCACACTTTGTTGCGAACTGCAACATCAGCAAATTTAACTACAACGGGCCTGGGTTTTTTAGTTAATGAACGGCCCAGACGATAGGTCGTTTTAATGCTGGAGCTCGAAAAGTTTGGTAGATCCAAATGCTCGGCGAATACGGTGGTAACCTTCGCACTAAGATTTTCCGCCTTCGTCTCGGGTATGCCATGCAAGAGCAGCATTTTACGCCTTCGCCGCATCTCCTGGCGATCTATTTCCATTCTGAGGAATTCGACCTGATGTTGCAAAGTGTTTAAAGTAGCAATAATAAAAGTTTTAAACGCTTCAAAGTCAGCAGCTATTGATGAAGTGGTTGCAGTATTTTTGCTAGCCGAGTTTTTCTGTAAATCGTCCTGAAATTCATTCATCCTTGCATAGAACATTTCAGACATAGCAGAAAATGACTGTTTCAGTGATTCCATTTCGTGTCAGTGGATTATAGGTTATTATCGTGAGTTTCTAAGGAATAATTTTTGCTGGTAGGTGGTTGTAACTTACATATGCATAATTGTAAAAAATTAAATTTAAAAAAAAAACAAAAATTACTATTATATTTCAATAAAAACTAAATAAAGTCCAAGAACATCATAAAGATTTATTATTAGCTGACACCTTATCAAGAAATTGCATTAATACAGTAGATGATGTCTTAGAAAAAGAAGTTGAGTCACAAGTTGGTATGATTATTAGTAATTTGCCTGTTACTCAAAGAAAGTTAAATATTTTAAAAAAAAAGTTGTAAAAGATTGTACTTTACAAAAATTGAAAGATTTTATAATATATGGTTGGCCTGATTCATAGAGTAACACTAATATATACGGAAATAGAGTGCCATCTCGTAGAAAAATTTTGCCCCAACTTAAAGCGCCCTCTGTGAATTGTGTACCAACTAATTGTACACATATACGTTTGAATAAATATATATAATATATACATCTACATGTAGATATAGATGTATGCACATTATAAATGCAAATCTATATCTATGCAAATAATATTTCTATGACACTCGTATTAGCTAGTTCTTATTAAAGGAGAAAAAAACATTCAAAGGTTTAATCCATACTTATACCTATTATGAATGGGAAAGTGTTTGTTTTTCCCGCTTTCACGCTATAACAATAGTACCCATCCTACGAATTTTCACAGATATAACGGTAGAAGCCTAAATTAATTAATCCCTTTTTATCCAGGAAAAATTACACATTCCCGTGGGAACAAAGACAATCGACATCCACGCGTTCCTAGCCGGGGGAAAAAGCTAGTTATGTATTTTAAAATAAATAATAATTTTATGCTTATACTTTTCTTAATTGCTTTTGAGTAGGAACTTATTTGTATTCTAAATAGGCTATATAATACACACAAATCCCAAGTTTACATATATAATTCTATAATGAATAATATTAGTATATATTACGTGGTAGATAAATGATCTTCAGTAAGACTTTTTACAAAAATATATATAAATAATATGACATCTTATTTCAAGGAGATATAGTACTCACATAATTAAAATCATGTAATAAAAGTGATTAAATTTCAGAAGCCAAACTTTATAAAAACGAAAATTGCTTTAAATAATTAACAGAACCGATATTTTAAAATTATTTTTACAAATTAATAAAACTATAAATATCTAAAAAAATGTCAACACATGCTTCTTTACACAGCAAAAATGTTCAGCTCATTGTATTAAAAAAATTACAATTAATTATTATTTAATTATTATATGTCATAGTAATAAGCATATTAAACTTTATCACTATGAAGTATCAAAATTAAGTAAAATAAGGGAAAACTTAAACTTAAAAACTTCCTTTGAGTAAAACAACTTGCTTAATTTTTTCATTTTTTATTTTTATAATGCTTGTTTTTCAAAATATAATTGAGCAGATGTTTTTACAAAATCATTTCCAGAATATGTCAATTTGCCACTTAAAATACGGTTGATTGAACGGCACCAGCTACATATGAAAATATTTATTGAAATATTTTCAAAATATTCTTTAAGACTATTTTTATGCTTTTTACAATCAAATATTTTGAAATTTATTAATATTTCATTCAATACTTTTACTGTTTGTCTAGTATTATTTAATTGATTATTCAATTTCAAAACATTGACAACATTTTGTTGTATTGCATTAAAAAATTCTAAAAGAGCTACTGATGGGTAACAGAGCCATTTTTTATTGCTATATTCTTTAGATATTAACAAAGAATGTATTGATGTACTTTCTGCTGTTATTACATTTTTTCTACATGTATTGCATGTTTTAATAATATTTTTTTAACATTTTCGAAGGACTCAACCGCAAACATACATATGTTTTGGTATCAACCCCTTCAGTGGAGCAATTAAATTGATCAGGTGTTTTCAATAATTCCTCATTAATTATAATTACATTTTTTTGTTATCATCTGTTTCTTTGGCGAATGTGAGAAAAAAGTCAAATGTTTGTAAAAAATTGCTTCCATCATCCTCACAATTTCCTTTTATTGAATGAGTTGAACTAAAATTATTCATAAGTAGAGCCTTAAACGCGCCTTCAAAGGCAATAGCATTGTGATTTATATTTCTTACTCCAAGACTCCTAATGTTACCAAAAAAGTTTTTAATTGGGTCCTGATTAAAATTACGCAGTAATAATACATCATATCCATAATTTTTGTGTAGCATTTTCCATATGACCTGCATTTTCCCTCAATAGTCTTGACAAAAATTTTTAATGATGGCACAGTTTTTTCAATTAACCTTATTTTCGCATTAACCATTTTCTTTTCTATGAACTTAATGGATTTCAAAAACATTATACCCTCTTCCCAAAGTTTGTTATGTGGAGAATTATATCTAACACCGGCTCGATAAAATTTTCCATTTACTGGAAAAAATGAATTACAGTTTAGGCTGTCAAATAATTTGTCAATAAATAAGTTGAACGGACATATTTTTAAATATTCTATATCTAATTTCCCTCCATCAACTAGGTGTTTAGCCGCAATTGCTACACTTCGACTGAAAAGCTGAGGAGCTGACTTTACTCTCATTTTATTTACTTTCTTCTCATTGACATGTTCCTCGGAGATTTTATGTAGAATTCTCAGCTCTCCATATAACTGGTCAGCTTCATAAATATTTTGATAATATTCCCATTTTATAATTTTTTCATTGTTATTGTCGTGGATATCAATGTATTTTAAATCTTTAGTTATTAAATTATTTCTAATTCCTTTGATAATGTGAGGTATATCAAACAGTGGTATTATTTTTTGATTACCTACATTGATCATGTTATTTCGCCAAGCTAAACCTTTCTGGCGAAACAATGCTTTAGCGTCTGCAATTAGGTCATCTATAGCACCCACATTGATGGTGCTTTGATCGCACATGGTGGCAATTATCTTCAATCTAGTCACTTGCACTTGATGTATAACATCCTTAAGCAACTTTTTAAGGTCAACCCTGTTAAGGCTTTGAGTAAAATAATATGCCACTGGCTGTTTGTAGTGCTGCCGTATTCCTCTTATCATGAATACAAGTGTATGGGTCAGCAATTTTTTTTGTATCCATTGACGAAAAACCTTTGATTTCATCTCTTGATGCATTATAGTGTACTTGGGGATAATAGACATTTCGTCAAATATTAATGTACATAAACGATTTTCTTCATTCATCTCTTGCACAGTAACTTTTAATTTTTCAAATATTACTTCATTGATACCTGGAGATATTTTTATTCTGGCCAAGAGATTTTTTTAAGACTTGGCCGTCGGTAGACTAAAGCATTTACTAAGTAATTTATAGCATTTTGGGCTTCTTTTATACAATGATAATGATAGAATATTTCATCATTAGTGAACCGATGGCCTTTTGCTTTTTTATGTGTTTCTCGGAACTGCATATTTGTAAAAATTTTTGCAGGTAATGTCATTTGTTTTGTTATTGTTTCGAGAGCTATGGTACTTGACATTTTTGTTGCACTAGCCAATCTCGTCTTGAAATTAGCTCCCCTCTTCTTTAGTCTGAGTACTTCATGTTTTAAAGTTTTTATTTCCCTTTGCAAGTTTTTGTACAGGTTCAGGTTTACCACAGTTTTAGAATTCTTGCTTCTTTTAAGATTACTATCTGAAAGATACAAAAATATAGGTAATTAGACTAAAAAATAGTAAGCTCATAAACATGATTGTATTTTCTATTGTTGTATCTGCCACTTTTCATTACAATTGTATAAGTCAAGAACAGGCTCACCTATCCAAACCATGTGTTAAGGTTTTGTACGGACTATTTAGTAGATGGTTCACATATAAGTTTGCAGCAAATCGGTCAAAGGGTTCTTCATTTATCACATTTTTTTGCAACAAATTAATTCATAAATAGTGGTGCATTTTATTATATTAATGGGGATTTTGTTGTTAAATTGATTTTTTTTTACTTTATATGTATCGACGCATGTACAGAGCCACTAATACACTAAATAAAAAATACATGCTAGGGGCTTGCCCTCATAAAATTTTAAGAGCAATTACTCCATTCCTGAGTGTCTTAAAATATGTTTTAGAGTCTTACACCTTCATCAAGAAATTGGCTTTCAATTTAAGTGCATAAGAAATTTTTGAAATCCAACCAGTAATGTAAAAAAATAAGCACTTATAGGATCACTTTGTTGTCCGTCTGTCCGTCTGTCTGTCTGTCTGTCTGTCGGGATGTCAACCCTTTTTTCTCAGAAATGCATAGACGTATCATGTTGAAATTAATATCATATACTCAAGTCTACGATGACAAGCGGCCGTGAAAATATTAAAGTTCTAAGTCAACGCAATCGAAAGATAATGGAAAATATGTCGTATATTTTGACCATTTTAGCGTTTTCGCAAGGGAATCAAAACCTATAGGGTACTTCCCATTGACCTAGCACGATGAAATTTGGCAAGAAGTAAGATCGTATGGTACTAATAAAGGTAAAAAATCTGAAAACTGTAAATTTTTGTATGTATGTTTGTCTGTTTGTAAATTTGTCTTTCAACCTTTTTCTCAGAAACGCGTAAAGGTAACAAATTTTTATCAACGTCAAGTACTCAGAGTTATAATTACTAAGAGCTGTGAAAAAATCAAACTTCTAAGTTAACGCAATCAAAAGATACGGTCATTTATATCACATATTTTAAGTATGATAGCGTTTTTAACGTTTTCGCAAGGGAATCAAAACCTATAGGGTACTTCCCATTGACCAAGCATTATGAAATTTGGCCAGGAGTAAGGTCCTTTAGTATATATAAAGGAAAAAATCCGAAAACTGTAAATTTCTGTTCGTGTGTCTGTCAGTCTGTACGTCTGTCTTTCAACCTTTTTCTCAGGAACGCGTAAATGTATCAAGTTGTAAATTGATCAAGCGGAAAATATATTAATCTTAGAATTAAAATTATATGTACTTGTAACAAATTAACATAGAAGTTGACCATGGTCAAAAAAACAATTTTACAAACACTGAGAAGAAATTTGTATCAATACGAAAACATTAGAAAGCAGCAAACCTTTATAAACAACGCAATGCAATCTATATATAGCAGCTAACAAAATGATAGCGCGATGTAGCGTACAGCTAATGCCATCTATTACAACATTATGACCTTAACTGTGATATAATTCTGCTCGATTAATAATTTTTTTTTTATTTTAATTATTATTTAAACGCGCTAAAAATAATAAAATAAACTTTTCATTTAAAAGTTTTATCGTCGATTTATAACGTCATTACGTAATTAACATTCAATATAAGAGCTTCACGCGATTTGATTTAAGTACTCGTATTGACTTAGTACGAAAATTTTCAAATTAAATTCAAACAGATCGAGTTATTTAATTTACTTATTTATCTACACATATAAGTCTTCTGGTTATAAGTAATATAATTAGTTATTTATAAATAAACAATTAGTTTTGTTCGAATTAAGGACTAATTATTTTCGTCTTGGCAACACTAATATATATTTTGATTGATAATGTAAATCTAAATATTTTACGAACGTAGTGCAGGGGTAGTGGAGTGTAGTAGAATATAAATAAAAATAAAACGAGAATAAAATATAATATGATTATGTTGTTAATGTCAAAGTCAACAAGTTAGTTCATTAAAATTGTCAAGAGATGGCGCTGGGTGTATCCTGAATCGCGCTATAACTTTGCTTTTTTGAAAGTATAAGGTGTATTAGTACTTAAAATAAAATTTTGTGTTTCCATGGATTGCATCCATGATTGTGTTTTAAATTAAAGTGCTCCTAAGTAGTTTCAAAATAGATTTTGGGACGTGATCCATATTTACATAATATTTGATTATATTTAAGCGACTTCTAAAAAAGGAGTGTTTTCAATTCGACCTTGTATTTAATTTTTTTTTATGTTTGTTCGCCGATTACGCCGCCATTTGTGTACCGATTTTCAATTTTTTTTTTTGTTTGAAAAAGTATACTTCCAAGGTGGTCCCATTGTCTTCAGGTCAGGATCAGATGATGGGATCCTGGAGAAATTGAGGGAACTCCTCAAATATTATAGGCAAGCCTATAGCGATTTAGGTATTTTTGATAGTAACTTATGTTGGAACAGCTGATGAAGACCACAAATGGCGTAGATGGGTTAGTCTTATATAGATTTCTATAAGTTTGTACGGAACCCTCGGTGCGCGAATCCTACTCGCACTTGACTAGTTATTTTAGAAATAAGTTTTGTATGTTTTTGGGCACAAAATTCAGCATCTGATTCAACAGATGTTGCTTGTTGTGCGTCTTCTGAGGAATTGGATGTAAATATGGTACTCTGCTTACAATAATTATGGTTATTTTGTATCCTTGCATGACGTACTGATGAAGGAAAAAAAATTACAACAATTAAATTAAAAGAAATTATTACAAGAGCATATTTTGCAAAAAAAATTGTTGCCCTTCAATAGCAAGTATTATTTAAAGTAACAGTTTAAGACCTTACAAAAAATAGAAATGAAGCAGAAAGAATAGTTTTGCTACAAATTTCTTTTTACTCTTAAATAGATATCAATATTAACTAGAGACTGACAAATCTATTAATAAACTCTCATCAATCTCTAATACAGAACTTAGCTATAGATACATAAGTTTAAATGCAATTATTATATGATAATAATATTGATAACAGAAGTGAGGTTTCAAGAAATAGTTCTGAAATTATAGAAATTAATAGTATGCTAGCACATCTATACTCTATACTAATAATAAAATTCTAGCGGGTCGATGTCTGTACATGGAAGATATATGAAAAAAAATATTACTGGGGGCCTTTACCAACGCAATAGAACCCAAAACAATGATTTTTAGAATTCTTATCTGTTTGTCTGTTTATCTGTGCGTTTGTGCAAGCTAATCTCAGAAACGGCTTATCCGATTTAGATGCGGTTTTCACTAATATATTGTAGTAAGCTTCACTTAACATTTAGGGTTTGTTTCATGTCAATCGGTCCATAAATAAAAAAGTTATGTCAATTTAAGGAATCACGTTGAACATTTTTTTTGTGTTTATAACTAAATACATGAAAGTATATACAGTACTTATATAAAAAAATAGATTTTTAAAAATTTTGTCTGTCAGTCTGTCTGTCTATCTGTTTGTTCCGACTAATCTCTGAAACGACTTAACCGGTTCTGATGGTACTTTTTGCAGTTAGCAAATGTTATAAGGAGTGACTTGGGGTTACTTCTATTTTAGATATTTTAAAATCTATACATATAATAAAATTCTAACGGGTCGCATGGAAGATATATGAAAAAAATATATTATTGAGGGACTTTACCAACGTAATAGAACCCAAAACAATAATTGTTAGAATTTTTGTCTGTTTGTCAGTTTATCTGTGCTTTTGTGCTCGCTAAAAAGATATGTCAATTTAAGGGGTCACGTCAAACATTATTTTTTGCTTTTCATTAAATGCTTGAAAGTATATACGGTACTTACATCAAAAACCATTTTTTAATTTTTTATCTGTCAGTCTGTTTCTTACGACTAATCTCTGAAACGGCTAAATCGAATTTGATGGGACTTTCACTCGCAATTAGGGGCTGGGGCTGTAGAGGAGGGAGAGGGGATCAAAGAAAAAAATCACAAAATACGAAAAAGTCTAAAAAGGTCTTTAAAACATTACGAGATTAATGGACAGCCCCTATAGTTAATATTATAAGGATTAGTTTAGGCTACTTTTACTAGAAAAATATTTATTTTAATGAATAAGTGAAAAGGGGAATTACGCGAAAACAAAATATTGTAGAAACCAATAAAATAGTGAACAATTTCCGATTCAAGAAGAGGGGGTACTTACATCAAAAATACCATTTTTAAAATGTTTGTCTATCTGTCAGTCAATTTGTTCCGGCTAATATCTGAAACGTCTGGACCGATTTTGACGAAACCTTCACTAGCAGAAAGCCAATGTTATAAGGAGTAACTTAGGCTACATTTTATTTTAGATCTGTACGTGACGACGCACACTGTGCGCTGGGGTTGTGTAGGAATGCCGGTCGGCAAATAAAAATACACGTTTACGATGACTACCGAGGGTAAAGCGGGGATTCGGGCTCTGTGGCTTCGAAAGAAGGGCTTCAGTACAGTATTTTTCTTCAGTATTTTCTTCTTTCTTGTTCTTGTGAGCCCGAATCCCGACGATGTAATGAATGTCGACAGCGCCAACTGGCGCTCCTTATATTTGGTTTTCCTCGCCCCTGAGCCCTCTTCCCCGCTTCACCCCCGTAAACTTTATTTGCTTTTAAAATCATTATTTACATCATTTTTTCTTATTAGAATATCAGTTCTTAATATTTTTATACAATTAGTTTTATTATCTAATAAGATTGTGTCAGTAGCGGCGTCTGTTCCGATGTGAGCGCGAGATGTCGGTTGCGACATATTTATACTACCTCGTCCCCCGCCTCAGCAGTATAAATATGTCGCCCTACGCTGTTTCCTGCGTCAGTCTGTGTTTACGCGTTCTCGCGCGCACTTCGGGATAATTAGAGTATGAAAGAATAAATTATTCAGTAAACAATCATAAAACGTAAGTCACGTTATTACGTAATTACAATTATTAACAAGAATCGAAATTATTAAATATTAAATATAATTTTGTAACTACTGGCAACTAGTAACACACAATAGTCAAACACTATATAACTACAAACAAACATGAATTTATCTTTAACCTAGGCTTATTTTTAAGTTTATATAATTAATCTTAACTTATGTACATTGCGGTCGTCCTGCACAAGATCATTTTAAATTAATAAATTAAAAAAGCGTTACGCGTAAACAAAATTGAAACTAATGAAATAGTGAAGAATATCTGATTCAAACAGGGAAGGTATGTATTATATAAATATAATAATTTAAAATATATATTTATTTATTTTATTTATTTAACTTTATTGCACACAAGTTACATACATAAGAAGAAAAAATAATAAAGAATATCGCGTGCAAAGGCGGCCTTATCACTAAAAGCAATCTCTTCCAGGCAACCTTTGTGACTGGAATTGATTAAATATTTACATATAGGGTAGTGCAAATATACATATATTTATAAATATTTAAGTAGATAGATAATATTTTTTTAATTTATTCTTAAAAATGGCTTTTGTTTGTGATTGCCTGATATCATATGGCAAAGCATTCCACAGCTTTACAGCCCTAACGGTAAAAGACTCACTATAAAACTGCGTATGGCTGACAGGCATCTTAAGTTTATTATCGTCTTGAGAACGGAGGTGAATTTGATGATTTGAATCAGAGCCGAGGTAGGAGAAGCGTTCTTTTAAATATATAGGAGTAGAAGGAGAGAAGAGAATACTATAAAGGAGGGATAGAGTATGAAGATTTCGACGTTGTCGAATTGGTAGCCATTTAAGTTGCTTGCGATATTGAGTAATGTGATCGAATTTCTTCAAACCGAAAATGAAGCGGATAAATACATTTTGAAGGCGATCAAGCTTATTCAGGAGTTCTTCAGAAAGGTCTAAGTAGCATGTATCAGCATATTCAAGGAATGGAAGCAAAAGAGAGTGTGAAAGGGATATTTTGGTTGGGATGGGTAGAAAGTTTTTCCATCTTCGCATAGCACCGACAGCAGCAAAAACCTTGCGACTAACTTCCGAGACTTGAGGTCTCCAGGAAAAAGTCCTATCTAAAATGATTCCAAGATTTCTGACTGTCGTACTATACGGAAGTACAGAACCATTGAAAATAACAGGAGGAAGGCGATCGAAATCTAAGCGAGAAATTTGCTTTGAACCACCAATGATAATTGCCTGAGACTTACTAGCATTTACTAATAACCCAAACGATTCGCTTCATCTACTAATAGTTGCTAGATCGGAATTTAACTTATCAATAGCTGAGGCGATATCGTTTGTGTTAGTAGCAATATATACCTGTAAGTCATCGGCATATAAGTGATAAGGAAGGGAAAGATGTTTGGTTAGAGTATTGATGTATATAGAAAAGAGAAAAGGGGAAAGCACACCGCCTTGAGGAACACCAGCACGTAGTGGACAGTATGAGGAAAGACTTTCACCAAGACATACACACTGCTTGCGGCCAATAAGGTAGGAACTAAACCAGCAGTTAACACTTGATGCAACATTGATTGAGGCAAGGATAGCAGCAAGAATTTCAAAATCAACTGTGTTAAATGCGTTTGAAAAATCCAACAATGTGATTATGGTAACTTTTTTACTGCCCAAACCGTGTCGAATATCATCGCATACTTTGACGAGGGCCGTAGCAGTGCTATGTCCTGGTCTGAAACCTGACTGGAAGGGGCTTAAGATATTCCATTTGGAGAGAAATAAGGTAAACTGGGAATGAATAATACGTTCGAGAGCTTTAGATAAAAAAGGAAGTATAGATATAGGGCGAAAGTGGGAAAGAAGAGAAGGATTAGAAACTTTAGGAATAGGAATTATATGTGCTATTCGCCAGACCCCAGGAAAAGTTCCTGAAGTAAGGGAGTAATTAAAAATATGCGAAAGAACTGGTAAGATATTGTCCTAAGACAAAAGTACCATCTTTCTACTAATGGAATCACTACCCAGAGCGTTAGAAGAAATAGCGAGAATATGCTTCCTAATGTCACCATTATCGACATGGCTAAAGTTGAAAAGAGGGTACGTAGGTTTAGGCTGAGAATTAATTAATGATAGTGTATTACGTTTGTAATTATTGTTAAAGGAAATATCTGTGAAGTATTTATTGAGAGCTTCAATGTCAATTTTACCAACACAGGATTGTCGTTGCTGTCCAATACCCATAGATTCCAAAAATCTCCATGTTTTAGCAAAACCCAAATTCTGAATAGAACTATGTATATATTTATGCTGAGCGTCTCTGCACAATCTACTACACTGATTACAGAGGTTTTTGTATTTGATTAAATTCGATTCAGTAGGTCTTGATTTATATTTGGACTTGGCAGCGTTACGTTTAACCATTAGGAATTTAATGTCTTGGGTAAGCCACGGAGCTGGAAGGTGTTTTAGCTTAATTGGTCTAAGGGGTGCATGAATATCGAAAAGTTCCAATAAAATTGAATTAAAAATTGTGACTTTTTCATCTATTGTTGGGGCGTCAAAAACAGCATCCCAATCAATAGAATTGAGATCCTGAAGGAACCGTTCATTGTTAAAGTGTTTAAAGCAACGACGCATTACTATTGTTGGTTTATACTTAGGGGGACGAAGTTTGTAGGACAAGAAAACAAGATCATGGTATGAGAATGCTTCGGCAGAGAGTTGACCATAAGTGCTCACATGTTCAAGAGAGGAAACCAACATCAAATCTAATAAAGAAGGAGAACAGTTAGGGAAGTAATGCGTCGCACTAGTCTGGAGCAGATTTAAATTAGTACTAAAAACTAAATTCTTAAGACGTTGCGCTCTAGTATCACATTTCAGCAGACATGTGTTAAAATCGCCCATGATAATAGTATGGTCAACACAAGAAACATACCTCTCAAGTAATTCCTCAAAGCCCTGGAAATAGTCGATGTGTAGTGACGGACTGTAGAAGACTCCCAATAATACTTTCTTGCTGCTAAATACAACCTCAATGAAGATATGCTCAGATGATTCAGAATAATTCGAATCTGACTTATTCAAAACTGTAAAAGGGATATGACTACGAAGGTAGATGGCGACACCACCACCTCCTTTACCTGTCCTGTCATTTCTAATTAAATGGAACCCTGGTAGAGAGTAAGATGTCGAAGGTAGACATGGTTTAAGAAAAGTTTCGGATACAAGAATCGCATGGACGTTTTTAACATCAAATGAGGCTAGTAAATCAGGATAGTGTGATGGAATGCTCTACGCATTAATATGGACAACATTGAAATTTTTTGATAATGAAGCAAATTCAGATTCTAAATGAATGTTTAAAGGTTGAGAAACACTATGAAAGCTATCATCAGACAATGAAGAAGCCGAGTTGAATATATCATTTTCAGAGCTACTACAACTCATGCTTAAATTAGCCATAAAAAAAAATATTTTTATAAATTAAATATAATCAAAATAATATATAATTAAATAAAATTATAATGTAAAAAGTAATATAATGTGTTCAAATATATACCTATATATAATATATACCTATAAATATTTATATGAAACCTATAAAAATAACAAAAAAAAAAAAAAAAAGGATTCAATATTTTATCTAGTATCTACAAGCTAATGTAAACCTAATAAATCAAGTCTATTCACCTATCAGCTGTAATTAAGATTGTTGTTAAAAAAAAAATACATAATCTAATAACATATCAGTAATTACATAAAGCAAAATTAATTATGTAAAACATATTTAAAAGTAAATCAACAATTTATTAAGTACATAGATATCTATCCATAATCAAAACCCTTTGACAGCCGTCACAGATAACTAATAAGACAATTTGTTTAACACAGTCTGTGCTTATTATTGACATAATGACAATAATGACATCCTCAACAGATTGACAAATAAACATTAACATAAGAAGTTATGAAATAGTTATAACTGTGTAGGTAATTTATGAGAAAATAAAGATACATGACGGTGAATAACTAAAAAAAAACAATTTATATTTGTGAAGTTGTCGCAAGATGTCAGCACATTGCACAAGTGTATATAAAAAGAAGATGAAAAGATATCCATTACAATTGTGTGTTGGCAAAATTATTAAAAACAAAATAAAAAGTGAGATTAACAATAGTAAAATAAAAGAACACTTAATTTACTTTTTGACGGCTCTCTTGGGTCTCACATTTTGGAAGGCTTTATTATCTTTTTGCTCCTGGGTCGGTCTAGTAATAGTCGCTGGCAAAGACGTCGTACTTTGGGGATTGGAGCCAGAATACACTTCAGTGAGCTGTGACATACTGGTTACACGTTTCTGCTTTCCATCTGTGCCAATGACTATGACTTGTCCGTCTCTTGTCCAACACTTCGAGATACCATATTTCTTCCGTGCAGCCATAAAGATGTCATGGCGCTCCTTGATTAGAAACTCAGCCAAAGTAATGCCAGTACCTTTAAGCTTAGTTTTATTGAACCAGATGCGATTCCGAAGTTGTTGATCCTTGAACTTAACGAGAAGTACTCGTGGTTTGTCAGTCAAAGAATGACCAATACGATGACACCGTGAGATGGCCTCCAACGAAACATCCGGCATTTCGAGATGATTAGACAGATCTCTTACTACTGAAGCAGATGCACTTTCATTTGGAACTTCGGGAATGCCGTGAACCAACAGAATTTTCCTTCTACTTCTCAATTCCAACTGGTTGTATTGCTTGGAGAGAAGTTCCACTTGTAATTGTAAGCTTTCAAGTGAGGATAACACAAAACTACGAAATGCGGAGAATTGTGCTGCAATGTTTGAAGTAGGACTGGTTGCTGGAATAGATGAGCTCTGGAGATTCTGCTGAAACTCATTCATTTAGTTCGGCAATTGAGTGCTTAATAGACTCCATATTTATGTTTATACATAAGTGTCACCTGTCCTTTGTTTGCAAGTCAATGCAGGATTTTACAGCAGGTATTTCACAAGTTATATTGTGCTATTGTAGTAATTTCAATATAAGTTAGGGAATAGCTGACGGGTGAAGTACTTTTAGTACATATTAGGCTTGAAAAATGTCTTTATAATACTATTTAAAACATTAAAAAACATAGAGCAACTTAAAAACAATGTATTCACTTATTTTGCACCTACCCGAAAAAAGCATGTATGTACCCATTTACTGGGTGTTTTTTTTACTGAATATGATAGACCAAATCCGAAACTGTAAGGAATAGCGAAAAATAACTAAAGGAGTCTCAGAGCCGAGTTTGATAAAAACTATCATACCTAAAAGTGAAATTTTAAAATTATAACGGGAAGTTGTAACGCTAATAGCGGGTGAGTACAATATCCGAGTCGAGTGAAATGTACATTTCAATAAATCAATTTTTTTAAGAATTATCTAAACCTACCTAGGTTACGGAGTAGGTGAGGGGGACCAAACCAAACGTCACATTCTATGTCTATCAACTTTGTAAGCTATACAAAGATGATAGACATAGTTGATAGTGCAAGTACATAGAAAAAATAGACAAACATAAAGGAAGTTACTGTCAGTTATTCATTTTATATATTTTCGATTGTATTGTTCACACTCTTCCTTACTTTAGTAGGTGACTAGCATTTTGATGCAACCTATAAACAAATCGTTCGAAGTCATGCAGACTTTCTTTCTAAACTTACCGGGACCCGTGATTTACCCACATATTTGATTATGTCTGTGTAGAAGCGATTACTTAACTTCTAAGTAATGTAAAGATTTAATGTAATTTTGTAAAAAAAAAATCTTTTCCTTTAATTTGTCGCTTACTATTACTTGCCAAAAGTTGATCCTTACAAGTGACACTGTTAGGTGGTGCAATAATACAGAATGATTTTTTTTTTTCAAAATTAGTGGGCTCTATTCCTGGCCAGGAGAATCATGAAATCAAAAAAACTTATGATGCAGTTTTAGATTTCTCAAAATCGGACACGAGACTCCTTTCAGTATTTTAGGCAATTCCTTATAGTTCCAGATTTGGCCTATCAAGTCCAGTTAAAAAAGTCACTCGATATATAATACAAGGAGAACCTCGGCGGGAACATACTGTTTTACAGTCGAAATTTTAAAGACTAACACCAAACACTTCTCTTCAACATTTATAATGAAAACCGTGGAGGAATACCGTATCTGAGTTAGTGTCTGCTTATAAATACAACCAGAAAGTTCCGAAATAAAACGTAAAAAGCTCCTTTCTGGAGCAGTACCGTAGACTATTATAACCTTGCTTTGCAGGAGACATGCCAAGCATTCTGTAATCTACGCGAACGAAGTCGCGGGCACAGCTATGCTACATAAATTATTATTTAGATATGGGTCTGCATTGCTTCGCTATAGAGTAAAAGGAAGTCCCCCGGTGGTAAGATCCCATGGCAGCCACGCGAAGTTAGAATGGCAACTACTCTGCTCCTCCGCAATGTATTAATAAGATGTTTTATATGATCATCAAATGCAGAAAATATTTTTAAAATCCATCAGTAGTTAAAATAATTCTAATAAATACATTATTAATAAACACCACTAACCCGCAATATGTGTCTGGGCACAAAGTTCAGCATCTGATTCAACAGAATTTGCCTGTTGTGCATCTTCTGAAGATTTGGACGTAAATATGATACTCTCCTTACAATAGTCATGGTCATTTTGTACCATGAAATGTACAATGAAAAAAATTACAACAATTAAATTAAAAGCAATTATCAATTAAATATAAGAATGTATATATATTGGTGGGAATATAATTTAATTACTAGGTAAATTTAATGAAGGTATGGATATTGCATTCAGACTCCTATTGCGATTTTTGTCTTCTTGAGTAAAATGTTTATCACATACTTTCTTCTTCCGATAGATTTCTTTATGACTTACACCATTAAGGTATTCACCAGCCAAATTAACCCAGGACCTCAATCTCTCAGGATCTTTATTCGGATTTGGAAAATCGTGAATTGTCACACCTGCAATAATAAAAATTTTACCTTTCAACACTATTTAAAGTATAAAGGACAGTAATCTTAAAAAATATAATAAGTACCAACTTATATGTTGGTTTTTTTATATTCAAAAAAACTTAAATTAAAAACATTCTCTCTTACTATGTACTTCAATTTAAAGAGGTGATCGAGTAGTTTTACTAGGTAGATAACAATTTTAATACGATAACAAATACCAAATAACAATACATAGTTTGTGGTATGAATTTTGATTTAAATAGATAGTACTTACCAGTTGTTTCACAGCCAAATACACATAATTTAGTAGAAGGCATGATAGAAACTTTAACAAACTTAAGTAATACCTAATAGAGTCGTCAGCTCTGAGAATACGGAGGAACTAAAGCTCAACTCAACGTACTCCGAAACTAGTAAATGTATTTAAAATAACCACGCGACGTATAAAAACAACAAGTGAGTCACAATCAACAGTGGTAAGAAGTAACCGTTGGAAAAAGAGAAACTTTTCACGACTGTCAATGTCAAACTGTCAGTACATATACTTTTTTATTGCTGTTCCGGCCCCACTGGCCTTGACAGCGTCACCGGGGGGGGGGGGGGGGTGACGAGTACTAAGACTCAGCCTTGAAATTGGGAGCCCCCGTTAGGGCTCAGAATGGACGCCCGTGTCTAAGGGTATCTTCTAGTGAGATCGCACCTCGGCTTAGAATTTCGTCGGAGTGGAGGATGGCGCTGTGCGGAGCGCAGATGACGAGGGTGACGGTCTCACGACGCGCCTAAGCGCGCCCGAGCCGTCGCAAACTGAGGACCTCGTCTCCGCCGGCGGAGACGGTTTGTGTGTGTCTGTGTATTTGTCCCTAAGAATGGCGCGTTGGCCTGGGTAATACTATCATCGGGATCTGCCAAGACGTGCATGGGACGTCTTAGTCTTTTCGGAAGGTTACCTCTCCTACCGGAATAATCACAAGCCTCTTTGATGAGGGGGTTCGGGTGGCGGGTAGCTGTCTCGAAGAAGGTAGTGGACAGCGTTTTGAAGTGTTTGGCAATCGATTCAAGTCTGAAGTCCTTATGTAAATCTATATTACGAACGTACCACGGTGAAGCCGTGGCTGTTCGTAAGAATTTATTTTGGATAGTCTGAAACCTTTGTAAATAGGTAGGTTTGCAATATGCGAAGACAGGACTTGCGTAGGACATAATGGGAAGTACGTAGGTTTTGTATAATGTCGTCTTATTTCTAAGCGACATTTTACTTCGTCCACATATCATCACATATAGTCTGCCCAGCACGAACGCTGCCCTATTGCAAGCTTTGTCAATATGGGACTTGAACGTGAGGCGTTCGTCGAGTGTGACTCCGAGGTATTTAACCTCTTTTTGCCACGGCATTGGCTTATCGAACAGATGGCTCTGGGTTTATCTTGTCGGCAACGGAGTTTGTTGGGTCTGCGGCAAAAATGCACTGCGGCACTTTTTTCGGGATTTACTTCAATACGCTATTTCCTATACCAGGCGCCTAGTGCGTCGGCTGATTTTCCCTGAGGTTGACGATGTGTAAATAGCGGTATCGTCAGCGAAGAGGGCTATTTTTATGATTTTACCGTCTGTCAGTCGTGGTATGTCGTTCGTGAAGAGCGAGTATAGGAGGGGCGATAATGCGGATCCTTGAGGGACGCCGGCTCTAATGGGGCGGGGGGAAGAAAGAGTACCTTCTACGCAAAATCTAAAAGTGCGATTCGACAGGTAGTCTCGTATGATAAGCACGAGCCTGTCTGGCACTCCTAGTTGGTACAGCTTGTAGATCAAGCCGTTTTGCCAGACTTTGTCGAAAGCCTTCGCGACATCGAAGAATAGTGCGCCCGTAGTATAATTATACTGGCGGGCGAAGCCTGCTAGAATGTGCTCCGTTATTCGGTGCACTTGATTTACACAAGAGTGTCCGGCTCGAAAGCCGAACTGCTCGTCGATTAGAATGTGGTTGGTTTCCAGGAATGATTTTAGTCTAGCTAGGATAACTTTCTCGTACAATTTTTCGAGAGAGTTTAGAAGGCTAATTGGGCGGTGACTGGACGGTAGATTACTGGGTTTACAAGGTTTAGGGATACCTATTTGCGATTTGCTTCTTTCCACTCGTCGGGAAAGGAGCAACCGGCCAGAAGGGCGTTGAAGATTATGACTATCAGCGTTAGTAACTGATGTGGAAGGTTTTTGAGTACTCTATTGGCGATTTGATCGGGACCTGGAGCCTTTCTCGGGTGCATGGACTTCAGAATCAATTCGATCTCCTCGACTGAGGTCGGGAGAAGGGGTTCGTCTGATGGCGGTGAGGCCGCCTTACTTTCGACTTCTAGGTCTACCTTCCGAAGGTGACTGTCGTCGATTGGTTGTGTGCTAGGGGAGCATTGGCTCTCGAGATTGTCCGCTAGGCACTCGGCCTTATCCAGATCGTCTAATGCAGGAGGGAGATTCGGTCTGAGCAAAGGGGGCATTGATGAGATCGTGTCTCTTCGCAGAGCGCTCGCCATCGCATGGTAGGCCTTATGCGACGGCGAGATCTTTGCGACTTGACTGCCGTATCTGTCGTCCCTGAGTAAGTATCGAGTTCGCCTTTAAGGTGGGAGGTTAAACTAATCGCGGCCGCTTTTGCAACATCGACTGCATCGATTGTGTCCGAGATCGCTCGTAGCGCCTCTGAATCTAAGGACTGGAGACGTTCTTCGAGCTTTCTCCAGTCCGTGACTATTTTTGTGGGTGGACCTAGAGTGGGGTCTTGTCCTAGCTGGATTAGGACAGGTCTATGGTCTGAGTCTAATTCTGAAAGCACTTCGATGGTTCGCAACTGTAAAGTTACGCCTTTCAAGAGTGCTATGTCGAGTACGTCTGGTATGTCATTTTCGTCTCTATTTGGGAATCTAGTGGGCGAAATTGGCGCTATTATTTTACAATCTAAGTTTGCTTGTGAGGTCAGTCTGTCTAGTGCTCTACCTCTGGTATTAGTGCGGTAAGAGTTCCAGCGGGAGTGTTTACAATTAAAATCGCCGGCCAGAATGACCGCGTTGCTTAATGCAAGTAAAGATCTAATGTCGCTTTCTTTAAGAGATTTTAACGGGGAGAGATATATGGAGGCCAGTGTGACGGGTTGATGACCTGTCAGGCTGACCTGACACAGTGATGCTTCGATGTTATCCAGCGGGGGAGGGTCGAGCGGCACACAGTGCAGTGACTTTTTGTAATAAATGAGGGTACCGCCACCAGCTGATACCCTGTCGTTACGTATTAATCGCTAGTTTGCTACCTTTGGACTGCGCGAGCTAGTATATATACAATAATCATTATATAATTTTTCGGGTAGGTTGAAATATCAACAACTAAAATTTTCGCTCTTAAGTTTTTATTTCTTTTAAAATCTCATTTATCTATAAATAATAATTTATGAAGTGATAAAGTCAGTATAAATTCCCACATTACCTGGTTCACAAACAATTTTCAAGATAAATAAAGTACCATGGATTTACATAGCCAACTCAGTAAGAACATGGATGACATTGTTAAAATGTTCGAGTCCCGGATGGATCAATTTGATAAAATGCTCTCACTGTCAACACAAGCACAAGGAAGCACTAAGTCACCAACCACTACCTTTGGAGATTTTAGTTCTCTGGCCTCGGACTACGCTGCCTTCAAAGAAGTCATTTGGAGGACACTCAGTATGCTTCGTCAGCAACTACAGCTGCTTTTGGTGGGCTTTGATGTGCAGGAAGCTCGTTCCCGCAGTAGAGTGCTGCTTTTTCATGGTCTACCGGAGAGTGCTGATGAGCAAGTCGAGAACAAGGTTCAATCCGTGTTACATAATCAACTGAAGCTGACCGGTATTGGTTCTTCACAGTTGGATATCTGTCATCGTCTTGGCACAAAGAAGGATAAACCAAGACCAGTACTGGTTCGTTTTGTTGCCACAAAGCATAGAAATCTTGTTTGGACTTCTAAAACATCTTTAAAAGGATCTGGAGTAACTTTATCGGAATTTTCGACGAAGCCCCGGCAAGAACTATTCGTCACAGCTCGGAAACATTTCGGTTTGAAGAATTGCTGGACATCTGAGGGAGTAATTATTGTCGCACTTCCTGATAAAAGCCGTAAAAAGATTATTACAGCTGCCGAATCACAAGATCTTTGCGAAAAGTTTCCTCAAGGCCCCAGTGCACAGGACCAGAAAACAAGATCGCGGCGGGCTAAGGTTGCTACAAAGTAATGGTTTTTCATATATTATAAGGAATTATAATATATATATATATATATATATATATATATATATATATATATATATATATATATATATTTTTTTCCTTATTTATTATTGTCTTGTTAGTTCAAAATTATAAATTGTCACTGTAGCCATTATTAAGAAACTTACAATATTTGTGTTCCCTACGTGTTATATTTATTATTATCTATTGTTAGTATTGTTATCTACTTAGTTCGTGACACACATTCTGTTGCTTATTATAAGTTTTGGCCAGATAATGTGGGAGATTATTTGTATTATTTGTATCTTTGAAATTAGTAGTTAGTAATATTTCTTTTTTTTTTTTCTCTTTCGTTTGTGATTTTTGTTTTTTTTTTTTCTTAGACTAAGGTATCTATATATAAATATATATTTATACATTCATATATATTGTATATGTATATGACTGATTTAAGCGATATTTGTATTAATGATGATTTTTTTTCATGCTCCTCTGATGATTTTCATAGTGTTTCCAGCCATAATCAATCTTTTGAGAGTGACGTTGACACTCTTGATGCCCAATTACATTCTATTTTTACTCACAATTCTAACTGTCTGAATTTTATACATATAAATGCGCAAAGCATTCCGGCACATTACTCTGATCTTCTCGCATCTTTTAGCAACGTGCAGGTCGATGGAATCCTTGTTTCCGAGTCTTGGCTAAAACCTTCCCTTCCTTCGACTCTTTACACTTTACCTGATTTCACTCTAATTCGTAATGACAGAGTTTCTCATAGAGGGGGAGGAGTTTGCATTTTTCTACGAAATGACATAACCTATTAGTTAATAGATCAATCTTCTAACCTATCTCCTAACATCCTTGAATACCTCTTCTTAGAAATTTCATTCCATCACTCTAAACTCCTTTTAGGTGTCCTCTATTGCCCCTCTTCAAATATTAATTACTTTAACACCTTTGAAAACCTTCTTGAGAAACTATCGCCTTCTTACGAACATGTGATCATAATGGGCGACCTGAACACCTGTCTCGTGAAAAATGATCACAGAGCGACTTCCCTTAAATCCATTGTGTCTTCTTACAATTTCTCTCTTCTTCCTCTTTCAGAAACTCATTTTTCACCTAATTGTACTCCATCGCTCCTTGACCTCATTATAGTTTCCAACCCTACCAATGTGTCAGCACATGGTCAGCTGACAGCTCCTTTCTCTTTCCATGATTTACTCTTCGTTAGCTATAAACTCTCCTTCTCAAAACGCAAGATTAAAACTATTATGAGGCGCAACATGAAAAATATTAATATTTCAAATTTGTGTAACGACGCTCATGGCATAGATTGGTCTGATTTTTATTTGTTAACGAATATTGACGATAAGGTGGCCTATTTCAATGACACATTAACGAAGCTGTACGACAAGCACGCTCCGGTTAGGTCAATTAGGGTAAAACACCTACCTGCACCTTGGCTTACTCAAACTATTAAAAATGTTATGGCAAAACGTGACAAAGCCAAGAGATTCTCTAAAAAGAATCCTACTGACCTCAACATTGCGACGTACAAAAAATTACGGAATCTCTGCAATAGGATGTGTAGAGATGCTAAGCGCCGTTTCATCCACTCCTCCGTCGAAAAACTGACTACTTCACAAATGTGGAGATTTTTGAAATCATTAGGCGTGGGTAATCACTCAAAAACTTCTCAACATACATTTGATCTTAATTCTCTAAATAAACATTTTTCTGCTCCCCCTTTAACAATTTCAGACTCAACAAAAGCTGAAACATTGTTAAAGATGGCGAATGCCATCACGCCTGATTGTATTCCTTTTAATTTTCATACAATCACCCAGAGCGAAGCCAAGAGAAGCATCCTATCCATCACCTCCAAGGCTGTTGGTAATGACAACATTAGTCGGGATATGTTATTACCTATCCTTGACTATTTAATCCCTGCTATTACCCACATTTTAAACTTCTCCTTAGAGTTCAAGAACTTTCCAACAGTCTGGAAGTTCGCTCATGTCATTCCTTTACCTAAAATATCAAATCCCACTTCTCCTTCACAATTTCGTCCCATCTCTATTTTGCCTATATTATCAAGAATCCTTGAAGACGTTGTATATAAACAATTGTCCACATTCCTAACACATAATGATCTCCTTAGTCCTTTTCAATCCGGTTTCCGTTCCGCACACAGTACTTCCACCGCATTGCTCAAAGTCACTGAAGATATTCGCTCTGCAATGGACAAAAGAGAATTTACTATTCTCATTTTGCTCGATTTCAGCAATGCTTTTATCTCAGTCGATTATGATGTTTTGCTTGGTATCCTTCGCTCTCTTAACATTGCTCTGCCTGTGATTGATTGGTTCCAATCTTACCTTCGTGGTCGTCGGCAGATGGTAAAGTCTGATGAGGCTTCCTCGGACTGGGCTGATCTGTCTGCCGGTGTTCCGCAGGGCGGCGTACTTTCTCCTCTTCTGTTTTCAATCTTCATTAACGAAATTACCAAAGTTATTTCTTCTCGCTACCATCTTTATGCAGATGATTTACAAGTTTATAGACACGCTACCTTACATAATTTGTGTTCGGCCATACATGATGTCAATTATGATCTCGACAAAATTAAGAACTGGGCCAAATCCTTTGGACTTCTTGTTAATCCTATAAAGTCAAAGGCAATGATAATAGGTAGCAGACAGTTACGTAGCAAAATTAATTGGGATATTGTCCCATCAATTTTCTATGATGGAACTCAAATTGCATATAGTGAGCAAGCTACGAATCTGGGGTTAATCATAGACTGCAATTTATCTTGGAGAGATCAGGTTAACGAAGTAAGTAAACGTGTCCATTACTCTCTGCATTCTTTGAAACGTTTGCAGAATTTTCTTCCTTTCCAAACAAAAATTTTACTTGCACAATCCCTTCTTCTTCCTATCCTAGACTATGCTGATGTTTGCTATCTCGATGCGAATGAAGAGCTACTTGACAAATTAGATAGACTTCAAAATTTGTGCATTCGTTTCATTTACGGTCTGCGCAAATTCGATGATATTTCTCAATTTCGCCGTCAGTTAAAGTGGCTCCCTATCCGCCTTCGCCGGAACTTGCACATATTATCCCTTCTTTTTAATATACTGCAACATAGTAGCCCTGTTTACCTACGTGAGCGTTTTCAGGTTTGTCCTGCTCGTGAGAGACCAGTACGTGCATGTGTGGCATCAAATACTCTAGAGGTTCCTTTTTTTAATACCACTTTTTATGGTAACTCATTTACCGTTGTATATATATATATATATATATATATATCTCATATATATATATATATATATATATATATATATATATATATATATATATATATATATATATATATATATATATATATATATATATTTAAGTCTACCTACTTCTGATTATGTAAAACTACGTGATATTGTACCTACACAATAAATATGTATTACAAATAATCTCCATCAAAATCAGGGTTTCTGGAAGAGATCTCTTGTTAGAGATAAGTTATCCTTTGTACACATCTGATTCATTTAATTGTCTGTATAAATTGTTGGTACATAAATAAATAAATAAATAAATAAAATAAATATGTATATATAAGCTACTGTCACGAAATTGTTAGGAAGATAAATAATAGATAGCAGCACAATCTTTGCGTTTTATACATTGATACCGAGTTTCCCCCACCTGGCCTGATTTTAATAATGTACCAGATACTTTAAGACCATTTTATAATTATAGAGAAGACCTATATATATGTGAAAACATATTTTTTTTTAAATAATTGTATTGTTGTACCTCAATCCTTAAAATCTGATATGTTAGATAGAATTCACTATAACCACATGGGCATTGATAAACTTAAAGCTAGAGCAAGATCATGTATGTTTTGGCCATCTATGACAAAAGATATTGTTAACAAAATTTTGATGTGTAATACTTGTAATAAATTTAAGAAACAAAACTGTAAAGAACCTATGACTATTAGAGAGATGCCAAATAAGCCATGGGCTAATATTGCATGTGATGTATTTAACTATAATGACAAAAATTATTTAATAGTAGTTGACTATTACAGTAAATATGTTGAAGTAGCAAAGTTAGATAATTTAAGTGCAGAAAGTACTATTGAAATGTTAAAAATGATATTTAGCAGATTTGGCATACCAGATATATTGTATAGTGATAATGGTACTAACTTTTCAAGTTACAAATTTAGAGATTTTGTTAAGGCATGGAATTTTGTTCATAAAACTAGCAGTCCACATTATCCCCAGTCTAATGGTTTAGCGGAAAGGTACAAGTTACAAACTGTAAAAATATTTTTAAAAAAGCTGATCATGAAGGAAAAGATAAATATATAGCATTTTTAGAATACAGAAGTACACCTATATCATACGAATTAGATTTTAAAACTCCTTCTGAACTGTTAATGGGAAGAAAAATTCAAGGATTATTGCCTAATATTGATAAACCAAATTATGATAATTTATATGTACAAAATTCATTATACAGGGTCAATGCGGACTGTGTGTACTAATTGAAACTACGTATATTATTCCTATTTAGAAACATTTCAAACCAGTAGAAAAATAAATGCTATGAAAAATACGAAAAAAATTTTTTCGAACAAATTAAATCGCTAAATAGTCGAAATAAAATGCAAACAGCCTGTAAATGGTAAATAACTGTTACTGACCTCTAGGTATAGTCATCAAAGTGGCAACGCCGCTCGAGTTATCGAGCGCCGTGTCGCCCCGCCCCGCCCGCCCGAGCGCGAGCGGGTGCGCTTACGTCGGTCGCGGCGCGGCGGCATAAGTCGCCGTAGGTAGATAAGTTGACGATATACGAGCACAAGAAACACTTCCACCCATTTAATTCTTTAAATTTTTAAATGTTCAATCTGTCCGCCATTTTCTTGTGCACATAATTCGTACCGACGGACAATATTATTTTCTATTTTCGAGGCGCGTATTTGTCGTGATGGGACTCCCTCGTGTTGCGGCACAATGCATTTATTGTCTTTTAACCTTTGAACTGCCAGCACTATAATTACTGGGGCACATGCGTCTCTCACCATACCTTTCTCGGTATGTTCGTAAAGCTAAGGCCGCGTTTCCGTGGCATTCCCCGTACATTAAAACCATGTCCGTGTATTCTGAAGCGGTGTACGTAAGGCGAGGCATTGTCTTAAACTCTAGTTAAGTGTTTTAGCACAATTAAAAACTAAAATCCGTGTCCTGTCACTATAAAACATAAAAAAAACAACAAAAATAACACTAATATTAAGTAAAATAAATATGTACTATCACTAATCTACTATTAATTTCGGTGTCCTATCACAATAACAACTAATACTTAACACAAATACTTTGGCGCGAGATTACGACAATAAAGTGGCGCGTGCGCTTCCGAATTGCGTAACGTGCATCCCGAGAGATAAGCATCGGCACACTAATTAACAGGTTTTTGTATTATTGGTGTCTCGCTTTCGTTTGCAAGGGTGCAATAGCAATATTTGACCTATTTCTATTTCTTTTACACCTAGAAGTGAAGCGCACGCTATGTACCTATTTTGCTTTCTTGTTATGTTACGAATTCATTAATCTGATACATAGCCGTGACCTTGTATAATTTAATTTTGTCAAAGCGGCAACGGTGTATCTTTTTCCATTCATATTTCAAGTAGTTAGGTGCATTCGTTGTTATAAAATATACATCGTGTTTTCTGAGCGCGTCGCTGAGTTAAAACTTTAGAACTGTCTAGAGACTAAACTAGTAATCCGATTTAAATAATATTTTGTATATGGCCTTGAAATCGTATTCCATTTAAACAGTTTCAATTAAAACACATAACATGTACTGACCCTGTATAATAATGCTTATAAACAAAAGAAATATTATGATAGAGATAGTAGAGAGTTAAAGGAATTTGCTAATGGAGAAAAGGTAATATTGGTAAATAGTGATAATAAAAAACCTAATAGCTATGCACAAGTTGTTTCAAGTGATAGTAGACCTCATTCATATAAAATAATTACTGATAAAGAACAGGAACTAGATAGAAATAGGAAATACTTAATTAAATGTAAAGATCAGAGTAATTTACGGATTGAGGATGAAGGAGATAACACAGAGGTGAATTTAGAACAAAATAAAACTTGCATTAGTGAGAATAAGGAAAGTAAAGTTGTAACAGATCAAGGTTCACTAGAAACAAGGTTTGGTAGAAAAATTATAAAGCCAATTTATCTAAATGATTATGTTTAAATTATATAATGATAAGAAATTCTTTGAAAAGAAAGGAGATGTAATGGTACATAACAAAGAGTATATAATCACTACGTTAACCCTTTTTCAGTTAGAGGGAATATTCTTACCACCAACTTTTTTCAACGAAAAAAGTAACTTACCAATTAGAGTATTTTTTTTAAGATCTGGCAACACTAAATAAGACTAAAAGTGGTTGTTTTTTAAATTTGACATTGATAGATACTGTTGGATTTTTTAGAAACAGTGGCGGTGAAAATTAAAAAAACGGTTTTTTTTCAACTGTGAGTGAAATCGGTTTATATCTTCAAGTTTACGCGATAGTTATAAGTAAATAAGGTAAGTTCTTCTAGTTCTTTTAGTTTTATATTTATTATCGTAGAAACCAGTCATATTTTTGGATTTTCTTGCGTAAGATTTTTTCTTCGACGACTTGTCTTGGTGGGAATAATATTCCCTCTAACCGTTACTTTCTCATTTTACAGATTGCCTAAAAATGAGTAAGAAAACTCTAAACGAAAATGATATTGAATCGGTATTGGAGGAAATGTTCGTTTTTCCATCAGATCCAGACAATTCCGAAGACGATGTGGAATCTGACGAGGAAAACGGTTTTTACAGACACACGAAATTACAGCGGATTTTAGAGGATTTAGATGAGCCAGGAACAAGGTCGACAATAAGGGTTTCACCGCAGGCGTTCGTATCAAGCGATGAACCAGACCTGAGATCTATAGAAACAGTACGAGCTTCGTTACTCCCTCAACCTTCCACGTCATATATATCAAATCTGATACCGGTTAAACAGCATTACCTACAAGAGGAAGGGGAAATGGTCGTGGAACAGGAAAGAGAACTACGCGTATAATAGGAAGAAAAAGAAAAGCTCAAATAAGCCCAGATTATCATGATAGCGATTCCACGAACTGTGATGAAGTATCAGAGTCAGAAGGAGAGACAGAAACTAATGCTTCTGATGAAGATGAAGATACTTGGAAGAAGTATTCATGGATTGACAACAGGCCGCAGCCTGAAACCTTTGGTAGTGTCCCCATGACCCCAACTCGCATGCTACCATCAAATACTAGACCTATTCGGCACTTCGAAAAATTTTTTACGCAAGGATTTATTGATCTGATCGTAATAGAAACTAACCGATACGCTAATCAAAATAACGTAGTAGGTTGGACCGCTATTGATAGCAAAGAATTGAAGGCGTTCTTAGGAATAATAATTGTAATAGGATACAATATTTTACCTTCTTTAGAACTTTACTGGTCATCAGATCCCGGTTTTAGAGTTGACGAAATAGCTTCTATCATACCATATAAAAGATTCAAACAAATCTTACGATGTCTCCATTTGAATAACAATTCTAAGCAACCTGAGAGGTCTAGCGCTGATTATGACAAATTATATAAAATTCGACCGTTAGTGACACTTATAAATAGGTATTTTCAAGAAAACGCACATAACTCTTCGTTTCAGTCTATTGATGAATCGATGATTGTTTTCAAAGGAAGGTCTTCGTTGAAGCAATACATGCCACTAAAACCTATAAAAAGAGGATTCAAGGTATGGTGCCGATGTGATAGTTTTACTGGTTACTTATATGAGTTCGAAATATATACAGGAAAAGATGGCAACAGAACAGAAGAAAATTTAGGAGCCAAGGTGGTCATGAAGTTAACAGAAAAATTAAAACAAATGGAAGCAGTACATTGTACCTTTGATAACTTTTTTTGTGGTTATGACATAATGAACTACCTATATGCCAGTGGCCTATATTCCACTGGCACAGTACGTAGGCAGAAAACAGATTTGCCTAAAATTGTGAAAAACAAAACCAAACTAAACCTAAAAAAAGGTGAATATAAATGGAGGGTAAAAGGTGATGTAGCTTTTGTTATCTGGCAAGATACAAAAGAAGTGTTATTTTTGACCAATGTTTTCCATCCGAACGCCAATAAAACTTTTGTCAGCCGAACTCAAAAAGATGATACAAAGGTTGAAGTTTCATGTTCTACCGTCGTTAAAGACTATACCTGGAGAATGGGTGGTGTGGATCACTTTGATCACATCAAAGGCACATATCCTGTTGGGAGAAGAAGTAAGAGGTTGTGGCTTCTCATATTTTACTTTCTTCTTGATGCCTGTATTACAAATTCATTTTTGCTTCATAGTAAAAATGCAAACGCTGTAAAACTTATTAACCTCGAGTTCCGTGTCGCCTTAGCCAGAGGTCTTATTGAGGTTTTTCATCCCGAAAACGTCGTTCTAGTGGCGTTAACTACATTGTAAGAAAAAAGACTTCGATTTCTGAAAATTATCAAAAATCAGTTCATATTACTGCTCCAGAAACTCGCTTTTCTAATGTTGGGGATCACATGCCTGTTGATTTACCGTCATATCAAAGATGCCGATATTGTAGTACTAAGATAAAGGATAAGCGGTCCAAGATAAAGTGTAGCAAATGTGAAGTTCCGTTATGCGTAACACCTTGTTTTCTTAATTTCCATAAACAAACACCTACATGAAAAAGTATATAAAAAATAGGATAATTATCCTATCTTTTCTGAAAACTTGGGAGAGTCTTGGAGGTGTCAAGAAAAACTTAACACCTTCTCCCAAGTTTTTCTGTCTATCAAATGACTAGTTCTGTTACTTTTGTAAGATTTACATAATGTGAGGTTTAGAGACTTGTGTTTTAATTTTCACACCCACACCTACCCATTTCTTTTTTGTTTTTTTTTTCTTATCTCAGAGCTAAGTATCTTACGTATTCTTTTTAGCATAGCCTTCCGCCTACGTTATTAAATGAAGGAAGTTTCATAAAAGGCAGAGAGAATATTTTTACCACCAGTAAAAAAAACATAATTATATATTTTTTACCATATTATGTTTTTATGCATTAATAATAACCCAAAGCCGAAATCGGACTTAATTTTTCTCGTCTAGGTCCTTATGACCGTTAAAGGGTTAAAGAGTGTGCACTTAAAACAAACAGCTTAGCTAGCCGTTTTTCAAAGCTATGTACACTTTTGATGCCAATCTTGCCTTCTACTACTTCCTTATGTGTCTGTATGTTGATAGTACTGCGTTTAGTGATGCACCTTTAGTATACCAAAGTATATCGATAATAGCGTTGTAAATTGTCGATAAAAAATATCGAAAATTTTGACAGGGGTCAGTTTTAGTTAATCAAATTAAAAATTTGGGAAATGAAACAAATAAATCTTTATAACAACTTTAATGATATTCATATATATGCAAAACTTGATAAATTAAAGTTTATATATGATATATAGTTTATGATATGTCTATTATTATTACAACGAAAAATACTACCACCGGTTCGGAATGTAATTTCTACAGAGAAGAACCGGCAAGAAATTCGATAGTTACTCTTTTAAAAACAATTCAGTACAGAATATTTTCCATTAAAACTAAAATTTCAATAATTTACTATCTTAATTTAAAAAAATTAACAAAATTTGTAATTAGTACTAATTAACAAAGTATACTTTTTCTATAAAGAACCCATAATTGCTCCAAGAAATAGATTAATCAAAATAAATATTATTTGCATATGAAATTGCAGGGAAAATTTAGTTAAATAAACATGGTCATTTAGAGATTAATATTTCCAAATTTAATATAATATAACTATAAAAGAGAAAGTAACTCTTTTCTGTCGGTTTGTTTGTTACATTTAAAACCTTAACTAAACCAACCAGTTAAACATGCATTATTAGTAAAAGATTAATATTTATAAACACATTCACATGACATTTGAAATACCTAGAAAACAAAAATAATAAGTACACATTTTTCTTAAGACTGTTAACATAGTTAAATAAACATTTAAGTAAAAGATGAATTACAAATTACCCGTGAAATATCTAAAAACCTACAAAATAAGTATACATATCTAATAAGACTGTTAACATAGTTCAATAAACATTTGAGTAAAAGATGAATTACAAATTACATGTGAAATGTCTAGAGGACACTCAAAACAAGAATTAAATAACATTAAAAATTAAAAACCCGACTGCCTAAATAACTTGACGGTAGTGGAAGAATTTTTAATTTAATTGATTAAGTAGTATTTGAGATTGTTATTTCTCGTGTGTTTCCTGTTTAGGGGAGGTAGGGGAGCATTTGGCACTTTTTTACATAAATGTTAATAAAACTGTTATTTTTTAGCATAATCAAAATTTTATTCCTAATATATGGAGCACACATATTTGGCAGTAATTATTATTAAGAAAAGTTTCAATATTTCAATTAGTCTCAAAGTTACAACAGATCTTCTAACACATGTCCAAAGTGCCCGAACCCCTGTAGGGAGCTTTGGGCACTGGTATTTAATATGCACGAAATTGCTTTACTATACTACTAGGCTTAAGTATTATATAACATTACTATAAAAAATTGTAATACAAACATTTTATCTTATCATAGACTTTAGAAAAATTAAACAATGTGACTTAGAATCAGTACTGCAAGATGTTAGACTTAATTAAACTTATCTTATATTTGGTATGATCCAGAGAGGCTTGTCAAATTTATATTTTAAGCTGCCACGTTTCATCCATGTTGTTGGTGTAGGTAATTTTATCTATATATCCTCCAGGAGGACGCTGGCCACGTCCTCGATGTCAGGAAATATAAAAGTGTTTCTTAATTTACTCACTCTCATAAATTTTACAGTTGCCATGGACTGATTAACATCTTCGGTTATTCCAACATAATGGTAGACAGTTTTTTTGGTGTCACATTTCACTAATACAAAGTCATTGATCTGGAAATTTCTATCCAGAACGATCAAATCGTCTTCATCAAAATCTTCTTCCGATTCAACAACGGTTTCGTCAGAAACCGAAACATTTTCTATTTCATCATCGCTGCTAATTTTCCAGTTTTTCTTTGGTCTGGAAGTAAATTCATCAGCATGTTTCGGAATTGTTTTCTGTCCTGTATTTTTGAAGCATTTTCTATTTTTGTTGAGCTCTTTGATCTTATTTTTTCTTTGTCTTTCTTCTTCTTCTATTTCTATTAGTCTTTTCTCGGGTGTGTCCGTCAATATTCTAGTTTTTCCCTTCTTCCGTTTCATACCCTGCAATTTCCTGGGGCCGGCCTTCGGATACGGTCTTACTACATCAGGTGTTACATTGACAGTGCCACTAATCTGACTTCTAGAGGGAGATTCCAGTTAAGATGGCCCAATGACTTCCATATTTGAACTTGTACGATCCTCTAGACTCTAATTTTCCCCTGTTGAAGGCTGTTCACTGACAAGTTGGTCTGAAATAGATTGTTTTGAAGGAACATTACCCTCTTCCGGCAAGCAGCGATCAGTTATAGAAGAACAAGCGAAATCTTCATTGGAGAAAATATTTGAATTGAATGGCCATATGCCAGATTTTTCAAATCCACTTTGAATATTCTGCAACTTGAATGCTAGTGGAATGGCTTTCGCTGCTAATTTTGGGATTTCATAAATTGTTACTGTTTTGGCCAGATTGCTTTCCATCCAATCTGTTACCGCAGTTTTATAATAAGTTTTGAGTGGTCCATAGACAGTCAGGTCTAGAGGTTGCAGTTTATGGCTGCAGTGCGGTGGGAAATCATTAAAACAATGCCTGATTGTCTGCAAAAATTGAGAACTGGTACTGAAATATGGCTCTCATGATAGTCCAGCAGCAAAAGAACTGGCGATGAAGGCGTTGGTTTTGCGTGTTTGGCGAAATGGTGAATATATTTCAAAAAATTTGGTGATGTCATTCACCCTGAAGGATGTGCTGCTCCATCTGCACCAACAGGGGCATCATTTAGCATATATGTTTTGAAATTAACCCGTGGGAATATGAAAAATGGTGGTATTGAGTTACCCAATGCATTAATACCGCAGCAAACCGTTACAAGCGTCCCTCTTTCAGCTGACGTTACTTGCCCAACTTGTTTAGTGCCTCTGAGAGCAATCAATTTCTGGGTTCGTTGCACCGTTGATAATCCAGTTTCGTCTATATTGTAAATAGACTCAGGGCCGAAGCAGGGCAGTTTTAAGATTTTCAAAAAAATCTCCGACATTTTTCTTATTGAAGGTTGTGGCCCGTAACAGACTGGTAGCCTCTGGTGTCCTTATCGAAAGTTGAGGCTGTCTTTTAAAAAATCCCCTTATCCAGTCTTTGGATGCAAGTTTCTTCTCTGTCCAGTTATCTGGTTTTTTTTTAATGACAGTGGCGTATTCATAAACCAATTCACGTGTTTTCAGTTTTGATAGTCCATGGTTTAGTTTAAACGATGTTACAAGATATTCTGAAATTTTCTCTTCTTCATCTTTTGTGAATATTTGAGACGATATAAATTTACAAGAATTATCTTTTACGACACCACCCTGCTTGATATACCTTTGAAGGTTAGATCTCGGTATGTCATATTTATTCGCAGTACTTTTAATTTTAGCACCTTTGGAAACTTCTTCCAATGCGCGCAAAATAATATCTTTAGGGATTTCACGTCGCTTATTTTTCTTTTTAAATGAAAACTGCATTGTCCTAAAAAGAAATTATTAACCACTTAATCCAATAGGCATAACAAAAAGGCACAAAAGTTTGACACCAAAATACACTAAAAACAGTGGGAGCATTGGCCATGCCCAAACCTGCCTCCTACCTGCGTGCCCAATGCTCTCCATAACCTTACTTTTCAAATAGATTAGAATAAGATTATTTTTTATCAAATGTAGAAACCTAATTGACAGGCAAATATAATATTCATTATACACAAAAGAAAAAGATAACACAGATACTTACACTTTCTTGCAGATTTCTTTGATAAGTTAGATCAAATCACAAATAAAATATTTACTTCTGTACGCAGCAAACCGTTACGCGCATGTAACTTGACAACCAAGTGAAATGACAGCTGACACTTTAGATAAGCGGTGTTGGTAGTGAATAAAGTATAGTGCTGTGGTAGAAATCAAAAAATATCTACGATAGTTTTGGAGAAATGAGGGGGTGCCCAAACCTCCCGACTGCCCAATGCTCCCCTACCTCCTCTACGTGAAAATTCTAAAGAATATGTCACATCTACGACTGGGACGAATAACACCTCATATGTTAAAATCCGTCTTACAGTAGAGTTTGTCAAATTTGTTGACAAAAATACATACAGATGCTCAAAAAATATAACCCTCCTTCGACAGTCGGGTGATACGTTTACATGTCTATTTAAATATACATTACTGTAAAGATCAATATTAAAAAATTAAGTATACATGTATCTTAAAACTGTCAACATATTTAAATATAGTCATGTTGGCTCAAGGTGTGAAAAAGGTACAAGTAAATGCTTGATCTGCATTCTAGGAATGTAATGTGAATCGCCTAAGGTACATTGTATTAGAGTTAAGACAATTGATTGTAGCATGCGCTTCTATTCGGTCAATTCAGTAATTAATTAAAATAAGTTCAAAAGCATATTTTTATTTTTTTAATTTAACCACTCACGCTCCCGTAAACTTGTCTGGCGCAGCCGGTAGGATAGTTTCCGTATAAACTATAGCCTTCATCCCTAAATTAGACGTCAAAATCCGCTAAAGGGTTTGGAGGACTATAAGGAACTATCCTGAACCAAGATAAATAAGACAGTAAGTGAGGAGCCTGAAGCTGATGAAGATGATCGCCGGTTGGTGAGTAGAACTTTTCACCTTCCTTGCATCCTGTTATTGTATAAGTAGGATAAGACTTTTCCTTTTATAACGTATTCTGGTTTTCTTAGGTAGGAATATTTGAAAAATATAATTGTGTATTACATTTAAATAATCAGATTAAATTCAATATATATATACGAAATTAAATTATATTAGAATAAATTTTGAATTTTTAAGTATTAATTAAATAAAATTGATATTTCAATTCAAAATCATTGTAATATCGTAGTTTTAAGTAAAAAATTAATTGAGTAACTTAATTTGTTATATAATATATATGTCGGCGCAGCAATAACACCAGATGTTTAAGAACACGTGCATCTCGTTTCGGAAACAACACCAGGTGTCAACAAACACGTGCAAGTGCAACAACAAAGTTGTTTACACTCGCTTATCGCTCAACAAATCAGGCGAGGTGGGGGACGACCCGATATAAACCGACGTGCTAGGCGGCCGGGCACATTTTAACGATAGCACTGGCTCCGTTCACACCTCTTAATTGTGATATTGTCACTCCTGAATTGTTTCTGGTTTAAATTGTTTTCTTATTAGTAAATTTAATAATAATTTGTTAAAGTGGTTAAGTTTCTTCAATATTAAATTTGTTGATATTAATGTCTTCCAATTAATAGTCAATAGTCAAAGTAGTTAAATTTGTTGTATTAAATTGTTAATTTATGTTAAATTTGTGATTTTAATTTGAATAATTGAATCTTAGATTGTGATTTATTATAATTTATAATTATTATTTTTAGCTATCAGTTATTTTGTAATAAATTGCCTTTTATTCACTATTTCTGTAGTTTCAGTGAAGTTATGCCTGGAGACGAACGTCCATGTTCACCTATTTTACAAAACGTTACGGCTTCAGCCGAAATCAGAAGTGGGATGGACCTTGGGAACTCTTCAGGTCCATCAGCCCGCACAGAAGGAAATAGAAATAACCAGGCTCTGTCTGCTTTGGCCAGTATTATAAAGAACTTAACGCGACAACAGCAGTTAAGTATGGATGCTAATCGAGAATTTCTAGCAGGACTTCTAAATCAGGCTGTGGCTCCAACAAAACGGCCGCGACTCAGCGATATTTATATCGCATCATTTGACCCAGACGGCGATGTACCAATACGGGACTGGTGCGAGCATGTAGATAGAGCAAAGGATCACTGGCAACTGACTGATTATGAGGTATGTACGAAAATAGCTGGCTTACTTCTAGGGCGTGCCAAAACTTTGGGAGATACATGGTTAGTAAAATCACCAATATGGTCTGAAATGCGAGAAGCATTAATTCAAACATTTGAACCAGAGGCACGATATTCTAACGATATAGTGAAGTTACGAAACTTTAAATTCGATATGTCAAGTCCAGCTGATTCAATTACTAAGGCTTGGAATATATGGAAAAGAGTCATCAGTGGTGATAAAGAGAAGGATGCGGTAGAAGCTGTAATAGGCTGCATAGACAATGAGTTTATTCGACTGCGTTTGTTGTCTAGTAAATGTTCCTCTGTGCCCGAGTTGATTTCTGTTGCAGCTACGATTAAACAGCGAGAATTTCGACAAGGCGAGCCGCCTGCCAAACGACCTAGATTAAGAAACAATAAGGACGATGCCATGCTTTGTTTTAAATGTGGTAAAATGGGACATGTACAAGCCAACTGTAACAAAGGTGACAAGAAAATTACTGATCCGAAACCTTTGCTTAGCACAACTACTACAAGTGAATCCCTGAGCCGAACTGAACGCCCTAGGCCAACGTGCAGCTACTGTAATAAAATTGGCCACACCGAGTCTGTCTGTTTTAAGAAAATGGGAGATGAAACCGAAAAGGTTAATTTAGCCAGGGAACAAGAAGAAATTTTAACTCCAATGAACGTTAATATTAATAATTGCAAATTTACAGCATTTTATGATAGTGGTGCAGCTCGTTCTTTAATAAGACATTCCGTCAGTCAATCTGTTCCAGGGAAACGAGAAGATTATCCATTAATGCTTAAAGGTATTGGCAATGACAGTATTCCAATTTTGTCCTGCCAGAGGATCAATGCGACTTGCGATGTAAATGGCATTTTTGTGGAAGTTGCCTTTCACATTGTGGAAGACCATGAAATACCCTGTGGTCTATTGATAGGCGCAGAAATAGTGAAGGGAACAGGCTTAACCGTGGTCATAACTGAGGCTGGTGCTACGATAATGAGACAGTCAACCATTCTTAATATAAATGTGATTGAAGATTCCTTTACAGATTTGGACACTGATTTGACGGATGTAAAAGAAATATGTGAATTAAAAAAGGTACTATCAAAATACAGTGAGATATTTGCTACAGGTATTCCAAAAAAAACAAGTTACCACAGGAAGTCTAGAAATTCGGTTGAAAGATCCAACTAAAGTAGTGTCAAGAAGACCATATCGAATGGCCCCAGCTGAAAGACAAAAATTAAAAGATATTATTAATGAATTAATAGGTCATGGAATAGTCAGGGAAAGTACTTCGGATTATGCTAGTCCTGTGATCCTCGTGAAGAAGAAGAATGGGGAGGATCGAATGTGCACTGATTACCGAGAATTGAATAAAAATACTGTTCCTATAAAGTTTCCACTACCAATAATTTCAGATCAAATTGACAGGTTGTCAGATGCCGCCTATTTCATCAGTTTAGATATGGCTCAAGGCTTCTACCAAATTCCCATCAAAGAAGAATCGATACCTAAGACAGCTTTTATTACACCTGATGGTTTATACGAATACGTGAGGATGCCGTTTGGTTTGATGAATGCTCCAGCTGTATTTCAACGTGCTATAATGGCTGCATTGCGACCCCTTTTGGATAACATCTTAGTTTACATGGATGATGTATTAATAAAGTGTAAGACGTTCACTGAAGGATTGCAAATCTTAGATAATGTTCTGGCAGCCTTAAACGAAGCCGGGTTTACTGTAAATGCGAGAAAGTGCTCATTTTTTTAAGACATCCATTGAATATCTTGGAAATTTGATTTCGAAGGGGAAGGTTCGTCCAAGTCCAAGAAAGATAGAGGCTTTAGAGAAATCACCAATTCCTACAAACGTAAAACAGGTACGTCAATTTTGTGGTTTGGCTGGTTATTTCAGACGCTTTATTCCGTCCTTCTCCGAACGCTTAATTCCTCTCTACAATTTAACAAAAAAGGACGCTAAATTTCAATGGACAGCAGAATGCGAAAGTGCAAGACTTGATATCATTCGTCGGTTAACTTCAGCACCGGTTTTAACTATTTTTCAACATGGACTTCCCATCGAACTCCATACAGACGCTAGCAGCACTGGGTTGGGAGCAGTCCTTATCCAAATACAGGATGGACGACAGCATGTTATTGCTTATATGAGCATGCGAACTACTGAACCCGAAAGTCATTACCACTCCTACGAGTTGGAAACTCTTGCTATAGTAAGAGCAATAAAACATTTTAGACAATATCTGTACGGTAGGTTCTTTACAATTGTAACTGACTGCAACGCCATAAAGTCGTCTTCCAGCAAACATGAACTTTTACCCAGAATCCATAGATGGTGGTCATTCCTGCAACATTATGATTTCAAAATAGAATATCGCCAAGGAAACCGAATGAAACATGCCGATTTCTTTAGCCGTAACCCTATTGTTTGCATTACACTGGCGCAAAATGTTGATGCATGGTTGAAGATTGAGCAAAGGAGAGATGCAGAGTTGGCACAAATCATAAAAAAGTTGGAACACAATGAGGAAATAAGTAAGTACCGAATTAACAATTTTGTTTTAGAATACAGTTACGATGAAGAAGAACCTGGAAGTAAAAAGTGGAAGAAAGTTGTGCCAAAATCATATCAATGGAGTATTATTAATGCCTACCACACTGCGCTTAAACATTTTGGATGGGAAAAAACTCTTAGTAAGATTCGAGAAAATTACTGGTTTCCAGAGATGTCCACAACTGTAAGGCGTTTCGTAGATAATTGTGTGATATGCAAAACTAGTAAAGGACCTTCAGGAGCCAAGCAGGTAGAAATGTTTCCCATAGATAAGAAATCTATTCCCTTTGATACTGTCCACATAGACATGACTGGTCATCTTACTAAAAGAAATAACAAGCATGAATATGTTATAGTGATTATAGACGCTTACACTAAATTTGTAACTTTAACTTACGCAACTAATAAAACCGCTCATTCTATGCTACAAGCTCTTAAACATGTTGTATCCCTATTTGGAGCTCCAAGACAGGTAATAAGTGACCAAGATACGGCTTTTAAAGCAGAATTCGAAGAGTTTTGTCAAAACCATAACATTCATCAGCACTTTATAGCTCCAGGTGTTAGCAGAGCCAATGGACAGGTGGAAAGGATAATGGCTATTGTGAAAAATGGACTAACTATCATTCGCAATTACGAAACTCAAGACTAGAAAAAAGGTTTGGAAGCCCTCCAGCTAGCTATTAACAGTACAAAGAACAAAACAACAAATGTTAGTCCAATTAAAGCCCTTACTGGGAGGCAATGTGCAGTACCACCAGAATTAGTGTCTTTAATTGACGAGGAACAGGAAACAGTAAATCGAGGCCAACTTGACAGTTATATGCAAAAGAAAATTATCAACAGAGGTAAGCAAGACAAAGCAAGATTTGACCAGAGTAAAGCCAAGGTGACACCATTTCAAAAGGGGGACTATGTTTTATTTAAGACTAACCCCAGGTGCCAAATTGGACTTGATCTAAAATACCCAGACGCTTATGAAATTTGGAAAATATTACCAAATAATCGTTATCAAGTAAAGAAGGTGACAGGTCGTGGACGCCCAAAGAAAGTAGCCCACGATCAACTTCGGCTTGCACCTAAGCCAAACGAAAATATAAATATAAATCCCACGTCAGCGTCAGATGAAACTAATGCGACAGCAGAACTAAACAATATTAGTTTGAGCAACCCTGATAATGTGGAAATTGCACAGTAATAAAGGTATAAACCTTGAATTTTTATTCATTCATTTACTTTTAAATTTATTTACTTAATTTATTTATTTAATGTAAGTTGAGGACAGGGGCCTCCTTACAATAAGTAACTAAGTAGAGGACAGGGGCCTCCTTAGTTTTATAATGAGTAACGTAAGTTGAGGACAGGGGCCTCCTTACAATAAGTAACTAAGTAGAGGACAGGGGCCTCCTTAGTTTTATAATGAGTAACGTAAGTTGAGGACAGGGGCCTCCTTACAATAAGTAACTAAGTAGAGGACAGGGGCCTCCTTAGTTTTATAATGAGCAACGTAAGTTGAGGACAGGGGCCTCCTTACGAAGTGAATTAAATTGAGGACAGGGGCCTCCTTACATAGATGCTATTGACAGCCATTGACGATTAATACCATGCATTTGCCATTCTTGGTTTACCGTGCTGTTGTTGTTGTTGTATGTTAGCAGGTCGAAGGCGACCATCATGCATTATGGCCGTGTCGGCGCAGCAATAACACCAGATGTTTAAGAACACGTGCATCTCGTTTCGGAAACAACACCAGGTGTCAACAAACACGTGCAAGTGCAACAACAAAGTTGTTTACACTCGCTTATCGCTCAACAAATCAGGCGAGGTGGGGGACGACCCGATATAAACCGACGTGCTAGGCGGCCGGGCACATTTTAACGATAGCACTGGCTCCGTTCACACCTCTTAATTGTGATATTGTCAATCCTGAATTGTTTCTGGTTTAAATTGTTTTCTTATTAGTAAATTTAATAATAATTTGTTAAAGTGGTTAAGTTTCTTCAATATTAAATTTGTTGATATTAATGTCTTCCAATTAATAGTCAATAGTCAAAGTAGTTAAATTTGTTGTATTAAATTGTTAATTTATGTTAAATTTGTGATTTTAATTTGAATAATTGAATCTTAGATTGTGATTTATTATAATTTATAATTATTATTTTTAGCTATCAGTTATTTTGTAATAAATTGCCTTTTATTCACTATTTCTGTAGTTTCAGTGAAGTTATGCCTGGAGACGAACGTCCATGTTCACCTATTTTACAAAACGTTACGGCTTCAGCCGAAATATAGTTAAGAATTAATTTTACTTTGTTCATATTTTCAATTCTATATAAAATATAAGACAAAATGGAACAAATAAATCTGATTCCTAATGAAATTTTAAAGTTAGTTCCTCTTTTTGGTGGCGATAAACGCCAATTAAACTTATTCATTAAAAATATGAATATGTTATAACTAAATTCCAAGGTAGCGATGCACAGAATATATATATATATATATATATATATATATATATATATATATATATATATATATATATATATATATATATATACAGGGTCAATGCGGACTGTATGTACTAATTGAAACTACGTATATTATTCCTATTTAGAAACACTTCAAACCAGTAGAAAAATAAATGCTATGAAAAATACGAAAAAAAAAATTTCGAACAAATTAAATCGCTAAATAGTCGAAATAAAATGCAAACAGCCTGTAAATGGTAAATAACTGTCACTGACCTCTAGGTATAGTCATCAAAGTGGCAACGCCGCTCGAGTTATCGAGCGTGTGTCGCCCCGCCCCGCCCGCCCGAGCGCGAGCGGGTGCGCTTACGTCGGTCGCGGCGCGGCGGCATAAGTCGCCGTAGGTAGATAAGTTGACGATATACGAGCACAAGAAATACTTCCGCCCATTTAATTCTTTAAATTTTTAAATGTTCAATCTGTCCGCCATTTTCTTGTACACATAATTCGTACCGACGGACAATATTATTTTCTATTTTCGTTATTACATTTGTGGTTGTTGCTAACGAAATTGACCTCACTATTTATTTTCTTTAGAAACCATTCGCAATAATTATTACGCACTGGCAAGTCCCTCGGCAACAACACTTTTGTTTTACAATATTTATAAGGTTTGCGTTTATTCCGTTTTAAAACCACAGTTTTAGGGGAAATATTAAACTGTCGCGCGGCTCTACTAAGGCACGATGTCGGGTTGTCAGAGAAATACTGTAAAATTCTTTCCCCCAATGAGGCGCGTATTTGTCGTGATGGGACTCCCTCGTGTTGCGGCACAATGCATTTATTGTCTCTTAACCTTTGAACTGCCAGCACTATAATGTGAGGGTTACTGGGGCACATGCGTCTCTTACCATACTTTTCTCGGTATGTTCGTAAAGCTAAGGCCGCGTTTCCGTGGCATTCCCCGTACATTAAAACCATGTCCGTGTATTCTGAAGCGGTGTACGTAATGCGAGGCATTGTCTTAAACTCTAGTTAAGTGTTTTAGCACAATTAAAAACTAAAGTCCGTGTCCTGTCACTATAAAACATAAAAAACAACAAAAATAACACTAATATTAAGTAAAAATATATAGTTTCGTGTCCTGTCACTATAAAATAAATATGTACTATCACTAATCTACTATTAATTTCGGTGTCCTATCACAATAACAACAAATACTTTGGCGCGAGATTACGACAAAAAAGTGGCGCGTGCGCTTCCGAATTGCGTAACGTGCATCCCGAGAGATAAGCATCGGCACACTAATTAACAGGTTTTTGTTTTATTGGTGTCTCGCTTTCGCTTGCAAGGATGCAATAGCAATATTTGACCTATTTCTATTTCTTTTACACCTAGAAGTGAAGCGCACGCTATGTACCTATTTTGCTTTCTTGTTATGTTACGAATTTATTAATCTGATACATAGCCGTGACCTTGTATAATTTAATTTTGTCAAAGCGGCAACGGTGTATCTTTTTCCATTCATATTTCAAGTAGTTGGTGCATTCGTTGTTGTAAAATATACATCATGTTTTCTGAGCGCGTCGCTGAGTTAAAACTTTAGAACTGTCTAGAGACTAAACTAGTAATCCGATTTAAATAATATTTTGTATATGGCCTTGAAATCGTATTCCATTTAAACAGTTTCAATTAAAACACAAAACATGTACTGACCCTGTATATATATATTATGCATAGTATTACTAGTCGCCTCGTAGACGATGCAGCTACGCTTATCAGCGAGCGCGAGGATATTGTTTCATGAAGCGAATTCAAAGAATTATTAATTCAACACTTTGGAGATCCGCGAAGCGAAGAATGTATAGCCATTGAATTAGAAAATTTAAAAATTAAACCGAGCGAGAGTTATTTGGAATTTTGTAATAGAATCCAATCCGTACGGTCAATTATTTTGTCAAAAGTAAATCAAATTTTAACTGAGGACGTTAAGCAAAGTAAAATTATAATTTACAATAATACGGCTTTAAATGTTTTCCTATATAATTTACCGGAGAATATGGTTCGAATTGTTCGATTAAAATCGCCGACATCATTAGAGTCTGCTTGTATTAGAAGAAGTGAATCCATGAACAATACAACCAGCGTAGTAAAAATTTACCAAGACAGAATAATTCTTTAAATCAACCTATTTACTTTAAATCTCACAATAATTTTAATCTTCCAAGTAAACCTAATCAGTCAATGCCATTCCACTCAACCAATCAACAACCTCAGCATAAATTTGGAGTGCCGCGATTAGATCAAAGGGTGTTAATGCCTACGGGTTTTAAGCCGAATCTCTCCCAATAAGCATTAACGACCTTTAAAGTACCGTACATACCACCACCTAGAATTAACCCACAGTATGGACATCGACCTGTCCCACAGTTAGGATATCGCCCACCATTTAATAACAATAATTACAAATCCTTGAATCAATTTGGTTATCAACCTAATTTTCATCCAGACGTACAAAGACAGAATGACCTATCAATGAGAACTGTAAATCAAAGTAAACCAAGATTTCCTGTTAATGAAACTTATGCTTATAATTATTATGATAATGAAAGCCGTTACGCTTATGATTTTGAGCCATGGTATGTTTCGGAGAACGAATCCCATGAGTGTTACGATCCAGATGTAACTGATAGCAACAAACCAACAGACGAACAAGTCAGCGATAAAAGTCCGTGCGATCTTAGTAAAAAAAGTGAAATAGAAAATTTTTTCATAGAAGCCTCAAACCTACAGAATCGATAGAATTAAATTGCGAAACACAATTAAAATTACCGTATTTATATATATTCCTGAAATAGATGCAAAGTTTATGATCGACACTGGAAGTACACGTTCTTTTCTTAGCCCTGAAAAAGCATATTCTTATTTCAGTAAGTTTATATCTTACGAACCCTTTGAAGTGATAAGTACACATGGCACTAGTTCACATAATCAAGTTATTAAAATCCCTTTAATACCAACATTCAATTGTAACCAATAACAGAAATTTTATGTATATGATGTTGATTCGAAGTATGATGGATTAATTGGTAAAACCCAATAATGACCTCTTAAAACAGTTAGAGGCAGTAATTGATTTAAAAAATAAAATATTACGAACTAAATTATCAAAAATTCCTATTAAATATAATGATACAAAATATATTATTGAACTATCACCGCGTTCCGAATTGAGAGTATCCCTACCAACAAATCAGCATTCTGGTGATGCTGTCCTTAATTATACCGAATTCTGTAAAGGTGTTAGAATGCCAAGTGCGATAGTTAGATGTGTAAACGGGTATGCAAAAACAATAATCCAAAACACTTTAGATGAACCAATGACTCTCACTGTTACATCTCCTTTAAAAGTATCAAAGTATGTGGATGTAGGGCTTACGGTTAATTCTGTAAAACATCGTGATTATTTAGATGAAAATTCATTATTAGTAAGAAATCTAGATAAATTAAGACTTGATCATATGAATGACGAGGAAAAGAATAAAATTTTTAATCTTTGTAATGAATATAAAGACATTTTTTATTGCGGTAAATTACCCTTGACATTTACTAACGACGTGAAACATTTTATACGGACAAAAAATTAAGATCCTATATATATAAAGCCCTATAGACAGGCCCCTGTTCAAGCTGAGGAAATTAAAAGACAGGTAGAAAAGCTTTTAGACAACAACGTTGTCCAGGAATCTTATTCTCCCTGGAGTGCACCCGTTCACCTTGTACCAAAAAAAAAGGATGCCTCTGGAGAAGCTAAGTATAGAATGGTAGTTGACTATCGAAGACTAAACGAAATCACTATCGATGATAAATACCCACTTCCCAATATAACAGATTTGTTTGATAAATTAGTTAAAAGTATGTATTTTTCCGCATTAGATTTAGCTAGCGGGTATCACCAAATAGAACTTAACGAATCCGACAGACAAAAGACAGCATTCAGTACCCAATCAGGACATTTTGAGTTTTTGAGATTACCATTTGGTTTGAAAACTGCCCCCGCAACTTTCCAAAGAATGATGGATAATGTCCTTAAGGGATTACAGGATATTCATTGTATGGTATACCTTGATGATATAATTATATTTTCACCTAGTTTAGACGAACACATTAAAAGCCTTAGAATCGTTTTTAATAGACTACGTGAGACAAATTTAAAAGTTCAGCTTGACAAGTCAGAATTTTTACGGAAAGAAGTTCTTTACTTGGGACATACAATCACGAAAGATGGACTAAAACCCAATAATGACAAAATAAAAGCAGTGTTAGACTTTCCATTACCAAAAACAATAACGGAAATTAAAAGTTTCCTTGGATTAATAGGATATTATAGGCGATTTATAAAAGATTTTGCTAAAATTACACAACCCCTGACTTCATGTTTAAAAAAACGTAATAGAATTATAATAGATGACAAATATATTGAAGCATTCCAAAAGTGTAAGGAGCTGTTGACGAATGCACCACTTCTCCAATATCCCAATTATGAAAAAACTTTTATACTCACTACAGACGCTTCTACCGTAGCTTTAGGGGCAGTGTTATCTCAAGGCTCTATAGGGAGTGACCGCCCTATTGCTTATGCTAGTAGAACACTTAGCGATACAGAGTCACGATATAGTACAATAGAGCGTGAGTTATTGGCAATAGTTTGTGCTGTAAAACATTTTCGACCATATTTATATGGTCAAAAATTTAAAATTTATACAGATCACCGCCCATTAGCTTGGTTATACTCTCTTAAAGAGCCAAACAGCAAGCTAACACGTTGGCGGATGCGGTTACAAGAGTATGATTTCGAAGTAATTTACAAAAAAGGTAAGCAGAATACAAACGCTGACGCTCTTTCGCGTATTAAGCTGAATGCAATAGAATCAGGCGATAACATTTCTTTAGCTGTAAATGTGGATAAAAGAGAAACCCGTCTTCAAAATCCATCAAGTAATAATACTGACGAAACCTTAGAAATAACGGAAAGGAGTAGCACAGATGGTTCTAAAACTATTACTATAACTGACTCCGAAGTGACTATATCTGCTAGTTCTAAAAATTTATCTGAAAACGAACTTCAAAACAAACTTTCTTCCAATACCAGCACTAAGAGTAGTGAAACAGTCCATTCGAATATAGAATGCGATACGTCTGGTATTCTGATTTTAAATGAGGCTATTGATACTAAACCCAATCAGATATTAGTATTCCCGTGGCTTAAAGATGAAATACAGGTCAAAAACGTATCACGTTCAAAACAGAAAATCTTAGAGGTATTTTTACCTTTAAATAATGTAGAATTAATAAAACAATTCCTTAAGATATATAAATAGCCTAAAATTAAATATTTTTTATATTTCGAAAGTTAAGAGCATAGAAAAGATTTTGCAAATATAATTATATCTTTATTTAAAAAGGATACTATAGATATTAAAGAATGTACAGAACGGGTAATTTTTATTGAAAATGAATCGGAACAAAAGGCCATAGTGATGAAATATCACGAAGGCAAAACTTGTCATCGCGGTATAAAAGAAACAATGGCTAGAATTAAACGTAATTATTTGTGGAATAATATGCAAGAAACTGTAACGGCAATTATAAACGCGTGCGAACCTTGTCGTAAAATGAAGTATGATAGAAGACCTGTTATCCCTGTGTTACAATTAACTCAAACGCAGGATGCCCCCTTTCAAGAATTATTCATAGATCTATTTAGTATTGAAGGAAAATCTTATTTAACATTAGTAGACGCATTTAGCAAACTGGGTCAAGCAATAGAAGTTAGTAATCGATCTGCCCCAGAAGTAGTCCAAGCATTAATTAAATACTTCTTATATTACGGTATACCTAAAAAGATAACTTCTGATCCAGGTTCAGAATTTAATAATGAATTAATAAAAGAATTAGCCGCAATGTATAAAATCGACCTTCATATAACCACTCCTAATAATCCAAATTCTACAGGTATGGTAGAAAGATTTCACTCTACAATTATAGAAATTTATAGATTAGCCAAGTATGAATATAAGTTTACTGACGCTGCTTCTGTTATGACTTACTCTATCATGGCATACAATCATACTATTCATAGTGCTATAGGCTTAACACCATTTGAAGTTGTATTCGGTCATACTGATTCTAATAACGCGTTCGATATTGATTTTCAAAAGAGTTATTTGCAACAATTACTTAAGGACCATGTAAAACGCACGAAATATTTGTATAAGTATATTTTTAATAAGTTATGCCAAAATAAAGATAAGAAAAGAAGAAATAGAGTTGATGAGCAGGAAATAGATTTAGGCGTAGGAAAAACTATATTTGCTAAAGTAGTTAATAAGAGGAGAAGTAAAGATAAACCTCCCTATCAAAAGGCAATTGTTAGTGGAGAAATTTGCCGTAATGTAGTACCTGTAACCATTAGAGAACGAAGAACTAAGGTCCCATTAAAAAATGTAAAACGACCTCCACAGGTGGTGCTTCATCGGCCTGATGATGATGATGAAGAACACCCAATCCCTACGACTTCAAAAGATTGAAAATAACCCTGGTCTCCTGCCTGTTAGACAAGGCCAAGCGTATAAGCAAGAAAATAAGTGGCTAATTATTAAGAAATTAGATTTAAGTACTATATTTTTCGATTTAGAATTTAATATGAATAGGTATAGTGATTTTAATAAGTTGATTGATACGAATAAACCCTATCTATATGAATTTATTAACATGAAAACACATGTAGAATACTTAAGAGACATTACGGTGGAAAAGGTAAAACAACTTGCTCCAACGAAAAGGTTTCGAAGAGGTTTATTTGACCCATTGGGTTCTGTTATAAAAGCAATAACTGGTAACTTAGATCACGAGGACGCAGTTCGCTATGATAATCTTATTAATAAATTACATGAACAACAAAATTCAATCGGTAATAAAATAACACTGATCTCCAAAATGTTGGATTATTCAATTAACAGTACGGAATTTTTATATAATTACTCCTTAATTAATAATGAACGCTTAAAACGTGTAGAACAAATATTAAAGGTCATAGTAACAAAGGAAGAAAATTCAATATATTCCACTTATATTTTGGGCATGTATAGTCTATTTATAAATAATTTTCGTTCAATATATATAACTCTTAATAAAATAGAAACTGCCTTAGCATTTAGTAAAATTTCTGTGTTACACCAATGTATAATTAATTCGACAGAATTGTTCAATATATTTTCTTCTATAGAAAAATTTTATAGCTTAATATACTCTGTAACGGAAAGTAATTTGGTTATGATAGAGCGAACTATGTCAGTTAAGGCATATGTAAAAGGAAACCAGATAACGTTTATAATGGAAGTGCCTCTTACAGATAATAATACTTACAACTTTGAAATAAAACTATTTTAAACGGATTTAAATCGCGTATATTAATTATTTTTATCATCCCGACGTTTCGAGCACTTTGCAGCGTTCGTGGTCACGGGTAGACTAAGGTGACATTTGTCTATTTGAGGTTTTAGAAAATATTATTTACAACTACCGCCAACGGTTTCTTAGATGGTATCTCGAATAACGTTCCGGTTGCACGCAGAAGGCACTAACTGTATCTTTTGGTCTTGCAGTCTGTTGGACTTGGGATTTTAAATTTTTAATAAGTGGATGCCAGGTGTTCGAAAGTCTCCAACCATCTTCTCTATTGAAGTTCGGATGTTTTTGAATTTCAATAGCCTCGCGTATCATTCTAGGAATGAATCTGTGTTCTCTAGCGAGGATCTGTGGTTTATCAAATCGTATAAAATGGTTAGGTTTATCCAAAGCATGTTCACAAACTGCAGACTTTGAAGAACGCCTATTTTTGACATCTCATATGTGTTCCTTGACCCTAGTACCGATGCTTCTCTATGTTTGGCCTATGTAAGATAAACCACACTCACATTCGAGTTTGTATACTCCCGCAGTCTGTAAAGGAATATTACTCTTGATAGGTCTCAAGAACTGGCTCACTTTCTTATGAGGCTTGTAGATGGTTTTAATCGAAGCTCGCTTCAAAATGTTGCCAATTCTGTCTGTAACTCCTTTCACATATGGTAGAAATGCAGGTTGTCGCTCAACTGTGGGTGGCTTGATACGGTTTCTACGATGCTGGCGAGGCACGGGCAGCTTGTTCTGGTGGAGTGCAAGCTTGACGTGGTGTAGCTCGTCCTCTAGGTGTTCAGCATCGCAGAGATGGTGGGCTCTCTGAAACAAAGATTTACCAACGGTAGCTAACTGACTAGGGTGGTGGTGTGAGTCACCATTGAGGTATTTATTAGTGTGCGTGGGTTTCCTATAAACTGTGTGACTTAATGTGTTGTCAGGATTCTTGATAATAAGAATGTCAAGAAAAGCTAAAACATTATTTGCCTCTAATTCCATAGTAAATTGAATGTTATTATTAATAGAATTAAGATGTTGTAAAAATGCAGTTGTCATATCACTAGGTAATATTGTGAAAGTGTCATCTACGTACCGCTTGTAAAACCGAGGTGTGATTGGTCCGGAGTGAAGAGCCCTGTCCTCCAGGTCTTTCATGAATAAATCGGCGACCACGGGGGATACTGGAGAACCCATTGCAACTCCGTCGACTTGCACATAGAATTCATCATTCCACAATAAATATCCAGATGTAAGGCAGTGATGTAACAGCTCTGCATACTCGATAGGCATGTTTTTTGTTTGTAGCTTCCTCTTGACAATTTCGATGCAGTCTTGTATGGGTAGGTTGGTAAACAATGACTGAACATCAAAACTAACCATTGTCTCATTGTTGGCTAATTTGAGATCTTTGATTTCACCAACAAACTGGTAAGAATCCTTCACATAAGCTTCCGTGTGTCCTCGGAGTGGTGATAATATCCTTGCTATGTGTTGAGCCAATCTATATGTTGGTGTATCGATTTGGCTTACAATAGGACGCAACGGAGCACCAGTTTTGTGTATTTTAGGTAACCCATACAATTTTGGGGGCTTAGCACATGTAGGCACGAATGATTTTTTATCCAGATTTAACTTTTCTTGATGTTTAGTTATTAACGCGGATGTCTTTTTGAGAATAGTATTAGTAGGGTCTTTTGTTACTTTTTTATAAGTTTTTCATCCGATAAGATCGCGGTAATTTTCTGGTTATAGTCACACGTATCCATCACAACGGTCGCGTTTCCCTTATCTACCCGGAGGACTGTAATGTCTTTATTATTGCGTAAGTTCTTCAGTGCAATAGATTCATCACGAGTAAGGTTTCTTTTCGGTGGCCGGCTTCGACGTAAAACACTCGAAATGTCCTGTCGAATTGCTTCCGAGGCTTCCTTCGTGACATTATTCGTGAAAAGACACTCCTCTACGTGGCAAATAATGTCTTGAAACGGTATTTTTGGATGGACAATAATTTAATTCCGGTTTGTGTAAGGATCGCGCCTAAGAAGGACATAAAGCATGGTGATAAAATACTTAACCAGGCAAGTAAGAAATTGTTATTACAACTCATCCGGGAACATCGGTTTGAAGCGCGACGGTTAAACGACCAAATTGACAGCTTAAGTAAAGAACTCGAGTCAAGTTTATCAAAAACAGATTGGCAAAAATGCTACGATTTTACTAATAAACGAGCCGCTATAAAATATAATAATCTAAAATTAAAACAGATAAATAAGTTCGAAAAACTTAGCGGAGTGAAATCGAATTCTAATAAATTTAACAATGGCAACACCGGGGAAATTAAAAACCAACCTGCGCGTACGTCACTTGTCAATCTGTCAAAACAAACTTTAGATAAATCAACCATTACGGTATTAAATAAAGGCTTAAATTTTGCACCGGCTCCATCCAAAATACCGTTTGAAGACATTATTTGTCACGTAGAGGAGTGTCTTTTCACGAATAATGTCACGAAGGAAGACTCGGAAGCAATTCGACAGGACATTTCGAGTGTTTTACGTCGAAGCCGGCCACCGAAAAGAAACCTTACTCGTGATGAATCTATTGCACTGAAGAACTTACGCAATAATAAAGACATTAGAAAGAAAGAAAGAAAGAAAGAAAGAACACTTTTATTTGGGACCGTACAACAAATATATAAGTAACTTAAAGATAAGAAAGAAAATATATAAAAAAAAAAAAATAATAATAACCAAGAAACAACTTAAATTACTAAATTACTATCAACATTTACATGAAAAACAAAAAAAGAAAAAAAAAATTAACAATAAAACAAATCGATACGATCGATAAAAAAAGGTTAAAAGAAACAAAAAAAAATATACTACTACAATAAACATATAGGCATGACGTGTCCCAAATGGGTATACCATTCAGTAATTAATAGGCGTGGACACCTAATGCTGATTTTCAATGGTACCCCTCTTTGATAACAACTGACGGGCGGTGACCAAGTTATAATACTTAAATTAATATAAAAACAATAGAATAGACATCAAATCTATACTAATAATAAAATTCTAGCGGGTCGCTGTCTGTACATGGAAGATATATGAAAAAAAATCTTACTGGGCGCCTTTACCAACGCAATAGAACCCAAAACTAACATTTTTAGAATTCTTATCTGTTTGTCTGTTTGTCTGTTTGTCTGTTTGTCTGTTTGTCTGTTTGTCTGTTTGTCTGTTTATCTGTGCGTTTGTGCACGCTAATCTCAGAAACGGCTTATCCGATTTAGATGCGGTTTTCACTAATATATTGTAGTAAGCTTCACTTAACATTTAGGGTTTGTTTCATGTCAATCGGTTCATAAATAAAAAAGTTATGTCAATTTATGGGTTCACGTCGAACATTATTTTGTACTTTTCACTAAATGCATGAAAGTATATACAGTACTTATATCAAAAAATACATTTTTCAATTTTTGTTTCCGACTAATCTTTAAAACGGCTGAACCAATTTTGATGGTACTTTTACTTGCAGTTAGCAAATGTTATAAGGAGTGACTTCTATTTTAGGTATTTTTAATCGATACGTACATAAAAAATCTAACGGGTCGCTGTCTGTACATGACAGATATATAAAAAAAAATATTATTGGAGGTCTTTACCTACGCAATAGAACCCAAAACAATAATTTGTTAGATATTTGTCTGTTTATCTGTGAGTTTGTGTCCGCTAATCTCAGAAACGGCTTATCCGATTTAGATGTGGTTTTCATTAATATATTGCAGTAAGCTTCACTTAACATTTAGTGATTGTTTCATTTCAATCGGTCCATAAATAAAAAAGTTATGTAAATTTAAGAGTTCAAATCGAACATTTTTTTGTAATTTTCACTAAATGCATGAAAGTATTTACAGTACTTACATCAAAAAATCCAATTTTTTAATTTTTTGTCTGTCAGTCTGTTTCCTACAACAAATCTCTGAAACAGCTAAATCAAATTTGATGGGACTTTCACTTGCAGTTAGGGGATGTCCATTAATCACGTGAGGCCCAGAGGAGGGAGAGGGGATGGAAGAAAAAAAATTACGAAATATCACAAAGTCAAAAAGTTCTTAAAATCATTACTTGATTAATGAACAGCCCCTATACCTAGCTAATATTATAAGGATTAACTTAGGCTACTTTTATTAAAAAAATATATTAATTTTAATAAATAAGTAAAAAAGAGATAATTCTCTTAATATTTTGTTATTGCATAATCGCGATATACATATAAATGGATGCTGATAAGCAATAATGTCTCAACCCACAAAAACTCAAATTTTAAGATATTGATGTATATTGATACTACGTCACCTATTTAACATTATCCAAACAAATTTCAAGTCATCTAAACTAAATAAGTATGGAAAAAAGTTTCTTAATTCAATGTTTCGTATTTCAGGTGGGTTCCATATTTTGCAATTTATAAAATAATCTCAAATATTTAAAAACTTACTATTATCTATACTAATAATAAAATTCTAGCGGGTCGCTGTCTGTACATGGAAGATATATGAAAAAAAATATTACTGGGGGCCTTTACCAACTTAATAGAACCCAAAACAATGATTTTTAAAATTCTTATCTGTTTGTCTGTTTGTCTGTTTATCTGTGCGTTTGTGCAGAAACGGCTTATCCGATTTAGATGCGGTTTTCACTAATATATTGTACTAAGCTTCCCTTTACATTTAGGCTTTGTTTCATGTCAATCGGTCCATAAATAAAAAAGTTATGTCAATTTAAGGAATCACGTTGAACATTTTTTGGGCTTATCACTAAATGCATGAAAGTACATATATACAGTACTTACATCAAAAAATACATGTTTTCATTTTTTGTCTGTCAGTGTGTCTGTCTGTCTGTTTGTTCCGACTAATCTCAGAAACGGCTGAACCGATTTTGATGGTATTTTTGATATTTTTTAATCTGTACATATAAAAAAACTTCTAACGGGTCGCTGTCTGTAAATGAAAAATATTATTGGGGGCCTTTACCTACGCTATAGAACTCAAAACAATAATTTTTAGAACTTTTGTCTGTTTGTCTGTTTATCTGTGCGTTTGTGTTCGCTCAGAAACGGCTTATCCGATTTAGATGTGGTTTTCATTAATATATTGCAGTAAGCTTCACTTAACATTTAGTGTTTGTTTCATTTCAATCTGTTCAAAAATAAAAAAGTTATGTCAATTTAAGGGTTCACGTCGAACATTATTTTGTACTTTTCACTAAATGTGTGAAATATATACAGTCCTTACATCAAAAAATTCATTTTTTTATTTTGTGTCTGTCAGTCTGTTTCTTACGACTAATCTCTCACACAGCTGAATCAAATTTGATGGGACTTTCACTCGCAGTTAGAGGATGTCCATTAATCACGTGAGGCCCAGAGGAGAGAGAAGGGATGGAAGAAAAAAATCACGATATATCACCAAGTCTAAAATGTTCTTAAAAACGTTACGTGATTAATGGACAGCCCCTATAGCTAATATTATGAGGATTGACTTGGGTTACTTTTATTAAAAAATATATTTATTTTAATGAAATTAATAAAAATGAGAATTACGCGATATCAAAATATTGTAGAAACCAATAAAATAGTGAACAATTTCCGATTTAAGAAGGGAAGGTATACATCTATACAAATAAATAAGATTGATATGTCTGCTGTAATTTTAAATTAATGCATATGAAAGTATACACGGTACTGACAGCAAAATTACCAATTACCAAAAAAATTTTGTCTGTCTATTTGTCACTCAATTTGTTTCGGCTAATATCTGAAACAGCTGGACCGATTTTGACGAAACTTTCACTAGCAGAAAGTCAATCTAATGAGGAACAAAATTGAAACCGATGAAATATTGAGCAACATCTGATTCAAATAGGGAACATATATATTATATAAATATTATAATTAAAAAAAATAATATATTTACTGGGTAATTTTTTTACTGGATATCATAGACCAAAATCCGAAACTATAAGCAATAGCGAAAAATAATTAAAGGAGTTACAGTGCCGATTTTGATAAAAACTAAAAATATCAGTAGTTTTTTGACAAATAAGTTTTCCTAGCCAGAAAAGAACACGTGGATTTCGCAAAAATTAACATTCTATATAATTGCATCATCTGATACTGTCACATATTATAAGGATGAACTTTAGGGAGATAATAGAAAACAGTTAACTGCAACAAAAAGAAAAGACTAATTTTTTACAAAATTCTATCAAATTAATACATTATTTAAATCTTTAGTAATTCTTCAAAAAAACGATCATACCTAAAAGTGAAATTTTAAAATTATAACGGGATGTTTTAACGCTAATAGCGGGTGAGTACAATAGCCGAGTCAAGTGAAATAAAGATTTTCAATAAATTGATTAATCATTTTAATGATTATCTAAAGCTATCTAGGTAACTGAATAGGCAACGAGAACCAAAACAAACGTCACATTCTATCAACTTTGTATAGCTCACATAGAAAAAATAGACAAACATAAAATAAGTTAATGTGAGTTATTCATATTATATATTTTCGATTGTATTGTTCACACTCTTCCTTACTTTAGTAGGTGACTAGCATTTTGATGAAACCTATAAACAAATCGTTTGAAGTAATGCAGACTTTTTTTTCTGAACTTACCGGGACCCATGACTTAACCCACATATTTGATTTTGTCTGTGTAGAATCGATTACTAAGAAAGTAGAAGTAGAAGTTATCTAATTCATATATAGATTTAATGTTATTTTGTAAAAAAATAAATCTTTTCCTTTAATTTGTCGCTTATTATTATTTTCCAAAAGTTGATTCTGACAGGTGACACTATTAGGAGGTGCAATAATACAGAATGTATTTTTTTTTTCAAAATTAGTGGGTTCTATTTCTGGCCTGGAGAATCATGAAATCAAAAACAACTTATGATTCAGTTTAGATTTCTCAAAATCGGACACGAGACTCGATTAAGTATTATTTTCGCGACTCCTTACAGTTCCGGATTTGGCTTATCAACCTCAGTTAAAAAAGTCACCCGATATATAATATAAGGAGAACCTCGGCGGAAACATACTGTTTTACAGTCGAAATTTTAAAGACTAGCACAAAACACTTTTCTTCAACATTTATTGTGAAAACCGTGGAGGAATACCGTATCTGAGTTAGAGTCTGTTTATAAATACAACCAGGAAGTTCCCAAATCCAAAGTAAAAAAGCTCCTTTCTTAAGCAGCACCGCAGATTATTATAACTTTGCTTTGCAGGAGACATGCCAAGCATTCTGTAATCCACGCGAACGAAGTCGCGGGCACAGCTAGTACATAATATATTCATTAAATAAATCTGCACACATTAAATAGTAATTTTTCAACATACCTATTATTTTGTTCAAATCAAAACCAGTTACAGACAACTGGGAATGTCACCAGAATGCCACGTGCACCGGTGGCCGCGGGACGTGCAGTCAGTATTATTATTACTTTATTCTGCGTTTATTTTAAATAACATTGAACTAGAAAGTGAGACACAGAAAAAAAAAGATATTGGACGTTAAAGTCGATGGTGAGTTATAAATATATTATGTTATTGGGTATATGAGCTCATATAAAAATATAAATAATTAATGAAATATTATTCTTTTATTTCTAGACTACCCAACGATAAAATGAAATAGGTAACAATACCTCGTTATTAGCGGCGGCTTTCTCAGCATAACTAACACAAAGTCGATGGAACAACACGAAGCAGGCAACGGAGCCATATCATCAAGGTAAGATATTATGTATTTATATTATCTAGGTAAAAAAATAAATAAATAAATAAAAATAATCTTAATGTATGTTATATTTCTAATATATATTAAATATAACCTAGATACTTTTTACATGTAATTGAATATCAATTTGGATACAATATACGAGTAATTGAAAAAAGATATATACCTAGGTATAAATAAAGTAATTGAGCCGGTGTTACATCATAGTTACGTAACTCGATAACTAAGACAATTTTTAAGATCATAATTATATAGGTAGTACTTTTGTATGCTATAAACATACATATATACACATATACATATATACATACACATACATATACACACCTACGTACACATATATATACACAAAATATATATTTATTAGTGTTATTCTAGCTGTAAATTTAATAAATATGTTTTGTATTTAATATTGAATGTTTTTATGGACTTCAGGATCCGAAGCGGAGGGGGTATGTTGTTCCAACACTTCGTTGCTGCGTAACGAAAACTGCCGCGGAATGCTGCTGTGCGGTGAGCCGGCACGTTCAGCATATAAGAAGACGCTCTCGTTTGGTAACTTGTATTACTTTCGTTGGCCCAACTTAGTTTGTTATATAAATATATAGGTGTTTTATTTTTAATAATACCAAATAACAAGGTTGCAAAGTGTAATTTGTCTGCGGTATTCCATCTTCGCCATTCGGGCACAGTTAATATATGGGGTAACATGCGCGCGAGGCGGTATTTTGTAACAGAACCTAATACATGCATTCTGTACCCGCTGAATAAGATTTTTAGTGCGATTGAGTAGTCTGGGCCCGATGACCACATCAACGTAATTAAATTGAAAGAACTAGAGTATCGCATAACTTTATACGCATATCATTACTTAGTACATCTCGGATCTGGTATAAAACTTTTAATCTATAGAAGCAATTGCGAGCTGTATTTATGCTGTGTTTTTCAAAGGTTAACCGCTCGTCGATCAACAAGCCCAAACTTCTCGCTTCTGTAACTCGTTCTATTCTCTCGCCTTTTATATACACAATTGGGTTTAAATCATTAATTAGATTTACCTGGTTTCTTGATCCTAATAATATATACTTAGTCTTGTTCGGGTTTAAAATAAGACTATGAGAATCTGACCATTCTGATATGCGCTGAAGATCGTCATTTAATTTTTGTATAGCTAGATTTATTTCTGAGTTTTTAAATGATATATGAATTTGTATATCGTCAGCATATATGTGATATTTACAATGTTTTATACTTTTGACTATATCGGCACAGTATAGCGCAAAAATAATAGGCCCTAATATTGATCCTTGAGGAACACCTCTGTTAACGGAGCAACAATCAGAGAGAGCTTTAGACCCATCCCCATTTATTACTTCTACAATTTGCTTACGATTTCCTAAATAACTCGAAAACCACTCAATTGTGTCAAGACTGAACCCGTAATATTTTATTTAGATAATAGTAAAGACCTATTTATTGTGTCAAAGGCACGCGAGAAATCCAACAAAACAAGGATTGTACCCTCACCCGCGTCCTGAGCACACAAAACATTGTCAATTACATCTAACAACGCGGTAGTAGTGCTGTGACGTTTGCGAAACCCAGACTGTCTATCAGGTAAAATATTTTGAGACTCTAAGTATGCAGTTAATTGGTTACACACTATTCTCTCCAATATCTTCGAGATACATGGTAATATGCTTATTGGACGAAGATCTTTAATTTCAGTAATATTATCTTTCTTGGGTATAGGTCTCACCAGAGCCGTCTGCCATAGGGTCGGAAACGTATTACTTGAGATAGATTTATTGACAATAGCGGTAATATTTGACAATGTGATCGGTAACGTTAATAACAACATATCCAGTGATATACCATCAACACCTATGGCATTCGACTTTAAGGAGCGTAAAATTTTTAAAACTTCCTGTTCATTACTAGTAGACAATGTAAAAATAGCTGTACCGTATTTATGAAATTCGTAATAATAAATTGTCGAAAGAGAAACGTAATTACTACCCGGGATATTTAAAAAGTGATTATTTATCGTAGTCGGATTATTGATTTCTTCTGGTATAATATAATTACTCTTTTGTTTTATATTAATATATTTTTTTAAGTGATTCCAAAGCACAATTGAGTTTTTAATATTCGAGTTTATATGGTAATTAAAGTAAGCAGACTTCTCTCTATGAATTGCTTGGGTAACCTCCAATTTTAAATCTTTATAATAACTTATACTTGTCTCTGACCCACTCTCTTTCGCTCTTACGTGAGCCGCATCCCGACGACTCATCAACAATTTTATATTGTATGTTATCCAGGGATACTGGTTTTCCCTGATGCAGATTAATTTACTAGGTGCCAGTAAGTCAAAGACCCACAACAAGTTACTATTTAATACATCCACCATGTCGTTTATTTCCTCGAAATCAGTGACACGTTCCCAATTTATTAAATTAAGTGTCTCATTAAGATGCTCTGGATTGATGTCCTTTAATGGTCTATACATAATAGTCTTTGGTAAAATTTTGTATTTTTTTATATTTACTTCGCAGGATATAAACGCATGACCTCCGAACTCAGCGACATAATCTATTCTAATCTGACTAACTGAAGTATTCGAACATATAAGATCAATTAAACTTTCACTATTGGGAGTAAAATGTGTGGGTTCAGTGACATACTGTCGCAAATCATGAGTCAATAGGAAAAGGTCCAATGCCTGTTTATGAATCTCTCGCGTACCAATATAATTAATATTAAAATCTCCCAACACATACAGATGGTCGTGATAGGGTAAGCTACCTATTGTTTCGGTCAGTGCGTCAAAAAAAGTTGTTACATTTCCCCAAGGGGGGCGGTAGGCTGTGCCAATAATTATGGTTTTGCCATTTATTTTTATGGCTATCCACATTTGCTCCACGAGAGGCGATATCGGGTGCATCAGTGTACGCGCTGATATACCGCGTTTGATATAAAAACCGACACCGCCACCTCGTGATCGAATTTCTACCGGTCTCGGTATGTGACGCAATCGGTAACCAGGCACAACGGGAGCTCTGCCATCCTCTCCTGAACGCAACCACGTCTCATTGATTGCTATCACATCTGCGGTATGTCGCTCCATAAGAACTATGAACTCATCGTGATGTGAACCAAGCGAACCCGGGTTAAATAAGCCTAATTTAAGATTTTTAATACTAATCATTTTTATCCTTAATGAAACGCAAATAATAATAATAATAGACTAATAAATTCATAAGTAAATAAAATAGGTATAATTCGGTTACTATAAAATAACAATAAGAATAGTGAAAACAAATGTAATTATTCAAATACACATATATGTGAGATGTATACAAATATATTGGTTCTATATTAGGTTCGCCCATTATTAAAAAAAAATAATATTTTGAAGACCGGGGACACGTCATTACTTATTATAAAATAAATTGTTGAGTAGTAATAATTTTTACTATTATAAAGACCTAACGAAAATACATAATTAAAGATGTTACAAGGTGTAGAGAGAATTATAACAATCAAGGTCTGTAATTTCATTTTACATAAATTATATGCAATTTTCAGCAATATTCGTAATTTTACAACAAAAGAAATATAATAAAAATACACAAATCTTTTACTATTATTAAAATTCAAAATTATTTTGAGCCAAAAATTTTAATTAAATCGTTTTCTGTTCGAATACGCTGTACTGCCGTATCCGTCTCGCGTCGCATGTGAATTCTCCCCTCCCGCGTCCATACAAAGCGCCAGCCGTGACGTTTTCCCTCCTCCCTAGCCTTATAGAACAATAGGCGATTAACACGAGTCAGATGTTCATTAATGTAGACTCGCGTGGGATTGCCGTCAGTGACACCTGTAGTATCGGTCCCGCGTCGCACACGCGCCGCCTTGATGATGTCGTCGCGAAGAGACCGTCGCGCTAATCGCACGATCACCGGCCGCGGGCGACTACACTCTTCACTCGATGTTAACAGGCGATGCGGACCGACGCGCTCGGCGCTTACTATATCGCGAGAGTCGAGAGCCATACCCAACTTATTAGCAATCGCTTGTGTCAGATGTATAACATTCTCTCCACTCCGTTCTGCCACACCCGTTATTTGTACATCATTTAATAATGAATTTTGTTCTCTGTCATTGATGTCTGCTTTTAACTGTATGATAATATCATGTAAATTTTCGTCTTTGCTGACACCAGAACTGGAGAATTTTTCTTCTAAAGAAGTCATGCGCTCTTCTACTTTATCAACCCTCTTATTGAACTCAACCATATTTTCGTTCATTCTTGCTAATTCTAACCTGAACGAAGTCATCTCCCGCGTAACCGATATAAGCTCCATCCTGAGAAACTTCATCTCCTTAGCTAAGGATAACTCCGATGTCTTATCCTCATTTTCAGCAGAGTTGGCATCTATAAATATATCTACCGAGGGTGATTCAGTACTAACCGGGGACTTATTCTTATATTCCGGTCCGCGGCAGCCTCGGCATGTCCAGCGCGCAGGCAGGCGGGAGTCAGGGCTGATGTTGACGCATGACCGATGGAATACTGCATTACACTTATTGCATTTTGCGCCATCTGTGGGCGACTAGAACTTGCCGCATTGATTGCATTTCTTGGCCATTTTGCATATAACGTAATAAGTAACGTCTCCGATAGATGTCACCAAACAAATATTTTTGTGTAATATTTATTAGAGATATTTATTATTGTTGTAATAGTGTATAATTATTAATAGTCACTAATAATGTTTGTGTATTTAGACGAACGAGATAATTATAATGTAGATTGAATAAAAACTAAAAAAATATTTGTTGTTTTTATTTGTTTGTGGGTACATACGCGCCAGCTGATCCAATCAGCTGATTAACGAAGCACAAAAATCACTATATTTGTAACTTTTATACATGTACTTTTATTCTCACTTACAGAGAGTTCACTCACTTAAAGTTTTTTTTTAACTTTTTATTGATTTCGCCAACTTTTACTATTTTTAACTTAATAAATTACTCAGACACACTTGTCACCGCCAAACGTCAGTCGTATTACTCACACAGTCCTCCGGGCAGATAAGCGAAACGCGACCGTTGTGATGGATACGTGTGACTATAACCAGAAAATTACCGCGATCTTATCGGATGAAAAAACTTATAATAACTGGTCAAGTGCGAGTAGGACTCGCGCACCGAGGGTTCCGTACAAACTTATAGAAATCTATATAAGACTAACCCATCTACGCCATTTGTGGTCTTCATCATCAGTTCCAACATAAGTTACTATCAAAAATACCTAAATCGGTATACGCTTGCCCATAATATTTGAGGAGTTCCCTCAATTTCTCCAGGATCCCATCATCTGATCCTGACCTGAAGACAATGGGACCACCTTGGAAGTATACCTTTTCAAACAAAAAAAAATTTTGAAAATCGGTACCCAAATGGCGGCGTTATCGGCGAACAAACAAAAAAAAATTAAATACAAGGTCGAATTGAAAACACTCCTTTTTAGAAGTCGCTTAAATATAATCAAATATTATGTAAATATGGATCACGTCCCAAAAACTATTTTGAAACTACTTAGGAGCACTGTAATTTAAAACACGATCATGGATGCAATTTATGGAAACACAAAATTTTATTTTAAGTACTAATACACCTTATACTTTCAAAAAAAAAAGTTATAGCGCGATTCAGGATACACCTAGCGCCATCTCTTGACAACTTCAATGAACAAACTTGTTGACTTTGACATTAACAACATAATTATATTATATTTTATTCTCGTTTTATTTTTATTTATATTCTACTACACTCCACTACCCCTGCACTACGTTCGTAAAATATTTAGATTTACATTATCAATCAAAATATCGAAATATATATTAGTGTTGCCAAGACGAAAATAATTAGTCCTTAATTCGAACAAAACTAATTGTTTATTTATAAATAACTAATTATATTACTACTAACCAGAAGACTTATATGTATAGATAAATAAGTAAATTAAATAACTCGATCTGTTTGAATTTAATTTTAAAATTTTCGTACTAAGTCAATACGAGTACTTAAATCAAATCGCGTGAAGCTCTTATATTGAATGTTAATTACGTAACGACGTTATAAATCGACGATAAAACTTTTAAATGAAAAGTTTATTTTATAATTTTTAGCGCGTTTAAATAATAATTAAAATAAAAATTTTTATTAATCGAGCAGAATTATATAACAGTTAATGTCATAATGTTGTAATAGATGGCATTAGCTGTACGCTGCATCGCGCTATCATTTTGTTAGCTGCGATATATAGATTGCATTGCCTTGGTAATAAAAGTTTGCTGCTTTTTAATGTTTTCGTATTGATACAAATTTCTTCTCAGTGTTTGTAAAATTGTTTTTTTGACCATGGTCAACTTCTATGTTAATTTGTTACAAGTACATATAATTTTAATTCTAAGATTAATATATTTTCCGCTTGATCAATTTACAACTTGATACATTTACGCGTTCCTGAGAAAAAGGTTGAAAGACAGACGTACAGACTGACAGACACACGAACAGAAATTTACAGTTTTCGGATTTTTTCCTTTATGTATACTAAAGGACCTTGCTCCTGGCCAAATTTCATAATGCTTGGTCAATGGGAAGTACCCTATAGGTTTTGATTCCCTTGCGAAAACGCTAAAATGGTCAAAATATACGACATATTTTCTATTATCTTTTGATTGCGTTGACTTAGAGCTTTAATATTTTCACGGCCGCATGTCATCGTAGACTTGAGTATATGATATTAATTTCAACATGATACGTCTATGCATTTCTGAGAAAAAAGGGTTGACATCCCGACAGACAGACAGACAGACAGACAGACAGACAGACAGACGGACAACAAAGTGATCCTATAAGGGTTCCGTTTTTCCTTTTAAGGTACGGAACCCTAAAAAAGTAACAAAAGACCCTACTAATACTATTCTCAAAAAGACATCCGCGTTAATAACTAAACATCAAGAAAAGTTAAATCTGGATAAAAAATCACTCGTGCCTACATGTGCTAAGCCCCCAAAATTGTATGGGTTACCTAAAATACACAAAACTGGTGCTCCGTTGCGTCCTATTGTAAGCCAAATCGATACACCAACATATAGATTGGCTCAACACATAGCAAGGATATTATCACCACTCCGAGGACACACGGAAGCTTATGTGAAGGATTCTTACCAGTTTGTTGGTGAAATCAAAGATCTCAAATTAGCCAACAATGAGACAATGGTTAGTTTTGATGTTCAGTCATTGTTTACCAACCTACCCATACAAGACTGCATCGAAATTGTCAAGAGGAAGCTACAAACAAAAAACATGCCTATCGAGTATGCAGAGCTGTTACATCACTGCCTTACATCTGGATATTTATTGTGGAATGATGAATTCTATGTGCAAGTCGACGGAGTTGCAATGGGTTCTCCAGTATCCCCCGTGGTCGCCGATTTATTCATGAAAGACCTGGAGGACAGGGCTCTTCACTCCGGACCAATCACACCTCGGTTTTACAAGCGGTACGTAGATGACACTTTCACAATATTACCTAGTGATATGACAACTGCATTTTTACAACATCTTAATTCTATTAATAATAACATTCAATTTACTATGGAATTAGAGGCAAATAATGTTTTAGCTTTTCTTGACATTCTTATTATCAAGAATCCTGACAACACATTAAGTCACACAGTTTATAGGAAACCCACGCACACTAATAAATACCTCAATGGTGACTCACACCACCACCCTAGTCAGTTAGCTACCGTTGGTAAATCTTTGTTTCAGAGAGCCCACCATCTCTGCGATGCTGAACACCTAGAGGACGAGCTACACCACGTCAAGCTTGCACTCCACCAGAACAAGCTGCCCGTGCCTCGCCAGCATCGTAGAAACCGTATCAAGCCACCCACAGTTGAGCGACAACCTGCATTTCTACCATATGTGAAAGGAGTTACAGACAGAATTGGCAACATTTTGAAGCGAGCTTCGATTAAAACCATCTACAAGCCTCATAAGAAAGTGAGCCAGTTATCGTTGTCTTAGATTTTCGCGATTATTATTCATTGAAATGAAACTATTTTAAACGGATTTAAATCGCGTATATTAATTATTTTTATCATCCCGACGTTTCGAGCACTTTGCAGCGTTCGTGGTCACGGGTAGACTAAGGTGACATTTGTCTATTTGAGATTTTAGAAAATATTATTTACAACTACCGCCAACGGTTTCTTAAATGATATCTTGAATAACGTTCCGGTTGCACGCAGAAGGCACTAACTGTATCTTTTGGTCTGGCAGTCTGTTGGACTTGCAATGTGCAAGTCGACGGAGTTGCAATGGGTTCTCCAGTATCCCCCGTGGTCGCCGATTTATTCATGGAAGACCTGGAGGAGAGGGCTCTTCACTCCGGACCAATCACACCTCGGTTTTACAAGCGGTACGTAGATGACACTTTCACAATATTACCTAGTGATATGACGTCTGCATTTTTACAACATCTTAATTCTATTAATAATAACATTCAATTTACTATGGAATTAGAGGCAAATAATGTTTTAGCTTTTCTTGACATTCTTATTATCAAGAATCCTGACAACACATTAAGTCACACAGTTTATAGGAAACCCACACACACTAATAAATACCTCAATGGTGACTCACACCACCACCCTAGCCAGTTAGCTACCGTTGGCAAATCTTTGTTTCAGAGAGCCCACCATCTCTGCGATGCTGAACACCTAGAGGACGAGCTACACCACGTCAAGCTTGCACTCCACCAGAACAAGCTGCCCGTGCCTCGCCAGCATCGTAGAAGCCGTATCAAGCCACCCACAGTTGAGCGACAACCTGCATTTCTACCATATGTGAAGGGAGTTACAGACAGAATTGGCAACATCTTGAAGCGAGCTTCGATTAAAACTATCTACAAGCCTCATAAGAAAGTGAGCCAGTTCTTGAGACCTATCAAGAGTAATATTCCTTTACAGACTGCGGGTGTATACAAACTCGAATGTGAGTGTGGTTTATCTTACATAGGCCAAACAAAAAGAAGCATCGGTACTAGGGTCAAGGAACACATAGGAGATGTCAAGAATAGGCGTTCTTCAAAGTCTGCAGTTTGTGAACATGCCTTGGATAAACCTAACCATTTTATCCGATTTGATAAACCACAGATCCTCGCTAGAGAACACAGATTCATTCCTAGAATGATACGCGAGGCTATTGAAATTCAAAAACATCCGAACTTCAATAGAGAAGATGGTTGGAGACTTTCAAACACCTGGGATCCACTTATTAAAAATTTAAAATCCCAAGTCCAACAGACTGCCAGACCAAAAGATACAGTTAGTGCCTTCTGCGTGCAACCGGAACGTTATTCAAGATATCATTTAAGAAACCGTTGGCGGTAGTTGTAAATAATATTTTCTAAAATCTCAAATAGACAAATGTCACCTTAGTCTACCCGTGACCACGAACGCTGCAAAGTGCTCGAAACGTCGGGATGATAAAAATAATTAATATACGCGATTTAAATCCGTTTAAAATAGTTTCATTTTAAGTGAGCCAGTTCTTGAGACCTATCAAGAGTAATATTCCTTTACAGACTGCGGGAGTATACAAACTCGAATGTGAGTGTGGTTTATCTTACATAGGCCAAACATAGAGAAGCATCGGTACTAGGGTCAAGGAACACATATGAGATGTCAAAAATAGGCGTTCTTCAAAGTCTGCAGTTTGTGAACATGCTTTGGATAAACCTAACCATTTTATACGATTTGATAAACCACAGATCCTCGCTAGAGAACACAGATTCATTCCTAGAATGATACGCGAGGCTATTGAAATTCAAAAACATCCGAACTTCAATAGAGAAGATGGTTGGAGACTTTCGAACACCTGGCATCCACTTATTAAAAATTTAAAATCCCAAGTCCAACAGACTGCAAGACCAAAAGATACAGTTAGTGCCTTCTGCGTGCAACCGGAACGTTATTCGAGATACCATCTAAGAAACCGTTGGCGGTAGTTGTAAATAATATTTTCTAAAACCTCAAATAGACAAATGTCACCTTAGTCTACCCGTGACCACGAACGCTGCAAAGTGCTCGAAACGTCGGGATGATAAAAATAATTAATATACGCGATTTAAATCCGTTTAAAATAGTTTTATTTCAAAGTTGTAAGTATTATTATCTGTAAGAGGCACTTCCATTATAAACGTTATCTGGTTTCCTTTTACATATGCCTTAACTGACATAGTTCGCTCTATCATAACCAAATTACTTTCCGTTACAGAGTATATTAAGCTATAAAATTTTTCTATAGAAGAAAATATATTGAACAATTCTGTCGAATTAATTATACATTGGTGTAACACAGAAATTTTACTAAATGCTAAGGCAGTTTCTATTTTATTAAGAGTTATATATATTGAACGAAAATTATTTATAAATAGACTATACATGCCCAAAATATAAGTGGAATATATTGAATTTTCTTCCTTTGTTACTATGACCTTTAATATTTGTTCTACACGTTTTAAGCGTTCATTATTAATTAAGGAGTAATTATATAAAAATTCCGTACTGTTAATTGAATAATCCAACATTTTGGAGATCAGTGTTATTTTATTACCGATTGAATTTTGTTGTTCATGTAATTTATTAATAAGATTATCATAGCGAACTGCGTCCTCGTGATCTAAGTTACCAGTTATTGCTTTTATAACAGAACCCAATGGGTCAAATAAACCTCTTCGAAACCTTTTCGTTGGAGCAAGTTGTTTTACCTTTTCCACCGTAATGTCTCTTAAGTATTCTACATGTGTTTTCATGTTAATAAATTCATATAGATAGGGTTTATTCGTATCAATCAACTTATTAAAATCACTATACCTATTCATATTAAATTCTAAATCGAAAAATATAGTACTTAAATCTAATTTCTTAATAATTAGCCACTTATTTTCTTGCTTATACGCTTGGCCTTGTCTAACAGGCAGGAGACCAGGGTTATTTTCAATCTTTTGAAGTCGTAGGGATTGGGTGTTCTTCATCATCATCATCAGGCCGATGAAGCACCACCTGTGGAGGTCGTTTTACATTTTTTAATGGGACCTTAGTTCTTCGTTCTCTAATGGTTACAGGTACTACATTACGGCAAATTTCTCCACTAACAATTGCCTTTTGATAGGGAGGTTTATCTTTACTTCTCCTCTTATTAACTACTTTAGCAAATATAGTTTTTCCTACGCCTAAATCTATTTCCTGCTCATCAACTCTATTTCTTCTTTTCTTATCTTTATTTTGGCATAACTTATTAAAAATATACTTATACAAATATTTCGTGCGTTTTACATGGTCCTTAAGTAATTGTTGCAAATAACTCTTTTGAAAATCAATATCGAACGCGTTATTAGAATCAGTATGACCGAATACAACTTCAAATGGTGTTAAGCCTATAGCACTATGAATAGTATGATTGTATGCCATGATAGAGTAAGTCATAACAGAAGCAGCGTCAGTAAACTTATATTCATACTTGGCTAATCTATAAATTTCTATAATTGTAGAGTGAAATCTTTCTACCATACCTGTAGAATTTGGATTATTAGGAGTGGTTATATGAAGGTCGATTTTATACATTGCGGCTAATTCTTTTATTAATTCATTATTAAATTCTGAACCTGGATCAGAAGTTATCTTTTTAGGTATACCGTAATATGAGAAGTATTTAATTAATGCTTGGACTACTTCTGGGGCAGATCGATTACTAACTTCTATTGCTTGACCCAGTTTGCTAAATGCGTCTACTAATGTTAAATAAGATTTTCCTTCAATACTAAATAGATCTATGAATAATTCTTGAAAGGGGGCATCCTGCGTTTGAGTTAATTGTAACACAGGGATAACAGGTCTTCTATCATACTTCATTTTACGACAAGGTTCGCACGCGTTTATAATTGCCGTTACAGTTTCTTGCATATTATTCCACAAATAATTACGTTTAATTCTAGCCATTGTTTCTTTTATATCGCGATGACAAGTTTTGCCTTCGTGATATTTCATCACTATGGCCTTTTGTTCCGATTCATTTTCAATAAAAATTACCCGTTCTGTACATTCTTTAATATCTATAGTATCCTTTTTAAATAAAGATATAATTATATTTGCAAAATCTTTTCTATGCTCTTAACTTTCGAAATATAAAAAATATTTAATTTTAGGCTATTTATATATCTTAAGGAATTGTTTTATTAATTCTACATTATTTAAAGGTAAAAATACCTCTAAGATTTTCTGTTTTGAACGTGATACGTTTTTGACCTGTATTTCATCTTTAAGCCACGGGAATACTAATATCTGATTGGGTTTAGTATCAATAGCCTCATTTAAAATCAGAATACCAGACGTATCGCATTCTATATTCGAATGGACTGTTTCACTACTCTTAGTGCTGGTATTGGAAGAAAGTTTGTTTTGAAGTTCGTTTTCAGATAAATTTTTAGAACTAGCAGATATAGTCACTTCGGAGTCAGTTATAGTAATAGTTTTAGAACCATCTGTGCTACTCCTTTCCGTTATTTCTAAGGTTTCGTCAGTATTATTACTTGATGGATTTTGAAGACGGGTTTCTCTTTTATCCACATTTACAGCTAAAGAAATGTTATCGCCTGATTCTATTGCATTCAGCTTAATACGCGAAAGAGCGTCAGCGTTTGTATTCTGCTTACCTTTTTTGTAAATTACTTCGAAATCATACTCTTGTAACCGCATCCGCCAACGTGTTAGCTTGCTGTTTGGCTCTTTAAGAGAGTATAACCAAGCTAATGGGCGGTGATCTGTATAAATTTTAAATTTTTGACCATATAAATATGGTCGAAAATGTTTTACAGCACAAACTATTGCCAATAACTCACGCTCTATTGTACTATATCGTGACTCTGTATCGCTAAGTGTTCTACTAGCATAAGCAATAGGGCGGTCACTCCCTATAGAGCCTTGAGATAACACTGCCCCTAAAGCTACGGTAGAAGCGTCTGTAGTGAGTATAAAAGTTTTTTCATAATTGGGATATTGGAGAAGTGGTGCATTCGTCAACAGCTCCTTACACTTTTGGAATGCTTCAATATATTTGTCATCTATTATAATTCTATTACGTTTTTTTAAACATGAAGTCAGGGGTTGTGTAATTTTAGCAAAATCTTTTATAAATCGCCTATAATATCCTATTAATCCAAGGAAACTTTTAATTTCCGTTATTGTTTTTGGTAATGGAAAGTGTAACACTGCTTTTATTTTGTCATTATTGGGTTTTAGTCCATCTTTCGTGATTGTATGTCCCAAGTAAAGAACTTCTTTCCGTAAAAATTCTGACTTGTCAAGCTGAACTTTTAAATTTGTCTCACGTAGTCTATTAAAAACGATTCTAAGGCTTTTAATGTGTTCGTCTAAACTAGGTGAAAATATAATTATATCATCAAGGTATACCATACTGTTTATTATATTTCTACCCTCAACAGTGTGACATATAGTTGTTAGCCGTCGCGGCGCCATTCTTGTTTTACACTCTCGTTTAGACTCCGGTCGGCCTCCCGTCTTAGTGGCCCGTGTTAAGATTAAGTCATAGTAACCTTTGATTATAAGCCGTTTATCCTTTTTGACCATATTTAAGACTGACCTACTGGGTAATATACCTGCCGTGTGTGTACAAGTGGTGAATTTCCTAATTTATAAACTATATGAACAAGACTATTGTGTGTGTGTGTGCTTCAACAGAACTAGCGGTAAAGTACTATTTTCTTATTACCCATTGACAAGACATACTTTCTTTAATTAATTATTCGGGCCCAGCAACAATTATAATATAAATTTAGTAAATATCCCCCCTTTATTGGTAGCAGAGAATTTAATATCGAACATTTTTGGTAGCAGAGCGTGGTTTACTAAGGACCTCCTATTAGTTTATTGTTAAATTTTTAATCCCTTGTTTCTAAGTTCAAATCGTGTTACGTGTAATTCAAAATGGCGGTTGCGTTTGTTGAATTACTTCCCTAGGTTTTATCCTTAAAATATCATTTAGTGTTAGAAGTGTAAGCCGTAGTTATAATTTTATAATATTTGTTTTATTTACTTCAGAGTTATTTCCATACCTTTTCTTAAATAATATAAGTTTATTTTATAATCCCATACTACAAGTCTCATATAAAACATAGCTTATTTCTGAGTCATAAGACCTATTATTAAAAATGATAACTTTGTGAATTTATAAAAAATAATTATTACGCAAATAGTTCGAGTGGCGTTTCTTGACTTTGGTCATTGCGAATCCCTTTTGTTCTCTTATCTATTCGTTGCACCTGTGGAGGTTTTACGATCGAGCTATTACCGACCTTATTTTTATGAAGTTAAACTTGGGTTTTCTTTTATTACTTATTTAATATTGTAGTATATATTTTTTAATTATTAAAATGTCGACTTCTGATGAAACCATAAGAAGTAAAATGCCTTTATTTACGGAAACGAGTGAGTATCGTCGGTCAATAGGCGTAGTCCGTTTTGTTGGTGATTGGATCGACGATACTTATGACCTATTGAGAACTGCGCCTATTGAGAAACTACTCATGCGGTTAAAGGATTTAGAAAATTATTATAATAAATTTACTAATGCGTGTTCTGAGCTCCTAGGTGGTTTAGACCCTTCTATTGATATACAGGAACTTGCGTTTGTACGACATCAAATGAAGTCCATTCGTAATAAAGTGGATGAATTAAAAATGAAATATTCTGAGTTGTGCCCGCCCGTTCAAACCCACGAACCGGCGATGGCTAGTACACCTATTAAAGGTCTTAATCGTAGTTGTGATTTGATACCGTCTAGTAAATTACCTGAATTATCAATACCAAGATTTGATGGTCGCCCCGATTCATGGATAAGTTTTATCGATCAATTTGATAGTGTTGTTGACACCCAGCGTAATTTGACCCCTACATTAAAATTGCAATATTTAGTCGGTGCCCTGGCGGATGAGCCGAAACGCCTTCTGATGCATTTACGTATCGAAGCCGGTAATTATCAAGTTGCTTGCGATTTGTTAAAACGCCGATATCATAAAACCAGGGTATTAGCGGACACTTATATAACTCAGATCCTTACCTTACCTGATATTACGAGTAAAGTCACTGGTTTACGTGCGGCCTTTTTAAATCCCCTATTGACAGCTTATCGTTGTTTAGAACGCTTGGATTTACCGGTTAATTATTGGTCGTATATGCTTGTGCATGTATGCTTAGGTAAATTGCCTTCAGATTTAAAATCAAGATTTGAGAGGTCTTATGGTGGTGACAGCAGCGAGTTACCTAGTTTTGATAATTTTATTACCTTTTTAGAAGATGAGTGTCGACATCACGATAATGTTGGCAATACAAACCTGGTTGATAGCAACCCTAATAAAGTGAACTCGCGAACTCCAATAATTAAATATAATTATCTTGCGGCTACTCCTTCCCCTTCTATAAATTTAAAGTGTTTTTTGTGCTCTAGTGCTTCTCACTACCTTCGTGAATGCCCCGATTTTGTCCGTATGAATCCGAAAGATCGTTCATCCTTTGTTAAGCAGTCACATTTATGTTATAGATGTTTAGACAGACATACAATAAATATGTGTAAGCGTGACTATAAGTGCACAACCTGTCGTCGTTCTTCCCATCACTCCTTGTTATGTTTTAATGACTCGCGCAATCCCATGTACCCCTCTCAACGTGATAATAATAATTATTATACTCCCTTCTCCTCTTCTCCCCGAGCTTCTCGCATGGGCGGGGGAACACGAGAAAAACTAAACTATCGCCATAAATCTCAGATTGTAAGACCTGAAAAATATAATCTTGCCTCTACTCCTAGACATCATTCACGATCGCCCCCTAGAGAACAGGGTGATAATATTTCGCAGCCAAACCCACGGCATCCCGAAGTTAATTATAGAAACATTGATAATTCTAGAAACAAATATAATATTAATCAACCTTCCCAATAACTAGATGTACCTGTTAAGGCTCCTCCCCTTTCTATAAATATCCTACCTAATTCCTATACCCTGTTGCCTACTGCCATGATTCATTTAAAGACTGCTAGCGGATATTTTATAGAAGCTCGGGCTTTGTGTGATACTGGGGCTCAGTGTTGTCTTATTACTACTGATTTTGTCGTTAATCATTTGAACATGCCTATTTCCTTCTCTTTTTCTCCTGTCCGCGGTGTAGGAAATGTTCAAAGTGTTATGTCACGGGGTTCTGTTCCTTTATGCTTTAAGCCTGTTAGTAAGAGTTACCCTGAAATAACGACATCTGCTATGGTTGTCGATGTGATCGCTGGTGTACATCCTGAAATTGGCTTACCCGAATGTTTTTCGCCCTGTATTAATAATACCTACCTTGCAGATCCTCGTTATAATAGACCTGGTCCCATAGATATATTACTCGGCGCTGATGTGTATGGTTCTTTCATAACTTCAGAAAAAATTATACATCATAATAATCTCACTGCGATCCCAACTATTTTCGGTTCTATTATTTGCGGTCCCATCCCTGTTGATAATTTAGAGTTTGATTTCCCTATGACTGGTGTATCCTTAACGCGTATGTTGGAAAAATTTTGGAAAGTTGAGGAAACTCCTCAGCTCCCTATACCTAACCCTTTGAACGAGGAATGCGAATTATTTTTTAAATCGACTACCACTCGTAATAATGATGGTAGATTCCTTGTTAGACTTCCTTTCCTAAGCGATCGACCCTCCCTCGGCGATTCGAAACCTATAGCGGTACGCAGATTTCTTAATCTAGAAAAACGGTTACAATTGAATCCTAATTTACGCGAAAAATATATATCTTTTATGCGTGAATATTTTGAATTAAATCATATGAGCCTTTTCCCTTCTGAGCCCTTACCTACAGAGCATTATTTCATACCTCACCACGGTGTTTTCAAATCCGGAGATAATTCGAAAATCCGTGTTGTATTTGATGGTAGTAGTCCCACTTCCAATGGAGTATCGTTGAACCAATGCCTACATAGCGGTCCCAAATTACAGCGAGACATTTCTCACATCCTTCTTAATTTTCGTAGGCATGCTGTTGTGTTTGTTTCCGATATACGCATGATGTTTCGTATGTCGTGGGTACATCCTGAAGATAGAAAGTACCAGCTCATTCTTTGGCGTGAGTCCCCATCGGAACCTTTACTTACCTATTCATTAAACACAATCACGTATGGTTTGCGATCGAGTCCTTACGTTGCTATGCGTGCATTATTAGAGTTGGCCGATCAGGAACGTGCTACTTTTCCAAAAGCAGCTGTAGTCCTCCAAAATGACATTTACGTTGATGATTGCCTAACAGGCGCTAACTCTCTTGAGGAAGCACGTGAACTCAAGAAGGAACTTGAAGGAATTATGCGGTCTGGAGGATACGAATTAAGAAAGTGGATAAGCAATAGACCTGAACTCCTTGCGGATTTACCTCCAGATCATTTACAGTCTCCTCATGTATTTCAGAGCTCCAATTGCCCTCAAACTATTTCTGTCCTTGGCGTAATTTATAACCCTACTAGTGACGTTTTTACCTACCGTTTTTCCTTTGACGCACCTAAAATCATTACAAAACGTAAAGTTCTTTCCTTGATAGCTCAAATTTACGATCCCTGTGGATGGATTTCCCCCGTTGTATTGAAAGCTAAACTATTTGTCCAAAGGTTGTGGTTATGCGGCCTTTCCTGGGATGACCCCTTAACTTGTGATCTTAACTCAGAATGGACTACCTTTGTTAAAGACCTAGATAAAGTTAAAGAAATTATTATTCCACGACAGATTATTCCTAAGGATTCATTTTCCTATACATTACATGGTTTTTGTGATGCCTCAGAAACTGCATATGCGGCTACGGTTTATTTAAGAGCGGATAACTTGTTTGGTCATACGTTCATTTACCTTTTGATGTCAAAAACTAAAGTTTCCCCTATAAGAACTCGATTAACAATTCCAAAATTAGAATTGTTAGGTGCTTTACTCCTTTCAAAATTGATTCATCACGTTGCCTCTTGTTTGCAAAAGTCAATAGTGTTGGATAAAATATTTACCTGGTCTGATAGTCAAATAGTTTTAACTTGGCTTCAGACACCTCCTCATCTTCTTCAGATATTTGAAGCCAATCGAGTGTCTCAAATCCTCGCTTCTGAAACACTGTCTGAGTGGAGACATGTGCCTGGTCATTTGAATCCATGTGATTGTGCTTCCCGTGGTCTGTCAGCCTCCTCCTTGCTTACTTATGATTTATGGTGGTCTCCTTCATGGTTATTACATGCCCCTTCCCAGTGGCCTTCCAAAACAGAAAACTTAGAAGGTAATATTGTTGAGCTCCCTGGACTTCGTTGTTTATTATCCACTACTACCTTGCCTCCCCCAGAACCTTTGTTCTTACTTGAGCGGTTCAGTAATTTTAATAAATTAATAAATGTGTTTTGTTATATGCGTCGTTTTATACATAATTGTCGAAAGTTACTACCTCACCAACATTTCACCACTTTGACTACCGATGAGAGAAAACATGCTTTTCATTGCTTGATAAAAATAGTGCAATCAATTTCTTTTTCCGAGGAGCTTAAATTACTTTCACGGGATGAATGTCTACGTGGTCCCCTTAGACGATTAAATCCCTTCATTGATGAGAAAGGCCTAATAAGAGTCGGTGGTCGTTTGCGACATTCAAATCTTTCCTATGATGCTCGTCACCCTTTACTTCTCCCCAAACATGGTCATTTTATAGACCTTTTAATATCCTATTATCATATCGAAAACTCCCATGCAGGAACCAATACTCTTCAAGCTATTTTGTCACGTGATTTCTGGATACTGTCTGCTCGAAGAGCTATTAACAGGATTATTTTTAAATGTCTTCCGTGCTATCGACTTAAAGGCGCTATTTCACAACCTCCTATGGGTGACTTACCACGAGATAGAGTAATCCCAACTCGACCCTTCGATGGTGTTGGAACGGATTTTGCCGGCCCGTTTCTGACTAAAACTCAATCTTTTAGAAATAGAAAATTAGTTAAAAGTTACCTATGTGTGTTTGTTTGTCTTTCGACAAAGGCGGTTCACCTTGAGGTCGTTTCCGAGTTGTCGACAGAAGCCTTTATTGCTACCTTTACTAGATTCGTATCTCGACGCGGACTGCCTAGTTTAGTTAGATCAGATTGTGGTCGAAATTACCTTGGAGCCTCTAATTATATAAATGAAGTGTATGATTTTTTAGCGAATAATAAGGAATATATTGGATCTAGCCTATCAAAACGTGGTATTCAGTGGAAATTTGATCCTCCTGCCTGCCCACATTGGGGAGGTCTATTCGAAGCAGCTGTTAAGTCTGCAAAAACTCATTTGAAGCGTGTTGTGGGTGAAACCCCCTTAACCTTTGAGGAATTAACAACGGTCTTTACTAAAATTGAAGCGGTTCTTAATTCTAGACCTTTGTGCCCTCTTTCGAATGATCCTAACGACTTAGAAATATTGACTCCAGGCCATTTCTTGATAGGTCAACCCCTCACGGCATTACCTGAATATTTATATAAGGATATAAAATTAAATCGCTTAACTCGTTTCCAAGTAATTCAACAGATAACCCAACATTTTTGGTCGCGATGGCAGTTAGAGTACCTTTCAACCTTACAATCAAGACATAAATGGACTGATCCTATAAAACCTCCTACAGTAGGCGAACTCGTTCTTATAAAAGAAAATAATTTACCCCCTTTACAGTGGCGACGTGGTCGCATCTCCCACTTATATCCCGGCAAAGATAATGTTATCCGAGTAGTAGATGTTAGGACATCTACAGGAACCCTAACGAGACCTCTTACTAAATTAGTTCGTCTTCCTATAGAGTAATTTACCTTTCGTAAACATTACATGTTTAGGGCGGGGGTTATGTTTATTATATTTCTACCCTCAACAGTGTGACATATAGTTGTTAGCCGTCGCGGCGCCATTCTTGTTTTACACTCTCGTTTAGACTCCGGTCGGCCCCCCGTCTTAGTGGCCCGTGTTAAGATTAAGTCATAGTAACCTTTGATTATAAGCCGTTTATCCTTTTTGACCATATTTAAGACTGACCTACTGGGTAATATACCTGCCGTGTGTGTACAAGTGGTGAATTTCCTAATTTATAAACTATATGAACAAGACTATTGTGTGTGTGTGTGCTTCAACAGAACTAGCGGTAAAGTACTATTTTCTTATTACCCATTGACAAGACATACTTTCTTTAATTAATTATTCGGGCCCAGCAACAATTATAATATAAATTTAGTAAATATCCCCCCTTTATTGGTAGCAGAGAATTTAATATCGAACACATACAATGAATATCCTGTAATCCCTTAAGGACATTATCCATCATTCTTTGGAAAGTTGCGGGGGCAGTTTTCAAACCAAATGGTAATCTCAAAAACTCAAAATGTCCTGATTGGGTACTGAATGCTGTCTTTTGTCTGTCGGATTCGTTAAGTTCTATTTGGTGATACCCGCTAGCTAAATCTAATGCGGAAAAATACATACTTTTAACTAATTTATCAAACAAATCTGTTATATTGGGAAGTGGGTATTTATCATCGATAGTGATTTCGTTTAGTCTTCGATAGTCAACTACCATTCTATACTTAGCTTCTCCAGAGGCATCCATTTTTTTTGGTACAAGGTGAACGGGTGCACTCCAGGGAGAATAAGATTCCTGGACAACGTTGTTGTCTAAAAGCTTTTCTACCTGTCTTTTAATTTCCTCAGCTTGAACAGGGGCCTGTCTATAGGGCTTTATATATATAGGATCTTAATTTTTTGTCCGTATAAAATGTTTCACGTCGTTAGTAAATGTCAAGGGTAATTTATCGCAATAAAAAATGTCTTTATATTCATTACAAAGATTAAAAATTTTATTCTTTTCCTCGTCATTCATATGATCAAGTCTTAATTTATCTAGATTTCTTACTAATAATGAATTTTCATCTAAATAATCACGATGTTTTACAGAATTAACCGTAAGCCCTACATCCACATACTTTGATACTTTTAAAGGAGATGTAACAGTGAGAGTCATTGGTTCATCTAAAGTGTTTTGGATTATTGTTTTTGCATACCCGTTTACACATCTAACTATCGCACTTGGCATTCTAACACCTTTACAGAATTCTGTATAATTAAGGACAGCATCACCAGAATGCTGATTTGTTGGTAGGGATACTCTCAATTCGGAACGCGGTGATAGTTCAATAATATATTTTGTATCATTATATTTAATAGGAATTTTTGATAATTTAGTTCGTAATATTTTATTTTTTAAATCAATTACTGCCTCTAACTGTTTTAAGAGGTCATTATTGGGTTTTACCAATTAATCCATCATACTTCGAATCAACATCATATACATAAAATTTCTGTTATTGGTTACAATTGAATGTTGGTATTAAAGGGATTTTAATAACTTGATTATGTGAACTAGTGCCATGTGTACTTATCACTTCAAAGGGTTCGTAAGATATAAACTTACTGAAATAAGAATATGCTTTTTCAGGGCTAAGAAAAGAACGTGTACTTCCAGTGTCGATCATAAACTTTGCATCTATTTCAGGAATATATATAAATACGGTAATTTTAATTGTGTTTCGCAATTTAATTCTATCGATTCTGTAGGTTTGAGGCTTCTATGAAAAAATTTTCTATTTCACTTTTTTTACTAAGATCGCACGGACTTTTATCGCTGACTTGTTCGTCTGTTGGTTTGTTGCTATCAGTTACATCTGGATCGTAACACTCATGGGATTCGTTCTCCGAAACATACCATGGCTCAAAATCGTAAGCGTAACGGCTTTCATTATCATAATAATTATAAGCATAAGTTTCATTAACAGGAAATCTTGGTTTACTTTGATTTACAGTTCTCATTGATAGGTCATTCTGTCTTTGTACGTCTGGATGAAAATTAGGTTGATAACCAAATTGATTCAAGGATTTGTAATTATTGTTATTAAATGGTGGGCGATATCCTAACTGTGGGACAGGTCGATGTCCATACTGTGGGTTAATTCTAGGTGGTGGTATGTACGGTACTTTAAAGGTCGTTAATGCTTATTGGGAGAGATTCGGCTTAAAACCCGTAGGCATTAACACCCTTTGATCTAATCGCGGCACTCCAAATTTATGCTGAGGTTGTTGATTGGTTGAGTGGAATGGCATTGACTGATTAGGTTTACTTGGAAGATTAAAATTATTGTGAGATTTAAAGTAAATAGGTTGATTTAAAGAATTATTCTGTCTTGGTAAATTTTTACTACGCTGGTTGTATTGTTCATGGATTCACTTCTTCTAATACAAGCAGACTCTAATGATGTCGGCGATTTTAATCGAACAATTCGAACCATATTCTCCGGTAAATTATATAGGAAAACATTTAAAGCCGTATTATTGTAAATTATAATTTTACTTTGCTTAACGTCCTCAGTTAAAATTTGATTTACTTTTGACAAAATAATTGACCGTACGGATTGGATTCTATTACAAAATTCCAAATAACTCTCGCTCGGTTTAATTTTTAAATTTTCTAATTCAATGGCTATACATTCTTCGCTTCGCGGATCTCCAAAGTGTTGAATTAATAATTCTTTGAATTCGCTTCATGAAACAATATCCTCGCGCTCGCTGATAAGCGTAGCTGCATCGTCTACGAGGCGACTAGTAATACTATGCATAATATATATATACAGGGTCAGTACATGTTTTGTGTTTTAATTGAAACTGTTTAAATGGAATACGATTTCAAGGCCATATACAAAATATTATTTAAATCGGATTACTAGTTTAGTCTCTAGACAGTTCTAAAGTTTTAACTCAGCGACGCGCTCAGAAAACATGATGTATATTTTACAACAACGAATGCACCAACTACTTGAAATATGAATGGAAAAAGATACACCGTTGCCGCTTTGACAAAATTAAATTATACAAGGTCACGGCTATGTATCAGATTAATAAATTCGTAACATAACAAGAAAGCAAAATAGGTACATAGCGTGCGCTTCACTTCTAGGTGTAAAAGAAATAGAAATAGGTCAAATATTGCTATTGCATCCTTGCAAGCGAAAGCGAGACACCAATAAAACAAAAACCTGTTAATTAGTGTGCCGATGCTTATCTCTCGGGATGCACGTTACGCAATTCGGAAGCGCACGCGCCACTTTTTTGTCGTAATCTCGCGCCAAAGTATTTGTTGTTATTGTGATAGGACACCGAAATTAATAGTAGATTAGTGATAGTACATATTTATTTTATAGTGACAGGACACGAAACTATAAATTTTTACTTAATATTAGTGTTATTTTTGTTGTTTTTTATGTTTTATAGTGACAGGACACGGACTTTAGTTTTTAATTGTGCTAAAACACTTAACTAGAGTTTAAGACAATGCCTCGCATTACGTACACCGCTTCAGAATACACGGACATGGTTTTAATGTACGGGGAATGCCACGGAAACGCGGCCTTAGCTTTACGAACATACCGAGAAAAGTATGGTAAGAGACGCATGTGCCCCAGTAACCCTCGCATTATAGTGCTGGCAGTTCAAAGGTTAAGAGACAATAAATGCATTGTGCCGCAACACGAGGGAGTCCCATCACGACAAATACGCGCCTCATTGGGGGAAAGAATTTTACAGTATTTCTCTGACAACCCGACATCGTGCCTTAGTAGAGCCGCGCGACAGTTTAATATTTCCCCTAAAACTGTGGTTTTAAAACGGAATAAACGCAAACCTTATAAATATTGTAAAACAAAAGTGTTGTTGCCGAGGGACTTGCCAGTGCGTAATAATTATTGCGAATGGTTTCTAAAGAAAATAAATAGTGAGGTCAATTTCGTTAGCAACAACCACAAATGTAATAACGAAAATAGAAAATAATATTGTCCGTCGGTACGAATTATGTGTACAAGAAAATGGCGGACAGATTGAACATTTAAAAATTTAAAGAATTAAATGGGCGGAAGTATTTCTTGTGCTCGTATATCGTCAACTTATCTACCTACGGCGACTTATGCCGCCGCGCCGCGACCGACGTAAGCGCACCCGCTCGCGCTCGGGCGGGCGGGGCGGGGCGACACACGCTCATGCACAGAATATATATATATATATATATATATATATATATTCTGTGCATCGCTACCTTGGAATTTAGTTATAACATATTCATATTTTTAATGAATAAGTTTAATTGGCGTTTATCGCCACCAAAAAGAGGAACTAACTTTAAAATTTCATTAGGAATCAGATTTATTTGTTCCATTTTGTCTTATATTTTATATAGAATTGAAAATATGAACAAAGTAAAATTAATTCTTAACTATATTTCGGCTGAAGCCGTAACGTTTTGTAAAATAGGTGAACATGGACGTTCGTCTCCAGGCATAACTTCACTGAAACTACAGAAATAGTGAATAAAAGGCAATTTATTACAAAATAACTGATAGCTAAAAATAATAATTATAAATTATAATAAATCACAATCTAAGATTCAATTATTCAAATTAAAATCACAAATTTAACATAAATTAACAATTTAATACAACAAATTTAACTACTTTGACTATTGACTATTAATTGGAAGACATTAATATCAACAAATTTAATATTGAAGAAACTTAACCACTTTAACAAATTATTATTAAATTTACTAATAAGAAAACAATTTAAACCAGAAACAATTCAGGATTGACAATATCACAATTAAGAGGTGTGAACGGAGCCAGTGCTATCGTTAAAATGTGCCCGGCCGCCTAGCACGTCGGTTTATATCGGGTCGTCCCCCACCTCGCCTGATTTGTTGAGCGATAAGCGAGTGTAAACAACTTTGTTGTTGCACTTGCACGTGTTTGTTGACACCTGGTGTTGTTTCCGAAACGAGATGCACGTGTTCTTAAACATCTGGTGTTATTGCTGCGCCGACACGGCCATAATGCATGATGGTCGCCTTCGACCTGCTAACATACAACAACAACAACAGCACGGTAAACCAAGAATGGCAAATGCATGGTATTAATCGTCAATGGCTGTCAATAGCATCTATGTAAGGAGGCCCCTGTCCTCAATTTAATTCACTTCGTAAGGAGGCCCCTGTCCTCAACTTACGTTGCTCATTATAAAACTAAGGAGGCCCCTGTCCTCTACTTAGTTACTTATTGTAAGGAGGCCCCTGTCCTCAACTTACGTTACTCATTATAAAACTAAGGAGGCCCCTGTCCTCTACTTAGTTACTTATTGTAAGGAGGCCCCTGTCCTCTACTTAGTTACTTATTGTAAGGAGGCCCCTGTCCTCAACTTACATTAAATAAATAAATTAAGTAAATAAATTTAAAAGTAAATGAATGAATAAAAATTCAAGGTTTATACCTTTATTACTGTGCAATTTCCACATTATCAGGGTTGCTCAAACTAATATTGTTTAGTTCTGCTGTCGCATTAGTTTCATCTGACGCTGACGTGGGATTTATATTTATATTTTCGTTTGGCTTAGGTGCAAGCCGAAGTTGATCGTGGGCTACTTTCTTTGGGCGTCCACGACCTGTCACCTTCTTTACTTGATAACGATTATTTGGTAATATTTTCCAAATTTCATAAGCGTCTGGGTATTTTAGATCAAGTCCAATTTGGCACCTGGGGTTAGTCTTAAATAAAACATAGTCCCCCTTTTGAAATGGTGTCACCTTGGCTTTACTCTGGTCAAATCTTGCTTTGTCTTGCTTACCTCTGTTGATAATTTTCTTTTGCATATAACTGTCAAGTTGGCCTCGATTTACTGTTTCCTGTTCCTCGTCAATTAAAGACACTAATTCTGGTGGTACTGCACATTGCCTCCCAGTAAGGGCTTTAATTGGACTAACATTTGTTGTTTTGTTCTTTGTACTGTTAATAGCTAGCTGGAGGGCTTCCAAACCTTTTTTCTAGTCTTGAGTTTCGTAATTGCGAATGATAGTTAGTCCATTTTTCACAATAGCCATTATCCTTTCCACCTGTCCATTGGCTCTGCTAACACCTGGAGCTATAAAGTGCTGATGAATGTTATGGTTTTGACAAAACTCTTCGAATTCTGCTTTAAAAGCCGTATCTTGGTCACTTATTACCTGTCTTGGAGCTCCAAATAGGGATACAACATGTTTAAGAGCTTGTAGCATAGAATGAGCGGTTTTATTAGTTGCGTAAGTTAAAGTTACAAATTTAGTGTAAGCGTCTATAATCACTATAACATATTCATGCTTGTTATTTCTTTTAGTAAGATGACCAGTCATGTCTATGTGGACAGTATCAAAGGGAATAGATTTCTTATCTATGGGAAACATTTCTACCTGCTTGGCTCCTGAAGGTCCTTTACTAGTTTTGCATATCACACAATTATCTACGAAACGCCTTACAGTTGTGGACATCTCTGGAAACCAGTAATTTTCTCGAATCTTACTAAGAGTTTTTTCCCATCCAAAATGTTTAAGCGCAGTGTGGTAGGCATTAATAATACTCCATTGATATGATTTTGGCACAACTTTCTTCCACTTTTTACTTCCAGGTTCTTCTTCATCGTAACTGTATTCTAAAACAAAATTGTTAATTCGGTACTTACTTATTTCCTCATTGTGTTCCAACTTTTTTATGATTTGTGCCAACTCTGCATCTCTCCTTTGCTCAATCTTCAACCATGCATCAACATTTTGCGCCAGTGTAATGCAAACAATAGGGTTACGGCTAAAGAAATCGGCATGTTTCATTCGGTTTCCTTGGCGATATTCTATTTTGAAATCATAATGTTGCAGGAATGACCACCATCTATGGATTCTGGGTAAAAGTTCATGTTTGCTGGAAGACGACTTTATGGCGTTGCAGTCAGTTACAATTGTAAAGAACCTACCGTACAGATATTGTCTAAAATGTTTTATTGCTCTTACTATAGCAAGAGTTTCCAACTCGTAGGAGTGGTAATGACTTTCGGGTTCAGTAGTTCGCATGCTCATATAAGCAATAACATGCTGTCGTCCATCCTGTATTTGGATAAGGACTGCTCCCAACCCAGTGCTGCTAGCGTCTGTATGGAGTTCGATGGGAAGTCCATGTTGAAAAATAGTTAAAACCGGTGCTGAAGTTAACCGACGAATGATATCAAGTCTTGCACTTTCGCATTCTGCTGTCCATTGAAATTTAGCGTCCTTTTTTGTTAAATTGTAGAGAGGAATTAAGCGTTCGGAGAAGGACGGAATAAAGCGTCTGAAATAACCAGCCAAACCACAAAATTGACGTACCTGTTTTACGTTTGTAGGAATTGGTGATTTCTCTAAAGCCTCTATCTTTCTTGGACTTGGACGAACCTTCCCCTTCGAAATCAAATTTCCAAGATATTCAATGGATGTCTTAAAAAATGAGCACTTTCTCGCATTTACAGTAAACCCGGCTTCGTTTAAGGCTGCCAGAACATTATCTAAGATTTGCAATCCTTCAGTGAACGTCTTACACTTTATTAATACATCATCCATGTAAACTAAGATGTTATCCAAAAGGGGTCGCAATGCAGCCATTATAGCACGTTGAAATACAGCTGGAGCATTCATCAAACCAAACGGCATCCTCACGTATTCGTATAAACCATCAGGTGTAATAAAAGCTGTCTTAGGTATCGATTCTTCTTTGATGGGAATTTGGTAGAAGCCTTGAGCCATATCTAAACTGATGAAATAGGCGGCATCTGACAACCTGTCAATTTGATCTGAAATTATTGGTAGTGGAAACTTTATAGGAACAGTATTTTTATTCAATTCTCGGTAATCAGTGCACATTCGATCCTCCCCATTCTTCTTCTTCACGAGGATCACAGGACTAGCATAATCCGAAGTACTTTCCCTGACTATTCCATGACCTATTAATTCATTAATAATATCTTTTAATTTTTGTCTTTCAGCTGGGGCCATTCGATATGGTCTTCTTGACACTACTTTAGTTGGATCTTTCAACCGAATTTCTAGACTTCCTGTGGTAACTTGTTTTTTTTGGAATACCTGTAGCAAATATCTCACTGTATTTTGATAGTACCTTTTTTAATTCACATATTTCTTTTACATCCGTCAAATCAGTGTCCAAATCTGTAAAGGAATCTTCAATCACATTTATATTAAGAATGGTTGACTGTCTCATTATCGTAGCACCAGCCTCAGTTATGACCACGGTTAAGCCTGTTCCCTTCACTATTTCTGCGCCTATCAATAGACCACAGGGTATTTCATGGTCTTCCACAATGTGAAAGGCAACTTCCACAAAAATGCCATTTACATCGCAAGTCGCATTGATCCTCTGGCAGGACAAAATTGGAATACTGTCATTGCCAATACCTTTAAGCATTAATGGATAATCTTCTCGTTTCCCTGGAACAGATTGACTGACGGAACGTCTTATTAAAGAACGAGCTGCACCACTATCATAAAATGCTGTAAATTTGCAATTATTAATATTAACGTTCATTGGAGTTAAAATTTCTTCTTGTTCCCTGGCTAAATTAACCTTTTCGGTTTCATCTCCCATTTTCTTAAAACAGACAGACTCGGTGTGGCCAATTTTATTACAGTAGCTGCACGTTGGCCTAGGGCGTTCAGTTCGGCTCAGGGATTCACTTGTAGTAGTTGTGCTAAGCAAAGGTTTCGGATCAGTAATTTTCTTGTCACCTTTGTTACAGTTGGCTTGTACATGTCCCATTTTACCACATTTAAAACAAAGCATGGCATCGTCCTTATTGTTTCTTAATCTAGGTCGTTTGGCAGGCGGCTCGCCTTGTCGAAATTCTCGCTGTTTAATCGTAGCTGCAACAGAAATCAACTCGGGCACAGAGGAACATTTACTAGACAACAAACGCAGTCGAATAAACTCATTGTCTATGCAGCCTATTACAGCTTCTACCGTATCCTTCTCTTTATCACCACTGATGACTCTTTTCCATATATTCCAAGCCTTAGTAATTGAATCAGCTGGACTTGACATATCGAATTTAAAGTTTCGTAACTTCACTATATCGTTAGAATATCGTGCCTCTGGTTCAAATGTTTGAATTAATGCTTCTCGCATTTCAGACCATATTGGTGATTTTACTAACCATGTATCTCCCAAAGTTTTGGCACGCCCTAGAAGTAAGCCAGCTATTTTCGTACATACCTCATAATCAGTCAGTTGCCAGTGATCCTTTGCTCTATCTACATGCTCGCACCAGTCCCGTATTGGTACATCGCCGTCTGGGTCAAATGATGCGATATAAATATCGCTGAGTCGCGGCCGTTTTGTTGGAGCCACAGCCTGATTTAGAAGTCCTGCTAGAAATTCTCGATTAGCATCCATACTTAACTGCTGTTGTCGCGTTAAGTTCTTTATAATACTGGCCAAAGCAGACAGAGCCTGGTTATTTCCATTTCCTTCTGTGCGGGCTGATGGACCTGAAGAGTTCCCAAGGTCCATCCCACTTCTGATTTCGGCTGAAGCCGTAACGTTTTGTAAAATAGGTGAACATGGACGTTCGTCTCCAGGCATAACTTCACTGAAACTACAGAAATAGTGAATAAAAGGCAATTTATTACAAAATAACTGATAGCTAAAAATAATAATTATAAATTATAATAAATCACAATCTAAGATTCAATTATTCAAATTAAAATCACAAATTTAACATAAATTAACAATTTAATACAACAAATTTAACTACTTTGACTATTGACTATTAATTGGAAGACATTAATATCAACAAATTTAATATTGAAGAAACTTAACCACTTTAACAAATTATTATTAAATTTACTAATAAGAAAACAATTTAAACCAGAAACAATTCAGGAGTGACAATATCACAATTAAGAGGTGTGAACGGAGCCAGTGCTATCGTTAAAATATGCCCGGCCGCCTAGCACGTCGGTTTATATCGGGTCGTCCCCCACCTCGCCTGATTTGTTGAGCGATAAGCGAGTGTAAACAACTTTGTTGTTGCACTTGTTACATGCGGTGTAACAGAGGACTGCTTCGTATCATATTTAACGCGTCGGTGTGACAGGCGCTCCGTAACAATTTGCTGACCATGTTTTAAGGAATATAGAAAACCGATGCCTTTCCCACACTATTGGTTCCCACATCGAACCTTTAGTACATACTTTAGGTTAATTTAGTTTTAAAAATAGAATAAGTAAAAACTAATGTAGAATCTATTACATTAAATCTATTTTAATAAGTATACTTCGTACTTATTTTCAAACCTCCGGCTGTAGCATACGTAACTGGCGCAGTCGGTAGGATAGCCGAAATTAAAGTCAGTGAATCAATCAAGGACATCGGCTATCTCGAATCTACACCGTGGTGCAGCAGGAGGAGTATCAAGAAATCGATACAGAAAAAGGTACGAATATTTAAAAAGTACTTTAGAATCTTTCTGAAGTTGCTTTCCCTTTATTCTTAAGTTTATCCTAATAATTTTCCAAGATTTTCCATCCACGGCAATCTCGGACCTCTAGGTTAGTTACAAAAAGACATCGAATTTTAGACTGTAATAGAGATATAAATAATAGTGATAGTATAGATATTAATAGATTTAAAGTATATATATATAAAGCTCTTTGCTTACTCCCGGAATTTGACGGAAATCCGAATATATTAACCCGATTTATTAGGATATGCGATCAGTTAGTTAATGACCTTATGTCTAATAAGCCAGAAGACCAGTTAAAAAGGTTTGGCGTTAATTAATGGTATATTAAATAAAGTAACCGGGCCTGCGGCTCGTATGATTAACTCAAATGGTATTCCCGAAAATTGGGCAGGTATTCGTAGCGCTTTAATAAATAATTTTGCAGATCAACGAGATGAGACCTCTTTATATAACGATTTGGCTCTACTAACTCAAGGTTCTAATACACCTCAAGAATATTACGAAAAATGTCAAAATTTATTTAGCACTGTTATGACATATGTCACTTTGCATGAAACCGTACCTAGTACTATAGAGTCTAAACGTTCTTTGTATAAGAAATTAACGTTACAATCTTTTTTGCGTGGACTTCGAGATCCATTGGGTTCTAGAATACGGTGCATGCGACCTGACACAATTGAAAAAGCTTTAGAGTTCGAACACCTTATATTTATGTTGGAAATCGAATAATTATAGTTTTAAAAGTACCGATTGCTGTACCCCTACCCTATGACTTTTATCGACTCTCAATCACCCCTAATAAATATAACCAAGTCCTTATCCCTTACTATATTCCCTTTATAGCAATTTCTAGCGAGAATTCTTTGTACATAGAGGCGGAATACCCGAAGATTAACTCGATGTACCTTTGTGAGCGAAATATCAACAGCTACGAGACTCGAGATAAAACTGACTGTATCCGCCGTATAATCGAAAAACAAGAAATGGATTCGAGCTGCAAACGGACAGAAATCATCCTAAATAATGAAAAATGTAAATTCTGCAGGAACCAATGTAGAAACTGAAAACAAGAACAAGATTAATCCCCACGAAATAAAAGTTGACCACAGCAATATCTCAGCAACTCTGTCTTTCCTAGAATAGTTGCTAATCTGCGGGGGGAGGTGTTACATGCGGTGTAACAGAGGACTGCTTCGTATCATATTTAACGCGTCGGTGTGACAGGCGCTCCGTAACAATTTGCTGACCATGTTTTAAGGAATATAGAAAACCGATGCCTTTCCCACACTATTGGTTCCCACATCGAACCTTTAGTACATACTTTAGGTTAATTTAGTTTTAAAAATAGAATAAGTAAAAACTAATGTAGAATCTATTACATTAAATCTATTTTAATAAGTATACTTCGTACTTATTTTCAAACCTCCGGCTGTAGCATACGTAACTCACTTGCACGTGTTTGTTGACACCTGGTGTTGTTTCCGAAACGAGATGCACGTGTTCTTAAACATCTGGTGTTATTGCTGCGCCGACATATATATTATATAACAAATTAAGTTACTCAATTAATTTTTTACTTAAAACTACGATATTACAATGATTTTGAATTGAAATATCAATTTTATTTAATTAATACTTAAAAATTCAAAATTTATTCTAATATAATTTAATTTCGTATATATATATTGAATTTAATCTGATTATTTAAATGTAATACACAATTATATTTTTCAAATATTCCTACCTAAGAAAACCAGAATACGTTATAAAAGGAAAAGTCTTATCCTACTTATACAATAACAGGATGCAAGGAAGGTGAAAAGTTCTACTCACCAACCGGCGATCATCTTCATCAGCTTCAGGCTCCTCACTTACTGTCTTATTTATCTTGGTTCAGGATAGTTCCTTATAGTCCTCCAAACCCTTTAGCGGATTTTGACGTCTAATTTAGGGATGAAGGCTATAGTTTATACGGAAACTATCCTACCGGCTGCGCCAGACAAGTTTACGGGAGCGTGAGTGGTTAAATTAAAAAAATAAAAATATGCTTTTGAACTTATTTTAATTAATTACTGAATTGACCGAATAGAAGCGCATGCTACAATCAATTGTCTTAACTCTAATACAATGTACCTTAGGCGATTCACATTACATTCCTAGAATGCAGATCAAGCATTTACTTGTACCTTTTTCACACCTTGAGCCAACATGACTATATTTAAATATGTTGACAGTTTTAAGATACATGTATACTTAATTTTTTAATATTGATCTTTACAGTAATGTATATTTAAATAGACATGTAAACGTATCACCCGACTGTCGAAGGAGGGTTATATTTTTTGAGCATCTGTATGTATTTTTGTCAACAAATTTGACAAACTCTACTGTAAGACGGATTTTAACATATGAGGTGTTATTCGTCCCAGTCGTAGATGTGACATATTCTTTAGAATTTTCACGTAGAGGAGGTAGGGGAGCATTGGGCAGTCGGGAGGTTTGGGCACCCCCTCATTTCTCCAAAACTATCGTAGATATTTTTTGATTTCTACCACAGCACTATACTTTATTCACTACCAACACCGCTTATCTAAAGTGTCAGCTGTCATTTCACTTGGTTGTCAAGTTACATGCGCGTAACGGTTTGCTGCGTACAGAAGTAAATATTTTATTTGTGATTTGATCTAACTTATCAAAGAAATCTGCAAGAAAGTGTAAGTATCTGTGTTATCTTTTTCTTTTGTGTTTAATGAATATTATATTTGCCTGTCAATTAGGTTTCTACATTTGATAAAAAATAATCTTATTCTAATCTATTTGAAAAGTGAGGTTATGGAGAGCATTGGGCACGCAGGTAGGAGGCAGGTTTGGGCATGGCCAATGCTCCTGTTTTTAGTGTATTTTGGTGTCAAACTTTTGTGCCTTTTTGTTATGCCTATTGGATTAAGTGGTTAATAATTTCTTTTTAGGACAATGCAGTTTTCATTTAAAAAGAAAAATAAGCGACGTGAAATCCCTAAAGATATTATTTTGCGCGCATTGGAAGAAGTTTCCAAAGGTGCTAAAATTAAAACTACTACGAATAAATATGACATACCGAGATCTAACCTTCAAAGGTATATCAAGCAGGGTGGTGTCGTAAAAGATAATTCTTGTAAATTTATATCGTCTCAAATATTCACAAAAGATGAAGAAGAGAAAATTTCAGAATATCTTGTAACATCGTTTAAACTAAACCATGGACTATCAAAACTGAAAACACGTGAATTGGTTTATGAATACGCCACTGTCATTAAAAAAAAAACCAGATAACTGGTCAGAGAAGAAACTTGCATTCAAAGACTGGATAAGGGGATTTTTCAAAAGACAGCCTCAACTTTCGATAAGGACACCAGAGGCTACCAGTCTGTTACGGGCCACAACCTTCAATAAGAAAAATGTCGGAGATTTTTTTGAAAATCTTAAAACTGCCCTGCTTCGGCCCTGAGTCTATTTACAATATAGACGAAACTGGATTATCAACGGTGCAACGAACCCAGAAATTGATTGCTCTCAGAGGCACTAAACAAGTTGGGCAAGTAACGTCAGCTGAAAGAGGGACGCTTGTAACGGTTTGCTGCGGTATTAATGCATTGGGTAACTCAATACCACCATTTTTCATATTCCCACGGGTTAATTTCAAAACATATATGCTAAATGATGCCCCTGTTGGTGCAGATGGAGCAGCACATCCTTCAGGGTGAATGACATCACCAAATTTTTTGAAATATATTCACCATTTCGCCAAACACGCAAAACCAAACGCCTTCATCGCCAGTTCTTTTGCTGCTGGACAATCATGAGAGCCATATTTCAGTACCAGTTCTCAATTTTTGCAGACAATCAGGCATTGTTTTAATGATTTCCCACCGCACTGCAGCCATAAACTGCAACCTCTAGACCTGACTGTCTATGGACCACTCAAAACTTATTATAACACTGCGGTAACAGATTGGATGGAAAGCAATCTGGCCAAAACAGTAACAATTTATGAAATCCCAAAATTAGCAGCGAAACCCATTCCACTAGCATTCAAGTTGCAGAATATTCAAAGTGGATTTGAAAAATCTGGCATATGGCCATTCAATTCAAATATTTTCTCCAATGAAGATTTCGCTTGTTCTTCTATAACTGATCGCTGCTTGCCGGAAGAGGGTAATGTTCCTTCAAAACAATCTATTTCAGACCAACTTGTCAGTGAACAGCCTTCAACAGGGGAAAATTAGAGTCTAGAGGATCGTACAAGTTCAAATATGGAAGTCATTGGGCCATCTTAACTGGAATCTCCCTCTAGAAGTCAGATTAGTGGCACTGTCAATGTAACACCTGATGTAGTAAGACCGTATCCGAAGGCCGGCCCCAGGAAATTGCAGGGTATGAAACGGAAGAAGGGAAAAACTAGAATATTGACGGACACACCCGAGAAAAGACTAATAGAAATAGAAGAAGAAGAAAGACAAAGAAAAAATAAGATCAAAGAGCTCAACAAAAATAGAAAATGCTTCAAAAATACAGGACAGAAAACAATTCCGAAACATGCTGATGAATTTACTTCCAGACCAAAGAAAAACTGGAAAATTAGCAGCGATGATGAAATAGAAAATGTTTCGGTTTCTGACGAAACCGTTGTTGAATCGGAAGAAGATTTTGATGAAGACGATTTGATCGTTCTGGATAGAAATTTCCAGATCAATGACTTTGTATTAGTGAAATGTGACACCAAAAAAACTGTCTACCATTATGTTGGAATAACCGAAGATGTTAATCAGTCCATGGCAACTGTAAAATTTATGAGAGTGAGTAAATTAAGAAACACTTTTATATTTCCTGACATCGAGGACGTGGCCAGCGTCCTCCTGGAGGATATATAGATAAAATTACCTACACCAACAACATGGATGAAACGTGGCAGCTTAAAATATAAATTTGACAAGCCTCTCTGGATCATACCAAATATAAGATAAGTTTAATTAAGTCTAACATCTTGCAGTACTGATTCTAAGTCACATTGTTTAATTTTTCTAAAGTCTATGATAAGATAAAATGTTTGTATTACAATTTTTTATAGTAATGTTATATAATACTTAAGCCTAGTAGTATAGTAAAGCAATTTCGTGCATATTAAATACCAGTGCCCAAAGCTCCCTACAGGGGTTCGGGCACTTTGGACATGTGTTAGAAGATCTGTTGTAACTTTGAGACTAATTGAAATATTGAAACTTTTCTTAATAATAATTACTGCCAAATATGTGTGCTCCATATATTAGGAATAAAATTTTGATTATGCTAAAAAATAACAGTTTTATTAACATTTATGTAAAAAAGTGCCAAATGCTCCCCTACCTCCCCTAAACAGGAAACACACGAGAAATAACAATCTCAAATACTACTTAATCAATTAAATTAAAAATTCTTCCACTACCGTCAAGTTATTTAGGCAGTCGGGTTTTTAATTTTTAATGTTATTTAATTCTTGTTTTGAGTGTCCTCTAGACATTTCACATGTAATTTGTAATTCATCTTTTACTCAAATGTTTATTGAACTATGTTAACAGTCTTATTAGATATGTATACTTATTTTGTAGGTTTTTAGATATTTCACGGGTAATTTGTAATTCATCTTTTACTTAAATGTTTATTTAACTATGTTAACAGTCTTAAGAAAAATGTGTACTTATTATTTTTGTTTTCTAGGTATTTCAAATGTCATGTGAATGTGTTTATAAATATTAATCTTTTACTAATAATGCATGTTTAACTGGTTGGTTTAGTTAAGGTTTTAAATGTAACAAACAAACCGACAGAAAAGAGTTACTTTCTCTTTTATAGTTATATTATATTAAATTTGGAAATATTAATCTCTAAATGACCATGTTTATTTAACTAAATTTTCCCTGCAATTTCATATGCAAATAATATTTATTTTGATTAATCTATTTCTTGGAGCAATTATGGGTTCTTTATAGAAAAAGTATACTTTGTTAATTAGTACTAATTACAAATTTTGTTAATTTTTTTAAATTAAGATAGTAAATTATTGAAATTTTAGTTTTAATGGAAAATATTCTGTACTGAATTGTTTTTAAAAGAGTAACTATCGAATTTCTTGCCGGTTCTTCTCTGTAGAAATTACATTCCGAACCGGTGGTAGTATTTTTCGTTGTAATAATAATAGACATATCATAAACTATATATCATATATAAACTTTAATTTATCAAGTTTTGCATATATATGAATATCATTAAAGTTGTTATAAAGATTTATTTGTTTCATTTCCCAAATTTTTAATTTGATTAACTAAAACTGACCCCTGTCAAAATTTTCGATATTTTTTATCGACAATTTACAACGCTATTATCGATATACTTTGGTATACTAAAGGTGCATCACTAAACGCAGTACTATCAACATACAGACACATAAGGAAGTAGTAGAAGGCAAGATTGGCATCAAAAGTGTACATAGCTTTGAAAAACGGCTAGCTAAGCTGTTTGTTTTAAGTGCACACTCTTTAACCCTTTAACGGTCATAAGGACCTAGACGAGAAAAATTAAGTCCGATTTCGGCTTTGGGTTATTATTAATGCATAAAAACATAATATGGTAAAAAATATATAATTATGTTTTTTTTACTGGTGGTAAAAATATTCTCTCTGCCTTTTATGAAACTTCCTTCATTTAATAACGTAGGCGGAAGGCTATGCTAAAAAGAATACGTAAGATACTTAGCTCTGAGATAAGAAAAAAAAAAACAAAAAAGAAATGGGTAGGTGTGGGTGTGAAAATTAAAACACAAGTCTCTAAACCTCACATTATGTAAATCTTACAAAAGTAACAGAACTAGTCATTTGATAGACAGAAAAACTTGGGAGAAGGTGTTAAGTTTTTCTTGACACCTCCAAGACTCTCCCAAGTTTTCAGAAAAGATAGGATAATTATCCTATTTTTTATATACTTTTTCATGTAGGTGTTTGTTTATGGAAATTAAGAAAACAAGGTGTTACGCATAACGGAACTTCACATTTGCTACACTTTATCTTGGACCGCTTATCCTTTATCTTAGTACTACAATATCGGCATCTTTGATATGACGGTAAATCAACAGGCATGTGATCCCCAACATTAGAAAAGCGAGTTTCTGGAGCAGTAATATGAACTGATTTTTGATAATTTTCAGAAATCGAAGTCTTTTTTCTTACAATGTAGTTAACGCCACTAGAACGACGTTTTCGGGATGAAAAACCTCAATAAGACCTCTGGCTAAGGCGACACGGAACTCGAGGTTAATAAGTTTTACAGCGTTTGCATTTTTACTATGAAGCAAAAATGAATTTGTAATACAGGCATCAAGAAGAAAGTAAAATATGAGAAGCCACAACCTCTTACTTCTTCTCCCAACAGGATATGTGCCTTTGATGTGATCAAAGTGATCCACACCACCCATTCTCCAGGTATAGTCTTTAACGACGGTAGAACATGAAACTTCAACCTTTGTATCATCTTTTTGAGTTCGGCTGACAAAAGTTTTATTGGCGTTCGGATGGAAAACATTGGTCAAAAATAACACTTCTTTTGTATCTTGCCAGATAACAAAAGCTACATCACCTTTTACCCTCCATTTATATTCACCTTTTTTTAGGTTTAGTTTGGTTTTGTTTTTCACAATTTTAGGCAAATCTGTTTTCTGCCTACGTACTGTGCCAGTGGAATATAGGCCACTGGCATATAGGTAGTTCATTATGTCATAACCACAAAAAAAGTTATCAAAGGTACAATGTACTGCTTCCATTTGTTTTAATTTTTCTGTTAACTTCATGACCACCTTGGCTCCTAAATTTTCTTCTGTTCTGTTGCCATCTTTTCCTGTATATATTTCGAACTCATATAAGTAACCAGTAAAACTATCACATCGGCACCATACCTTGAATCCTCTTTTTATAGGTTTTAGTGGCATGTATTGCTTCAACGAAGACCTTCCTTTGAAAACAATCATCGATTCATCAATAGACTGAAACGAAGAGTTATGTGCGTTTTCTTGAAAATACCTATTTATAAGTGTCACTAACGGTCGAATTTTATATAATTTGTCATAATCAGCGCTAGACCTCTCAGGTTGCTTAGAATTGTTATTCAAATGGAGACATCGTAAGATTTGTTTGAATCTTTTATATGGTATGATAGAAGCTATTTCGTCAACTCTAAAACCGGGATCTGATGACCAGTAAAGTTCTAAAGAAGGTAAAATATTGTATCCTATTACAATTATTATTCCTAAGAACGCCTTCAATTCTTTGCTATCAATAGCGGTCCAACCTACTACGTTATTTTGATTAGCGTATCGGTTAGTTTCTATTACGATCAGATCAATAAATCCTTGCGTAAAAAATTTTTCGAAGTGCCGAATAGGTCTAGTATTTGATGGTAGCATGCGAGTTGGGGTCATGGGGACACTACCAAAGGTTTCAGGCTGCGGCCTGTTGTCAATCCATGAATACTTCTTCCAAGTATCTTCATCTTCATCAGAAGCATTAGTTTCTGTCTCTCCTTCTGACTCTGATACTTCATCACAGTTCGTGGAATCGCTATCATGATAATCTGGGCTTATTTGAGCTTTTCTTTTTCTTCCTATTATACGCGTAGTTCTCTTTCCTGTTCCACGACCATTTCCCCTTCCTCTTGTAGGTAATGCTGTTTAACCGGTATCAGATTTGATATATATGACGTGGAAGGTTGAGGGAGTAACGAAGCTCGTACTGTTTCTATAGATCTCAGGTCTGGTTCATCGCTTGATACGAACGCCTGCGGTGAAACCCTTATTGTCGACCTTGTTCCTGGCTCATCTAAATCCTCTAAAATCCGCTGTAATTTCGTGTGTCTGTAAAAACCGTTTTCCTCGTCAGATTCCACATCGTCTTCGGAATTGTCTGGATCTGATGGAAAAACGAACATTTCCTCCAATACCGATTCAATATCATTTTCGTTTAGAGTTTTCTTACTCATTTTTAGGCAATCTGTAAAATGAGAAAGTAACGGTTAGAGGGAATATTATTCCCACCAAGACAAGTCGTCGAAGAAAAAATCTTACGCAAGAAAATCCAAAAATATGACTGGTTTCTACGATAATAAATATAAAACTAAAAGAACTAGAAGAACTTACCTTATTTACTTATAACTATCGCGTAAACTTGAAGATATAAACCGATTTCACTCACAGTTGAAAAAAAACCGTTTTTTTAATTTTCACCGCCACTGTTTCTAAAAAATCCAACAGTATCTATCAATGTCAAATTTAAAAAACAACCACTTTTAGTCTTATTTAGTGTTGCCAGATCTTAAAAAAAATACTCTAATTGGTAAGTTACTTTTTTCGTTGAAAAAAGTTGGTGGTAAGAATATTCCCTCTAACTGAAAAAGGGTTAACGTAGTGATTATATACTCTTTGTTATGTACCATTACATCTCCTTTCTTTTCAAAGAATTTCTTATCATTATATAATTTAAACATAATCATTTAGATAAATTGGCTTTATAATTTTTCTACCAAACCTTGTTTCTAGTGAACCTTGATCTGTTACAACTTTACTTTCCTTATTCTCACTAATGCAAGTTTTATTTTGTTCTAAATTCACCTCTGTGTTATCTCCTTCATCCTCAATCCGTAAATTACTCTGATCTTTACATTTAATTAAGTATTTCCTATTTCTATCTAGTTCCTGTTCTTTATCAGTAATTATTTTATATGAATGAGGTCTACTATCACTTGAAACAACTTGTGCATAGCTATTAGGTTTTTTATTATCACTATTTACCAATATTACCTTTTCTCCATTAGCAAATTCCTTTAACTCTCTACTATCTCTATCATAATATTTCTTTTGTTTATAAGCATTATTATACAGGGTCAGTACATGTTATGTGTTTTAATTGAAACTGTTTAAATGGAATACGATTTCAAGGCCATATACAAAATATTATTTAAATCGGATTACTAGTTTAGTCTCTAGACAGTTCTAAAGTTTTAACTCAGCGACGCGCTCAGAAAACACGATGTATATTTTATAACAACGAATGCACCTAACTACTTGAAATATGAATGGAAAAAGATACACCGTTGCCGCTTTGACAAAATTAAATTATACAAGGTCACGGCTATGTATCAGATTAATGAATTCGTAACATAACAAGAAAGCAAAATAGGTACATAGCGTGCGCTTCACTTCTAGGTGTAAAAGAAATAGAAATAGGTCAAATATTGCTATTGCACCCTTGCAAACGAAAGCGAGACACCAATAATACAAAAACCTGTTAATTAGTGTGCCGATGCTTATCTCTCGGGATGCACGTTACGCAATTCGGAAGCGCACGCGCCACTTTATTGTCGTAATCTCGCGCCAAAGTATTTGTGTTAAGTATTAGTTGTTATTGTGATAGGACACCGAAATTAATAGTAGATTAGTGATAGTACATATTTATTTTACTTAATATTAGTGTTATTTTTGTTGTTTTTTTTATGTTTTATAGTGACAGGACACGGATTTTAGTTTTTAATTGTGCTAAAACACTTAACTAGAGTTTTAGACAATGCCTCGCCTTACGTACACCGCTTCAGAATACACGGACATGGTTTTAATGTACGGGGAATGCCACGGAAACGCGGCCTTAGCTTTACGAACATACCGAGAAAGGTATGGTGAGAGACGCATGTGCCCCAGTAATTATAGTGCTGGCAGTTCAAAGGTTAAAAGACAATAAATGCATTGTGCCGCAACACGAGGGAGTCCCATCACGACAAATACGCGCCTCGAAAATAGAAAATAATATTGTCCGTCGGTACGAATTATGTGCACAAGAAAATGGCGGACAGATTGAACATTTAAAAATTTAAAGAATTAAATGGGTGGAAGTGTTTCTTGTGCTCGTATATCGTCAACTTATCTACCTACGGCGACTTATGCCGCCGCGCCGCGACCGACGTAAGCGCACCCGCTCGCGCTCGGGCGGGCGGGGCGGGGCGACACGGCGCTCGATAACTCGAGCGGCGTTGCCACTTTGATGACTATACCTAGAGGTCAGTAACAGTTATTTACCATTTACAGGCTGTTTGCATTTTATTTCGACTATTTAGCGATTTAATTTGTTCGAAAAAATTTTTTTCGTATTTTTCATAGCATTTATTTTTCTACTGGTTTGAAATGTTTCTAAATAGGAATAATATACGTAGTTTCAATTAGTACACACAGTCCGCATTGACCCTGTATAATGAATTTTGTACATATAAATTATCATAATTTGGTTTATCAATATTAGGCAATAATCCTTGAATTTTTCTTCCCATTAACAGTTCAGAAGGAGTTTTAAAATCTAATTCGTATGATATAGGTGTACTTCTGTATTCTAAAAATGCTATATATTTATCTTTTCCTTCATGATCAGCTTTTTTAAAAATATTTTTACAGTTTGTAACTTGTACCTTTCCGCTAAACCATTAGACTGGGGATAATGTGGACTGCTAGTTTTATGAACAAAATTCCATGCCTTAACAAAATCTCTAAATTTGTAACTTGAAAAGTTAGTACCATTATCACTATACAATATATCTGGTATGCCAAATCTGCTAAATATCATTTTTAACATTTCAATAGTACTTTCTGCACTTAAATTATCTAACTTTGCTACTTCAACATATTTACTGTAATAGTCAACTACTATTAAATAATTTTTGTCATTATAGTTAAATACATCACATGCAATATTAGCCCATGGCTTATTTGGCATCTCTCTAATAGTCATAGGTTCTTTACAGTTTTGTTTCTTAAATTTATTACAAGTATTACACATCAAAATTTTGTTAACAATATCTTTTGTCATAGATGGCCAAAACATACATGATCTTGCTCTAGCTTTAAGTTTATCAATGCCCATGTGGTTATAGTGAATTCTATCTAACATATCAGATTTTAAGGATTGAGGTACAACAATACAATTATTTAAAAAAAAATATGTTTTCACATATATATAGGTCTTCTCTATAATTATAAAATGGTCTTAAAGTATCTGGTACATTATTAAAATCAGGCCAGGTGGGGGAAACTCGGTATCAATGTATAAAACGCAAAGATTGTGCTGCTATCTATTATTTATCTTCCTAACAATTTCGTGACAGTAGCTTATATATACATATTTATTTTATTTATTTATTTATTTATTTATGTACCAACAATTTATACAGACAATTAAATGAATCAGATGTGTACAAAGGATAACTTATCTCTAACAAGAGATCTCTTCCAGAAACCCTGATTTTGATGGAGATTATTTGTAATACATATTTATTGTGTAGGTACAATATCACGTAGTTTTACATAATCAGAAGTAGGTAGACTTAAATATATATATATATATATATATATATATATATATATATATATATATATATATATATATATATATATATATATATATATATATATATATAAATGAGATATATATATATATATATATATATATATACAACGGTAAATGAGTTACCATAAAAAGTGGTATTAAAAAAAGGAACCTCTAGAGTATTTGATGCCACACATGCACGTACTGGTCTCTCACGAGCAGGACAAACCTGAAAACGCTCACGTAGGTAAACAGGGCTACTATGTTGCAGTATATTAAAAAGAAGGGATAATATGTGCAAGTTCCGGCGAAGGCGGATAGGGAGCCACTTTAACTGACGGCGAAATTGAGAAATATCATCGAATTTGCGCAGACCGTAAATGAAACGAATGCACAAATTTTGAAGTCTATCTAATTTGTCAAGTAGCTCTTCATTCGCATCGAGATAGCAAACATCAGCATAGTCTAGGATAGGAAGAAGAAGGGATTGTGCAAGTAAAATTTTTGTTTGGAAAGGAAGAAAATTCTGCAAACGTTTCAAAGAATGCAGAGAGTAATGGACACGTTTACTTACTTCGTTAACCTGATCTCTCCAAGATAAATTGCAGTCTATGATTAACCCCAGATTCGTAGCTTGCTCACTATATGCAATTTGAGTTCCATCATAGAAAATTGATGGGACAATATCCCAATTAATTTTGCTACGTAACTGTCTGCTACCTATTATCATTGCCTTTGACTTTATAGGATTAACAAGAAGTCCAAAGGATTTGGCCCAGTTCTTAATTTTGTCGAGATCATAATTGACATCATGTATGGCCGAACACAAATTATGTAAGGTAGCGTGTCTATAAACTTGTAAATCATCTGCATAAAGATGGTAGCGAGAAGAAATAACTTTGGTAATTTCGTTAATGAAGATTGAAAACAGAAGAGGAGAAAGTACGCCGCCCTGCGGAACACCGGCAGACAGATCAGCCCAGTCCGAGGAAGCCTCATCAGACTTTACCATCTGCCGACGACCACGAAGGTAAGATTGGAACCAATCAATCACAGGCAGAGCAATGTTAAGAGAGCGAAGGATACCAAGCAAAACATCATAATCGACTGAGATAAAAGCATTGCTGAAATCGAGCAAAATGAGAATAGTAAATTCTCTTTTGTCCATTGCAGAGCGAATATCTTCAGTGACTTTGAGCAATGCGGTGGAAGTACTGTGTGCGGAACGGAAACCGGATTGAAAAGGACTAAGGAGATCATTATGTGTTAGGAATGTGGACAATTGTTTATATACAACGTCTTCAAGGATTCTTGATAATATAGGCAAAATAGAGATGGGACGAAATTGTGAAGGAGAAGTGGGATTTGATATTTTAGGTAAAGGAATGACATGAGCGAACTTCCAGACTGTTGGAAAGTTCTTGAACTCTAAGGAGAAGTTTAAAATGTGGGTAATAGCAGGGATTAAATAGTCAAGGATAGGTAATAACATATCCCGACTAATGTTGTCATTACCAACAGCCTTGGAGGTGATGGATAGGATGCTTCTCTTGGCTTCGCTCTGGGTGATTGTATGAAAATTAAAAGGAATACAATCAGGCGTGATGGCATTCGCCATCTTTAACAATGTTTCAGCTTTTGTTGAGTCTGAAATTAAAGGGGGAGCAGAAAAATGTTTATTTAGAGAATTAAGATCAAATGTATGTTGAGAAGTTTTTGAGTGATTACCCACGCCTAATGATTTCAAAAATCTCCACATTTGTGAAGTAGTCAGTTTTTCGACGGAGGAGTGGATGAAACGGCGCTTAGCATCTCTACACATCCTATTGCAGAGATTCCGTAATTTTTTGTACGTCGCAATGTTGAGGTCAGTAGGATTCTTTTTAGAGAATCTCTTGGCTTTGTCACGTTTTGCCATAACATTTTTAATAGTTTGAGTAAGCCAAGGTGCAGGTAGGTGTTTTACCCTAATTGACCTAACCGGAGCGTGCTTGTCGTACAGCTTCGTTAATGTGTCATTGAAATAGGCCACCTTATCGTCAATATTCGTTAACAAATAAAAATCAGACCAATCTATGCCATGAGCGTCGTTACACAAATTTGAAATATTAATATTTTTCATGTTGCGCCTCATAATAGTTTTAATCTTGCGTTTTGAGAAGGAGAGTTTATAGCTAACGAAGAGTAAATCATGGAAAGAGAAAGGAGCTGTCAGCTGACCATGTGCTGACACATTGGTAGGGTTGGAAACTATAATGAGGTCAAGGAGCGATGGAGTACAATTAGGTGAAAAATGAGTTTCTGAAAGAGGAAGAAGAGAGAAATTGTAAGAAGACACAATGGATTTAAGGGAAGTCGCTCTGTGATCATTTTTCACGAGACAGGTGTTCAGGTCGCCCATTATGATCACATGTTCGTAAGAAGGCGATAGTTTCTCAAGAAGGTTTTCAAAGGTGTTAAAGTAATTAATATTTGAAGAGGGGCAATAGAGGACACCTAAAAGGAGTTTAGAGTGATGGAATGAAATTTCTAAGAAGAGGTATTCAAGGATGTTAGGAGATAGGTTAGAAGATTGATCTATTAACTAATAGGTTATGTCATTTCGTAGAAAAATGCAAACTCCTCCCCCTCTATGAGAAACTCTGTCATTACGAATTAGAGTGAAATCAGGTAAAGTGTAAAGAGTCGAAGGAAGGGAAGGTTTTAGCCAAGACTCGGAAACAAGGATTCCATCGACCTGCACGTTGCTAAAAGATGCGAGAAGATCAGAGTAATGTGCCGGAATGCTTTGCGCATTTATATGTATAAAATTCAGACAGTTAGAATTGTGAGTAAAAATAGAATGTAATTGGGCATCAAGAGTGTCAACGTCACTCTCAAAAGATTGATTATGGCTGGAAACACTATGAAAATCATCAGAGGAGCATGAAAAAAAATCATCATTAATACAAATATCGCTTAAATCAGTCATATACATATACAATATATATGAATGTATAAATATATATTTATATATAGATACCTTAGTCTAAGAAAAAAAAAAAAACAAAAATCACAAACGAAAGAGAAAAAAAAAAAAGAAATATTACTAACTACTAATTTCAAAGATACAAATAATACAAATAATCTCCCACATTATCTGGCCAAAACTTATAATAAGCAACAGAATGTGTGTCACGAACTAAGTAGATAACAATACTAACAATAGATAATAATAAATATAACACGTAGGGAACACAAATATTGTAAGTTTCTTAATAATGGCTACAGTGACAATTTATAATTTTGAACTAACAAGACAATAATAAATAAGGAAAAAAAATATATATATATATATATATATATATAATATATATATATATATATATATATATATATATATATATATATATATATATATATATATATATATATATATATATATATATATATATATATTATATATATATATATATATATATATATATATATATATATTATAATTCCTTATAATATATGAAAAACCATTACTTTGTAGCAACCTTAGCCCGCCGCGATCTTGTTTTCTGATCCTGTGCACTGGGGCCTTGAGGAAACTTTTCGCAAAGATCTTGTGATTCGGCAGCTGTAATAATCTTTTTACGGCTTTTATCAGGAAGTGCGACAATAATTACTCCCTCAGATGTCCAGCAATTCTTCAAACCGAAATGTTTCCGAGCTGTGACGAATAGTTCTTGCCGGGGCTTCGTCGAAAATTCCGATAAAGTTACTCCAGATCCTTTTAAAGATGTTTTAGAAGTCCAAACAAGATTTCTTATATTTTACTTTGAAAACCTTTGTATGTTCGATATATATATATATATATATATATATCGAACATACAAAGGTTTTCATATATTTATATATCTATATATATATATATATATATATATATATATAGATATATAAATTGGCTGCTCATTCAATTAACAAATATTAACATTACGAAATAGAGTATCCGAACGTTAATCTGCTGTCAGGCGTGTCAAAGTCAGTTGTGAAATGTCATAGCTATGACTGTCGTTCAAGCCTATGAGGTTAAATTGTGTTGTAAGGATCACAACAATTTAAGAAATTCGAAGAATTTTTTGACTACCGACGCGTAGATAAGAAAAAATAAGAATAATTATTATTAAATTGGTAGCGAAAAACCGACTATATGGACACAAATAAATGAATCGAGTGACGTACTGAATGGCAGACAGAACTTATTATGAACATACTATTTATAATTCCTTATAATATATGAAAAACCATTACTTTGTAGCAACCTTAGCCCGCCGCGATCTTGTTTTCTGGTCCTGTGCACTGGGGCCTTGAGGAAACTTTTCGCAAAGATCTTGTGATTCGGCAGCTGTAATAATCTTTTTACGGCTTTTATCAGGAAGTGCGACAATAATTACTCCCTCAGATGTCCAGCAATTCTTCAAACCGAAATGTTTCCGAGCTGTGACGAATAGTTCTTGCCGGGGCTTCGTCGAAAATTCCGATAAAGTTACTCCAGATCCTTTTAAAGATGTTTTAGAAGTCCAAACAAGATTTCTATGCTTTGTGGCAACAAAACGAACCAGTACTGGTCTTGGTTTATCCTTCTTTGTGCCAAGACGATGACAGATATCCAACTGTGAAGAACCAATACCGGTCAGCTTCAGTTGATTATGTAACACGGATTGAACCTTGTTCTCGACTTGCTCATCAGCACTCTCTGGTAGACCATGAAAAAGCAGCACTCTACTGCGGGAACGAGCTTCCTGCACATCAAAGCCCACCAAAAGCAGCTGTAGTTGCTGACGAAGCATACTGAGTGTCCTCCAAATGACTTCTTTGAAGGCAGCGTAGTCCGAGGCCAGAGAACTAAAATCTCCAAAGGTAGTGGTTGGTGACTTAGTGCTTCCTTGTGCTTGTGTTGACAGTGAGAGCATTTTATCAAATTGATCCATCCGGGACTCGAACATTTTAACAATGTCATCCATGTTCTTACTGAGTTGGCTATGTAAATCCATGGTACTTTATTTATCTTGAAAATTGTTTGTGAACCAGGTAATGTGGGAATTTATACTGACTTTATCACTTCATAAATTATTATTTATAGATAAATGAGATTTTAAAAGAAATAAAAACTTAAGAGCGAAAATTTTAGTTGTTGATATTTCAACCTACCCGAAAAATTATATAATGATTATTGTATATATACTAGCTCGCGCAGTCCAAAGGTAGCAAACTAGCGATTAATACGTAACGACAGGGTATCAGCTGGTGGCGGTACCCTCATTTATTACAAAAAGTCACTGCACTGTGTGCCGCTCGACCCTCCCCCGCTGGATAACATCGAAGCATCACTGTGTCAGGTCAGCCTGACAGGTCATCAACCCGTCACACTGGCCTCCATATATCTCTCCCCGTTAAAATCTCTTAAAGAAAGCGACATTAGATCTTTACTTGCATTAAGCAACGCGGTCATTCTGGCCGGCGATTTTAATTGTAAACACTCCCGCTGGAACTCTTACCGCACTAATACCAGAGGTAGAGCACTAGACAGACTGACCTCACAAGCAAACTTAGATTGTAAAATAATAGCGCCAATTTCGCCCACTAGATTCCCAAATAGAGACGAAAATGACATACCAGACGTACTCGACATAGCACTCTTGAAAGGCGTAACTTTACAGTTGCGAACCATCGAAGTGCTTTCAGAATTAGACTCAGACCATAGACCTGTCCTAATCCAGCTAGGACAAGACCCCACTCTAGGTCCACCCACAAAAATAGTCACGGACTGGAGAAAGCTCGAAGAACGTCTCCAGTCCTTAGATTCAGAGGCGCTACGAGCGATCTCGGACACAATCGATGCAGTCGATGTTGCAAAAGCGGCCGCGATTAGTTTAACCTCCCACCTTAAAGGCGAACTCGATACTTACTCAGGGACGACAGATACGGCAGTCAAGTCGCAAAGATCTCGCCGTCGCATAAGGCCTACCATGCGATGGCGAGCGCTCTGCGAAGAGACACGATCTCATCAATGCCCCCTTTGCTCAGACCGAATCTCCCTCCTGCATTAGACGATCTGGATAAGGCCGAGTGCCTAGCGGACAATCTCGAGAGCCAATGCTCCCCTAGCACACAACCAATCGACGACAGTCACCTTCGGAAGGTAGACCTAGAAGTCGAAAGTAAGGCGGCCTCACCGCCATCAGACGAACCCCTTCTCCCGACCTCAGTCGAGGAGATCGAATTGATTCTGAAGTCCATGCACCCGAGAAAGGCTCCAGGTCCCGATCAAATCGCCAATAGAGTACTCAAAAACCTTCCACATCAGTTACTAACGCTGATAGTCATAATCTTCAACGCCCTTCTGGCCGGTTGCTCCTTTCCCGACGAGTGGAAAGAAGCAAATCGCAAATAGGTATCCCTAAACCTTGTAAACCCAGTAATCTACCGTCCAGTCACCGCCCAATTAGCCTTCTAAACTCTCTCGAAAAATTGTACGAGAAAGTTATCCTAGCTAGACTAAAATCATTCCTGGAAACCAACCACATTCTAATCGACGAGCAGTTCGGCTTTCGAGCCGGACACTCTTGTGTAAATCAAGTGCACCGAATAACGGAGCACATTCTAGCAGGCTTCGCCCGCCAGTATAATTATACTACGGGCGCACTATTCTTCGATGTCGCGAAGGCTTTCGACAAAGTCTGGCAAAACGGCTTGATCTACAAGCTGTACCAACTAGGAGTGCCAGACAGGCTCGTGCTTATCATACGAGACTACCTGTCGAATCGCACTTTTAGATTTTGCGTAGAAGGTACTCTTTCTTCCCCCCGCCCCATTAGAGCCGGCGTCCCTCAAGGATCCGCATTATCGCCCCTCCTATACTCGCTCTTCACGAACGACATACCACGACTGACAGACGGTAAAATCATAAAAATAGCCCTCTTCGCTGACGATACCGCTATTTACACATCGTCAACCTCAGGGAAAATCAGCCGACGCACTAGGCGCCTGGTATAGGAAATAGCGTATTGAAGTAAATCCCGAAAAAAGTGCCGCAGTGCATTTTTGCCGCAGACCCAACAAACTCCGTTGCCGACAAGATAAACCCAGAGCCATCTGTTCGATAAGCCAATGCCGTGGCAAAAAGAGGTTAAATACCTCGGAGTCACACTCGACGAACGCCTCACGTTCAAGTCCCATATTGACAAAGCTTGCAATAGGGCAGCGTTCGTGCTGGGCAGACTATATGTGATGATATGTGGACGAAGTAAAATGTCGCTTAGAAATAAGACGACATTATACAAAACCTACGTACTTCCCATTATGTCCTACGCAAGTCCTGTCTTCGCATATTGCAAACCTACCTATTTACAAAGGTTTCAGACTATCCAAAATAAATTCTTACGAACAGCCACGGCTTCACCGTGGTACGTTCGTAATATAGATTTACATAAGGACTTCAGACTTGAATCGATTGCCAAACACTTCAAAACGCTGTCCACTACCTTCTTCGAGACAGCTACCCGCCACCCGAACCCCCTCATCAAAGAGGCTTGTGATTATTCCGGTAGGAGAGGTAACCTTCCGAAAAGACTAAGACGTCCCATGCACGTCTTGGCAGATCCCGATGATAGTATTACCCAGGCCAACGCGCCATTCTTAGGGACAAATACACAGACACACACAAACCGTCTCCGCCGGCGGAGACGAGGTCCTCAGTTTGCGACGGCTCGGGCGCGCTTAGGCGCGTCGTGAGACCGTCACCCTCGTCATCTGCGCTCCGCACAGCGCCATCCTCCACTCCGACGAAATTCTAAGCCGAGGTGCGATCTCACTAGAAGATACCCTTAGACACGGGCGTCCATTCTGAGCCCTAACGGGGGCTCCCAATTTCAAGGCTGAGTCTTAGTACTCGTCACCCCCCCCCCCCCCCGGTGACGCTGTCAAGGCCAGTGGGGCCGGAACAGCAATAAAAAAGTATATGTACTGACAGTTTGACATTGACAGTCGTGAAAAGTTTCTCTTTTTCCAACGGTTACTTCTTACCACTGTTGATTGTGACTCACTTGTTGTTTTTATACGTCGCGTGGTTATTTTAAATACATTTACTAGTTTCGGAGTACGTTGAGTTGAGCTTTAGTTCCTCCGTATTCTCAGAGCTGACGACTCTATTAGGTATTACTTAAGTTTGTTAAAGTTTCTATCATGCCTTCTACTAAATTATGTGTATTTGGCTGTGAAACAACTGGTAAGTACTATCTATTTAAATCAAAATTCATACCACAAACTATGTATTGTTATTTGGTATTTGTTATCGTATTAAAATTGTTATCTACCTAGTAAAACTACTCGATCACCTCTTTAAATTGAAGTACATAGTAAGAGAGAATGTTTTTAATTTAAGTTTTTTTGAATATAAAAAAACCAACATATAAGTTGGTACTTATTATATTTTTTAAGATTACTGTCCTTTATACTTTAAATAGTGTTGAAAGGTAAAATTTTTATTATTGCAGGTGTGACAATTCACGATTTTCCAAATCCGAATAAAGATCCTGAGAGATTGAGGTCCTGGGTTAATTTGGCTGGTGAATACCTTAATGGTGTAAGTCATAAAGAAATCTATCGGAAGAAGAAAGTATGTGATAAACATTTTACTCAAGAAGACAAAAATCGCAATAGGAGTCTGAATGCAATATCCATACCTTCATTAAATTTACCTAGTAATTAAATTATATTCCCACCAATATATATACATTCTTATATTTAATTGATAATTGCTTTTAATTTAATTGTTGTAATTTTTTTCATTGTACATTTCATGGTACAAAATGACCATGACTATTGTAAGGAGAGTATCATATTTACGTCCAAATCTTCAGAAGATGCACAACAGGCAAATTCTGTTGAATCAGATGCTGAACTTTGTGCCCAGACACATATTGCGGGTTAGTGGTGTTTATTAATAATGTATTTATTAGAATTATTTTAACTACTGATGGATTTTAAAAATATTTTCTGCATTTGATGATCATATAAAACATCTTATTAATACATTGCGGAGGAGCAGAGTAGTTGCCATTCTAACTTCGCGTGGCTGCCATGGGATCTTACCACCGGGGGACTTCCTTTTACTCTATAGCGAAGCAATGCAGACCCATATCTAAATAATAATTTATGTAGCATAGCTGTGCCCGCGACTTCGTTCGCGTAGATTACAGAATGCTTGGCATGTCTCCTGCAAAGCAAGGTTATAATAGTCTACGGTACTGCTCCAGAAAGGAGCTTTTTACGTTTTATTTCGGAACTTTCTGGTTGTATTTATAAGCAGACACTAACTCAGATACGGTATTCCTCCACGGTTTTCATTATAAATGTTGAAGAGAAGTGTTTGGTGTTAGTCTTTAAAATTTCGACTGTAAAACAGTATGTTCCCGCCGAGGTTCTCCTTGTATTATATATCGAGTGACTTTTTTAACTGGACTTGATAGGCCAAATCTGGAACTATAAGGAATCGCCTAAAATACTGAAAGGAGTCTCGTGTCCGATTTTGAGAAATCTAAAACTGCATCATAAGTTTTTTTGATTTCATGATTCTCCTGGCCAGGAATAGAGCCCACTAATTTTGAAAAAAAAAAATCATTCTGTATTACTGCACCACCTAACAGTGTCACTTGTAAGGATCAACTTTTGGCAAGTAATAGTAAGCGACAAATTAAAGGAAAAGATTTTTTTTTTACAAAATTACATTAAATCTTTACATTACTTAGAAGTTAAGTAATCGCTTCTACACAGACATAATCAAATATGTGGGTAAATCACGGGTCCCGGTAAGTTTAGAAAGAAAGTCTGCATGACTTCGAACGATTTGTTTATAGGTTGCATCAAAATGCTAGTCACCTACTAAAGTAAGGAAGAGTGTGAACAATACAATCGAAAATATATAAAATGAATAACTGACAGTAACTTCCTTTATGTTTGTCTATTTTTTCTATGTACTTGCACTATCAACTATGTCTATCATCTTTGTATAGCTTACAAAGTTGATAGACATAGAATGTGACGTTTGGTTTGGTCCCCCTCACCTACTCCGTAACCTAGGTAGGTTTAGATAATTCTTAAAAAAATTGATTTATTGAAATGTACATTTCACTCGACTCGGATATTGTACTCACCCGCTATTAGCGTTACAACTTCCCGTTATAATTTTAAAATTTCACTTTTAGGTATGATAGTTTTTATCAAACTCGGCTCTGAGACTCCTTTAGTTATTTTTCGCTATTCCTTACAGTTTCGGATTTGGTCTATCATATTCAGTAAAAAAAACACCCAGTAAATGGGTACATACATGCTTTTTTCGGGTAGGTGCAAAATAAGTGAATACATTGTTTTTAAGTTGCTCTATGTTTTTTAATGTTTTAAATAGTATTATAAAGACATTTTTCAAGCCTAATATGTACTAAAAGTACTTCACCCGTCAGCTATTCCCTAACTTATATTGAAATTACTACAATAGCACAATATAACTTGTGAAATACCTGCTGTAAAATCCTGCATTGACTTGCAAACAAAGGACAGGTGACACTTATGTATAAACATAAATATGGAGTCTATTAAGCACTCAATTGCCGAACTAAATGAATGAGTTTCAGCAGAATCTCCAGAGCTCATCTATTCCAGCAACCAGTCCTACTTCAAACATTGCAGCACAATTCTCCGCATTTCGTAGTTTTGTGTTATCCTCACTTGAAAGCTTACAATTACAAGTGGAACTTCTCTCCAAGCAATACAACCAGTTGGAATTGAGAAGTAGAAGGAAAATTCTGTTGGTTCACGGCATTCCCGAAGTTCCAAATGAAAGTGCATCTGCTTCAGTAGTAAGAGATCTGTCTAATCATCTCGAAATGCCGGATGTTTCGTTGGAGGCCATCTCACGGTGTCATCGTATTGGTCATTCTTTGACTGACAAACCACGAGTACTTCTCGTTAAGTTCAAGGATCAACAACTTCGGAATCGCATCTGGTTCAATAAAACTAAGCTTAAAGGTACTGGCATTACTTTGGCTGAGTTTCTAATCAAGGAGCGCCATGACATCTTTATGGCTGCACGGAAGAAATATGGTATCTCGAAGTGTTGGACAAGAGACGGACAAGTCATAGTCATTGGCACAGATGGAAAGCAGAAACGTGTAACCAGTATGTCACAGCTCACTGAAGTGTATTCTGGCTCCAATCCCCAAAGTACGACGTCTTTGCCAGCGACTATTACTAGACCGACCCAGGAGCAAAAAGATAATAAAGCCTTCCAAAATGTGAGACCCAAGAGAGCCGTCAAAAAGTAAATTAAGTGTTCTTTTATTTTACTATTGTTAATCTCACTTTTTATTTTGTTTTTAATAATTTTGCCAACACACAATTGTAATGGATATCTTTTCATCTTCTTTTTATATACACTTGTGCAATGTGCTGACATCTTGCGACAACTTCACAAATATAAATTGTTTTTTTTTAGTTATTCACCGTCATGTATCTTTATTTTCTCATAAATTACCTACACAGTTATAACTATTTCATAACTTCTTATGTTAATGTTTATTTGTCAATCTGTTGAGGATGTCATTATTGTCATTATGTCAATAATAAGCACAGACTGTGTTAAACAAATTGTCTTATTAGTTATCTGTGACGGCTGTCAAAGGGTTTTGATTATGGATAGATATCTATGTACTTAATAAATTGTTGATTTACTTTTAAATATGTTTTACATAATTAATTTTGCTTTATGTAATTACTGATATGTTATTAGATTATGTATTTTTTTTTAACAACAATCTTAATTACAGCTGATAGGTGAATAGACTTGATTTATTAGGTTTACATTAGCTTGTAGATACTAGATAAAATATTGAATCCTTTTTTTTTTTTTTTTTGTTATTTTTATAGGTTTCATATAAATATTTATAGGTATATATTATATATAGGTATATATTTGAACACATTATATTACTTTTTACATTATAATTTTATTTAATTATATATTATTTTGATTATATTTAATTTATAAAAATATTTTTTTTTATGGCTAATTTAAGCATGAGTTGTAGTAGCTCTGAAAATGATATATTCAACTCGGCTTCTTCATTGTCTGATGATAGCTTTCATAGTGTTTCTCAACCTTTAAACATTCATTTAGAATCTGAATTTGCTTCATTATCAAAAAATTTCAATGTTGTCCATATTAATGCGTAGAGCATTCCATCACACTATCCTGATTTACTAGCCTCATTTGATGTTAAAAACGTCCATGCGATTCTTGTATCCGAAACTTTTCTTAAACCATGTCTACCTTCGACATCTTACTCTCTACCAGGGTTCCATTTAATTAGAAATGACAGGACAGGTAAAGGAGGTGGTGGTGTCGCCATCTACCTTCGTAGTCATATCCCTTTTACAGTTTTGAATAAGTCAGATTCGAATTATTCTGAATCATCTGAGCATATCTTCATTGAGGTTGTATTTAGCAGCAAGAAAGTATTATTGGGAGTCTTCTACAGTCCGTCACTACACATCGACTATTTCCAGGGCTTTGAGGAATTACTTGAGAGGTATGTTTCTTGTGTTGACCATACTATTATCATGGGCGATTTTAACACATGTCTGCTGAAATGTGATACTAGAGCGCAACGTCTTAAGAATTTAGTTTTTAGTACTAATTTAAATCTGCTCCAGACTAGTGCGACGCATTACTTCCCTAACTGTTCTCCTTCTTTATTAGATTTGATGTTGGTTTCCTCTCTTGAACATGTGAGCACTTATGGTCAACTCTCTGCCGAAGCATTCTCATACCATGATCTTGTTTTCTTGTCCTACAAACTTCGTCCCCCTAAGTATAAACCAACAATAGTAATGCGTCGTTGCTTTAAACACTTTAACAATGAACGGTTCCTTCAGGATCTCAATTCTATTGATTGGGATGCTGTTTTTGACGCCCCAACAATAGATGAAAAAGTCACAATTTTTAATTCAATTTTATTGGAACTTTTCGATATTCATGCACCCCTTAGACCAATTAAGCTAAAACACCTTCCAGCTCCGTGGCTTACCCAAGACATTAAATTCCTAATGGTTAAACGTAACGCTGCCAAGTCCAAATATAAATCAAGACCTACTGAATCGAATTTAATCAAATACAAAAACCTCTGTAATCAGTGTAGTAGATTGTGCAGAGACGCTCAGCATAAATATATACATAGTTCTATTCAGAATTTGGGTTTTGCTAAAACATGGAGATTTTTGGAATCTATGGGTATTGGACAGCAACGACAATCCTGTGTTGGTAAAATTGACATTGAAGCTCTCAATAAATACTTCACAGATATTTCCTTTAACAATAATTACAAACGTAATACACTATCATTAATTAATTCTCAGCCTAAACCTACGTACCCTCTTTTCAACTTTAGCCATGTCGATAATGGTGACATTAGGAAGCATATTCTCGCTATTTCTTCTAACGCTCTGGGTAGTGATTCCATTAGTAGAAAGATGGTACTTTTGTCTTAGGACAATATCTTACCAGTTCTTTCGCATATTTTTAATTACTCCCTTACTTCAGGAACTTTTCCTGGGGTCTGGCGAATAGCACATATAATTCCTATTCCTAAAGTTTCTAATCCTTCTCTTCTTTCCCACTTTCGCCCTATATCTATACTTCCTTTTTTATCTAAAGCTCTCGAACGTATTATTCATTCCCAGTTTACCTTATTTCTCTCCAAATGGAATATCTTAAGCCCCTTCCAGTCAGGTTTCAGACCAGGACATAGCACTGCTACGGCCCTCGTCAAAGTATGCGATGATATTCGACACGGTTTGGGCAGTAAAAAAGTTACCATAATCACATTGTTGGATTTTTCAAACGCATTTAACACAGTTGATTTTGAAATTCTTGCTGCTATCCTTGCCTCAATCAATGTTGCATCAAGTGTTAACTGCTGGTTTAGTTCCTACCTTATTGGCCGCAAGCAGTGTGTATGTCTTGGTGAAAGTCTTTCCTCATACTGTCCACTACGTGCTGGTGTTCCTCAAGGCGGTGTGCTTTCCCCTTTTCTCTTTTCTATATACATCAATACTCTAACCAAACATCTTTCCCTTCCTTATCACTTATATGCCGATGACTTACAGGTATATATTGCTACTAACACAAACGATATCGCCTCAGCTATTGGTAAGTTAAATTCCGATCTAGCAACTATTAGTAGATGAAGCGAATCGTTTGGGTTATTAGTAAATGCTAGTAAGTCTCAGGCAATTATCATTGGTGGTTCAAAGCAAATTTCTCGCTTAGATTTCGATCGCCTTCCTCCTGTTATTTTCAATGGTTCTGTACTTCCGTATAGTACGACAGTCAGAAATCTTGGAATCATTTTAGATAGGACTTTTTCCTGGAGACCTCAAGTCTCGGAAGTTAGTCGCAAGGTTTTTGCTGCTGTCGGTGCTATGCGAAGATGGAAAAACTTTCTACCCATCCCAACCAAAATATCCCTTTCACACTCTCTTTTGCTTCCATTCCTTGATTATGCTGATACATGCTACTTAGACCTTTCTGAAGAACTCCTGAATAAGCTTGATCGCCTTCAAAATGTATTTATCCGCTTCATTTTCGGTTTGAAGAAATTCGATCACATTACTCAATATCGCAAGCAACTTAAATGGCTACCAATTCGACAACGTCGAAATCTTCATACTCTATCCCTCCTTTATAGTATTCTCTTCTCTCCTTCTACTCCTATATATTTAAAAGAACGCTTCTCCTACCTCGGCTCTGATTCAAATCATCAAATTCACCTCCGTTCTCAAGACGATAATAAACTTAAGATGCCTGTCAGCCATACGCAGTTTTATAGTGAGTCTTTTACCGTTAGGGCTGTAAAGCTGTGGAATGCTTTGCCATATGATATCAGGCAATCACAAACAAAAGCCATTTTTAAGAATAAATTAAAAAAATATTATCTATCTACTTAAATATTTATAAATATATGTATATTTGCACTACCCTATATGTAAATATTTAATCAATTCCAGTCACAAAGGTTGCCTGGAAGAGATTGCTTTTAGTGATAAGGCCGCCTTTGCACGCGATATTCTTTATTATTTTTTCTTCTTATGTATGTAACTTGTGTGCAATAAAGTTAAATAAATAAAATAAATAAATATATATTTTAAATTATTATATTTATATAATACATACCTTCCCTGTTTGAATCAGATATTCTTCACTATTTCATTAGTTTCAATTTTGTTTACGCGTAACGCTTTTTTAATTTATTAATTTAAAATGATCTTGTGCAGGACGACCGCAATGTACATAAGTTAAGATTAATTATATAAACTTAAAAATAAGCCTAGGTTAAAGATAAATTCATGTTTGTTTGTAGTTATATAGTGTTTGACTATTGTGTGTTACTAGTTGCCAGTAGTTACAAAATTATATTTAATATTTAATAATTTCGATTCTTGTTAATAATTGTAATTACGTAATAACGTGACTTACGTTTTATGATTGTTTACTGAATAATTTATTCTTTCATACTCTAATTATCCCGAAGTGCGCGCGAGAACGCGTAAACACAGACTGACGCAGGAAACAGCGTAGGGCGACATATCTATACTGCTGAGGCGGGGGACGAGGTAGTATAAATATGTCGCAACCGACATCTCGCGCTCACATCGGAACAGACGCCGCTACTGACACAATCTTATTAGATAATAAAACTAATTGTATAAAAATATTAAGAACTGATATTCTAATAAGAAAAAATGATGTAAATAATGATTTTAAAAGCAAATAAAGTTTACGGGGGTGAAGCGGGGAAGAGGGCTCAGGGGCGAGGAAAACCAAATATAAGGAGCGCCAGTTGGCGCTGTCGACATTCATTACATCGTCGGGATTCGGGCTCACAAGAACAAGAAAGAAGAAAATACTGAAGAAAAATACTGTACTGAAGCCCTTCTTTCGAAGCCACAGAGCCCGAATCCCCGCTTTACCCTCGGTAGTCATCGTAAACGTGTATTTTTATTTGCCGACCGGCATTCCTACACAACCCCAGCGCACAGTGTGCGTCGTCACGTACAGATCTAAAATAAAATGTAGCCTAAGTTACTCCTTATAACATTGGCTTTCTGCTAGTGAAGGTTTCGTCAAAATCGGTCCAGACGTTTCAGATATTAGCCGGAACAAATTGACTGACAGATAGACAAACATTTTAAAAATGGTATTTTTGATGTAAGTACCCCCTCTTCTTGAATCGGAAATTGTTCACTATTTTATTGGTTTCTACAATATTTTGTTTTCGCGTAATTCCCCTTTTCACTTATTCATTAAAATAAATATTTTTCTAGTAAAAGTAGCCTAAACTAATCCTTATAATATTAACTATAGGGGCTGTCCATTAATCTCGTAATGTTTTAAAGACCTTTTTAGACTTTTTCGTATTTTGTGATTTTTTTCTTTGATCCCCTCTCCCTCCTCTACAGCCCCAGCCCCTAATTGCGAGTGAAAGTCCCATCAAATTCGATTTAGCCGTTTCAGAGATTAGTCGTAAGAAACAGACTGACAGATAAAAAATTAAAAAATGGTTTTTGATGTAAGTACCGTATATACTTTCAAGCATTTAATGAAAAGCAAAAAATAATGTTTGACGTGACCCCTTAAATTGACATATCTTTTTAGCGAGCACAAAAGCACAGATAAACTGACAAACAGACAAAAATTCTAACAATTATTGTTTTGGGTTCTATTACGTTGGTAAAGTCCCTCAATAATATATTTTTTTCATATATCTTCCATGCGACCCGTTAGAATTTTATTATATGTATAGATTTTAAAATATCTAAAATAGAAGTAACCCCAAGTCACTCCTTATAACATTTGCTAACTGCAAAAAGTACCATCAGAACCGGTTAAGTCGTTTCAGAGATTAGTCGGAACAAACAGATAGACAGACAGACTGACAGACAAAATTTTTAAAAATCTATTTTTTTATATAAGTACTGTATATACTTTCATGTATTTAGTTATAAACACAAAAAAAATGTTCAACGTGATTCCTTAAATTGACATAACTTTTTTATTTATGGACCGATTGACATGAAACAAACCCTAAATGTTAAGTGAAGCTTACTACAATATATTAGTGAAAACCGCATCTAAATCGGATAAGCCGTTTCTGAGATTAGCTTGCACAAACGCACAGATAAACAGACAAACAGATAAGAATTCTAAAAATCATTGTTTTGGGTTCTATTGCGTTGGTAAAGGCCCCCAGTAATATTTTTTTTCATATATCTTCCATGTACAGACATCGACCCGCTAGAATTTTATTATTAGTATAGAGTATAGATGTGCTAGCATACTATTAATTTCTATAATTTCAGAACTATTTCTTGAAACCTCACTTCTGTTATCAATATTATTATCATATAATAATTGCATTTAAACTTATGTATCTATAGCTAAGTTCTGTATTAGAGATTGATGAGAGTTTATTAATAGATTTGTCAGTCTCTAGTTAATATTGATATCTATTTAAGAGTAAAAAGAAATTTGTAGCAAAACTATTCTTTCTGCTTCATTTCTATTTTTTGTAAGGTCTTAAACTGTTACTTTAAATAATACTTGCTATTGAAGGGCAACAATTTTTTTTGCAAAATATGCTCTTGTAATAATTTCTTTTAATTTAATTGTTGTAATTTTTTTTCCTTCATCAGTACGTCATGCAAGGATACAAAATAACCATAATTATTGTAAGCAGAGTACCATATTTACATCCAATTCCTCAGAAGACGCACAACAAGCAACATCTGTTGAATCAGATGCTGAATTTTGTGCCCAAAAACATACAAAACTTATTTCTAAAATAACTAGTCAAGTGCGAGTAGGATTCGCGCACCGAGGGTTCCGTACAAACTTATAGAAATCTATATAAGACTAACCCATCTACGCCATTTGTGGTCTTCATCAGCTGTTCCAACATAAGTTACTATCAAAAATACCTAAATCGCTATAGGCTTGCCTATAATATTTGAGGAGTTCCCTCAATTTCTCCAGGATCCCATCATCTGATCCTGACCTGAAGACAATGGGACCACCTTGGAAGTATACTTTTTCAAACAAAAAAAAAAATTGAAAATCGGTACACAAATGGCGGCGTAATCGGCGAACAAACATAAAAAAAAATTAAATACAAGGTCGAATTGAAAACACTCCTTTTTTAGAAGTCGCTTAAATATAATCAAATATTATGTAAATATGGATCACGTCCCAAAATCTATTTTGAAACTACTTAGGAGCACTTTAATTTAAAACACAATCATGGATGCAATCCATTGAAACACAAAATTTTATTTTAAGTACTAATACACCTTATACTTTCAAAAAAGCAAAGTTATAGCGCGATTCAGGATACACCCAGCGCCATCTCTTGACAATTTTAATGAACTAACTTGTTGACTTTGACATTAACAACATAATCATATTATATTTTATTCTCGTTTTATTTTTATTTATATTCTACTACACTCCACTACCCCTGCACTACGTTCGTAAAATATTTAGATTTACATTATCAATCAAAATATATATTAGTGTTGCCAAGACGAAAATAATTAGTCCTTAATTCGAACAAAACTAATTGTTTATTTATAAATAACTAATTATATTACTTATAACCAGAAGACTTATATGTGTAGATAAATAAGTAAATTAAATAACTCGATCTGTTTGAATTTAATTTGAAAATTTTCGTACTAAGTCAATACGAGTACTTAAATCAAATCGCGTGAAGCTCTTATATTGAATGTTAATTACGTAATGACGTTATAAATCGACGATAAAACTTTTAAATGAAAAGTTTATTTTATTATTTTTAGCGCGTTTAAATAATAATTAAAATAAAAAAAAAATTATTAATCGAGCAGAATTATATCACAGTTAAGGTCATAATGTTGTAATAGATGGCATTAGCTGTACGCTGCATCGCGCTATCATTTTGTTAGCTGCTATATATAGATTGCATTGCGTTGTTTATAAAGGTTTGCTGCTTTCTAATGTTTTCGTATTGATACAAATTTCTTCTCAGTGTTTGTAAAATTGTTTTTTTGACCATGGTCAACTTCTATGTTAATTTGTTACAAGTACATATAATTTTAATTCTAAGATTAATATATTTTCCGCTTGATCAATTTACAACTTGATACATTTACGCGTTCCTGAGAAAAAGGTTGAAAGACAGACGTACAGACTGACAGACACACGAACAGAAATTTACAGTTTTCGGATTTTTTCCTTTATATATACTAAAGGACCTTACTCCTGGCCAAATTTCATAATGCTTGGTCAATGGGAAGTACCCTATAGGTTTTGATTCCCTTGCGAAAACGTTAAAAACGCTATCATACTTAAAATATGTGATATAAATGACCGTATCTTTTGATTGCGTTAACTTAGAAGTTTGATTTTTTCACAGCTCTTAGTAATTATAACTCTGAGTACTTGACGTTGATAAAAATTTGTTACCTTTACGCGTTTCTGAGAAAAAGGTTGAAAGACAAATTTACAAACAGACAAACATACATACAAAAATTTACAGTTTTCAGATTTTTTACCTTTATTAGTACCATACGATCTTACTTCTTGCCAAATTTCATCGTGCTAGGTCAATGGGAAGTACCCTATAGGTTTTGATTCCCTTGCGAAAACGCTAAAATGGTCAAAATATACGACATATTTTCCATTATCTTTCGATTGCGTTGACTTAGAACTTTAATATTTTCACGGCCGCTTGTCATCGTAGACTTGAGTATATGATATTAATTTCAACATGATACGTCTATGCATTTCTGAGAAAAAAGGGTTGACATCCCGACAGACAGACAGACAGACAGACGGACAGACGGACAACAAAGTGATCCTATAAGTGCTTATTTTTTTACATTACTGGTTGGATTTCAAAAATTTCTTATGCACTTAAATTGAAAGCCAATTTCTTGATGAAGGTGTAAGACTCTAAAACATATTTTAAGACACTCAGGAATGGAGTAATTGCTCTTAAAATTTTATGAGGGCAAGCCCCTAGCATGTATTTTTTATTTAGTGTATTAGTGGCTCTGTACATGCGTCGATACATATAAAGTAAAAAAAAATCAATTTAACAACAAAATCCCCATTAATATAATAAAATGCACCACTATTTATGAATTAATTTGTTGCAAAAAAATGTGATAAATGAAGAACCCTTTGACCGATTTGCTGCAAACTTATATGTGAACCATCTACTAAATAGTCCGTACAAAACCTTAACACATGGTTTGGATAGGTGAGCCTGTTCTTGACTTATACAATTGTAATGAAAAGTGGCAGATACAACAATAGAAAATACAATCATGTTTATGAGCTTACTATTTTTTAGTCTAATTACCTATATTTTTGTATCTTTCAGATAGTAATCTTAAAAGAAGCAAGAATTCTAAAACTGTGGTAAACCTGAACCTGTACAAAAACTTGCAAAGGGAAATAAAAACTTTAAAACATGAAGTACTCAGACTAAAGAAGAGGGGAGCTAATTTCAAGACGAGATTGGCTAGTGCAACAAAAATGTCAAGTACCATAGCTCTCGAAACAATAACAAAACAAATGACATTACCTGCAAAAATTTTTACAAATATGCAGTTCCGAGAAACACATAAAAAAGCAAAAGGCCATCGGTTCACTAATGATGAAATATTCTATCATTATCATTGTATAAAAGAAGCCCAAAATGCTATAAATTACTTAGTAAATGCTTTACTCTACCGACGGCCAAGTCTTAAAAAAATCTCTTGGCCAGAATAAAAATATCTCCAGGTATCAATGAAGTAATATTTGAAAAATTAAAAGTTACTGTGCAAGAGATGAATGAAGAAAATCGTTTATGTACATTAATATTTGACGAAATGTCTATTATCCCCAAGTACACTATAATGCATCAAGAGATGAAATCAAAGGTTTTTCGTCAATGGATACAAAAAAAATTGCTGACCCATACACTTGTATTCATGATAAGAGGAATACGGCAGCACTACAAACAGCCAGTGGCATATTATTTTACTCAAAGCCTTAACAGGGTTGACCTTAAAAAGTTGCTTAAGGATGTTATACATCAAGTGCAAGTGACTAGATTGAAGATAATTGCCACCATGTGCGATCAAAGCACCATCAATGTGGGTGCTATAGATGACCTAATTGCAGACGCTAAAGCATTGTTTCGCCAGAAAGGTTTAGCTTGGCGAAATAACATGATCAATGTAGGTAATCAAAAAATAATACCACTGTTTGATATACCTCACATTATCAAAGGAATTAGAAATAATTTAATAACTAAAGATTTAAAATACATTGATATCCACGACAATAACAATGAAAAAATTATAAAATGGGAATATTATCAAAATATTTATGAAGCTGACCAGTTATATGGAGAGCTGAGAATTCTACATAAAATCTCCGAGGAACATGTCAATGAGAAGAAAGTAAATAAAATGAGAGTAAAGTCAGCTCCTCAGCTTTTCAGTCGAAGTGTAGCAATTGCGGCTAAACACCTAGTTGATGGAGGGAAATTAGATATAGAATATTTAAAAATATGTCCGTTCAACTTATTTATTGACAAATTATTTGACAGCCTAAACTGTAATTCATTTTTTCCAGTAAATGGAAAATTTTATCGAGCCGGTGTTAGATATAATTCTCCACATAACAAACTTTGGGAAGAGGGTATAATGTTTTTGAAATCCATTAAGTTCATAGAAAAGAAAATGGTTAATGCGAAAATAAGGTTAATTGAAAAAACTGTGCCATCATTAAAAATTTTTGTCAAGACTATTGAGGGAAAATGCAGGTCATATGGAAAATGCTACACAAAAATTATGGATATGATGTATTATTACTGCGTAATTTTAATCAGGACCCAATTAAAAACTTTTTTGGTAACATTAGGAGTCTTGGAGTAAGAAATATAAATCACAATGCTATTGCCTTTGAAGGCGCGTTTAAGGCTCTACTTATGAATAATTTTAGTTCAACTCATTCAATAAAAGGAAATTGTGAGGATGATGGAAGCAATTTTTTACAAACATTTGACTTTTTTCTCACATTCGCCAAAGAAACAGATGATAACAAAAAAATGTAATTATAATTAATGAGGAATTATTGAAAACACCTGATCAATTTAATTGCTCCACTGAAGGGGTTGATACCAAAACATATGTATGTTTGCGGTTGAGTCCTTCGAAAATGTTAAAAAAATATTATTAAAACATGCAATACATGTAGAAAAAATGTAATAACAGCAGAAAGTACATCAATACATTCTTTGTTAATATCTAAAGAATATAGCAATAAAAAATGGCTCTGTTACCCATCAGTAGCTCTTTTAGAATTTTTTAATGCAATACAACAAAATGTTGTCAATGTTTTGAAATTGAATAATCAATTAAATAATACTAGACAAACAGTAAAAGTATTGAATGAAATATTAATAAATTTCAAAATATTTGATTGTAAAAAGCATAAAAATAGTCTTAAAGAATATTTTGAAAATATTTCAATAAATATTTTCATATGTAGCTGGTGCCGTTCAATCAACCGTATTTTAAGTGGCAAATTGACATATTCTGGAAATGATTTTGTAAAAACATCTGCTCAATTATATTTTGAAAAACAAGCATTATAAAAATAAAAAATGAAAAAATTAAGCAAGTTGTTTTACTCAAAGGAAGTTTTTAAGTTTAAGTTTTCCCTTATTTTACTTAATTTTGATACTTCATAGTGATAAAGTTTAATATGCTTATTACTATGACATATAATAATTAAATAATAATTAATTGTAATTTTTTTAATACAATGAGCTGAACATTTTTGCTGTGTAAAGAAGCATGTGTTGACATTTTTTTAGATATTTATAGTTTTATTAATTTGTAAAAATAATTTTAAAATATCGGTTCTGTTAATTATTTAAAGCAATTTTCGTTTTTATAAAGTTTGGCTTCTGAAATTTAATCACTTTTATTACATGATTTTAATTATGTGAGTACTATATCTCCTTGAAATAAGATGTCATATTATTTATATATATTTTTGTAAAAAGTCTTACTGAAGATCATTTATCTACCACGTAATATATACTAATATTATTCATTATAGAATTATATATGTAAACTTGGGATTTGTGTGTATTATATAGCCTATTTAGAATACAAATAAGTTCCTACTCAAAAGCAATTAAGAAAAGTATAAGCATAAAATTATTATTTATTTTAAAATACATAACTAGCTTTTTCCCCCGGCTAGGAACGCGTGGATGTCGATTGTCTTTGTTCCCACGGGAATGTGTAATTTTTCCTGGATAAAAAGGGATTAATTAATTTAGGCTTCTACCGTTATATCTGTGAAAATTCGTAGGATGGGTACTATTGTTATAGCGTGAAAGCGGGAAAAACAAACACTTTCCCATTCATAATAGGTATAAGTATGGATTAAACCTTTGAATGTTTTTTTCTCCTTTAATAAGAACTAGCTAATACGAGTGTCATAGAAATATTATTTGCATAGATATAGATTTGCATTTATAATGTGCATACATCTATATCTACATGTAGATGTATATATTATATATATTTATTCAAACGTATATGTGTACAATTAGTTGGTACACAATTCACAGAGGGCGCTTTAAGTTGGGGCAAAATTTTTCTACGAGATGGCACTCTATTTCCGTATATATTAGTGTTACTCTATGAATCAGGCCAACCATATATTATAAAATCTTTCAATTTTTGTAAAGTACAATCTTTTACAACTTTTTTTTTAAAATATTTAACTTTCTTTGAGTAACAGGCAAATTACTAATAATCATACCAACTTGTGACTCAACTTCTTTTTCTAAGACATCATCTACTGTATTAATGCAATTTCTTGATAAGGTGTCAGCTAATAATAAATCTTTATGATGTTCTTGGACTTTATTTAGTTTTTATTGAAATATAATAGTAATTTTTGTTTTTTTTTAAATTTAATTTTTTACAATTATGCATATGTAAGTTACAACCACCTACCAGCAAAAATTATTCCTTAGAAACTCACGATAATAACCTATAATCCACTGACACGAAATGGAATCACTGAAACAGTCATTTTCTGCTATGTCTGAAATGTTCTATGCAAGGATGAATGAATTTCAGGACGATTTACAGAAAAACTCGGCTAGCAAAAATACTGCAACCACTTCATCAATAGCTGCTGACTTTGAAGCGTTTAAAACTTTTATTATAGCTACTTTAAACACTTTGCAACATCAGGTCGAATTCCTCAGAATGGAAATAGATCGCCAGGAGATGCGGCGAAGGCGTAAAATGCTGCTCTTGCATGGCATACCCGAGACGAAGGCGGAAAATCTTAGTGCGAAGGTTACCACCGTATTCGCCGAGCATTTGGATCTACCAAACTTTTCGAGCTCCAGCATTAAAACGACCTATCGTCTGGGCCGTTCATTAACTAAAAAACCCAGGCCCGTTGTAGTTAAATTTGCTGATGTTGCAGTTCGCAACAAAGTGTGGTTTTCTAAAACAAGGTTTAAGGGCACTGGCATCACACAATCAGAGTACTTGACCAAGCCTCGACATGAGTTATTTTTAGAAGCTCGGAAGCGCTTTGGTGTCACTAACTGCTGGACCCATGATGGATGTATATACATCGTTGACTCAGGCGCAGTTCGGCATCGAGTGGAATGTCCAAGCGAGATGGATCTCATCCCCGTCGCGTCGGGATCGGCAGCTGTGGCGACTTCACCAGTCCAGAGCCCAGGAACGGTTGTAAGAAGCCCGGAAACAAGGCTACCCGTCTCCCGTACTAGACGAACGGTTAGAAAATAGTTCTTTTCTATATTTAACATAACGTTTTATTTGTGCTGTGTTTATTATTATACTTTTAATACTTCTAAAATGAAATTAGCTCAACCTAACTTTTACAATTATTTTGATTTTACTGCAACTTTAAAAAGAAAAAAAAACCTTAATAAATTTCTACCCACTCAAAAATTAAATTGTTAACCAGTATGAAGTTAAATATAAATAACGTCACTTTGATGAAAATCATAGATTAGGACAAGTTTGCCGCTGTGGATTCTAGTCTTTTAGCATTTGTTTTATTTGTATAGTTTGTCTTATTTATATTTTACACCTTAATTTTTTTTTCTTTTCTTTTTTTTTTTAATTTTAAAATTGTTTGCATTTTTATTGATTTTTTTTAATAACAAATATCAATCTTATTCAGGTTTTTTTTTTTTTGGTTAATTTTTTTTTAATAGTTTTAGTATTTATATATTTTTTTAACATTTCTTTTTAGTTTTTTTTTGTTTTATAGTCATAGCGCTAAATTAATGATTGTTTATTTTATTTTTTTTTATTTCTTAGTTGTTAAATTTTTTAGGCTTGATTTTTCATTTTTATTGGTGCTTCTTAATTATGGTTTTTTTGCTGTAGTGATGAAGCTAAATATTATTGTTTATTTTATTATAATTTTTTTTATAATGTATCTTAGCTTAGTAGATTTTACTGTTTTGATATTTTTTTTTTTTTTACGTTTTGATTTTTTTTTATTGTATAGTAGTGTTACATTTGTTTTTAGTTGGTGAAGTTAAATTATTATTGCTTTTTTTTCTCTATATGGATATTTATGTTAGTGAAATACTTGTGTTTTATTATACTGTTTACAAAACTTATAACATTAAGGTTATTATAATATGATTTTGTTGCTGGTGGGCACATTGTCACTTATCATATTTATTTATAGTTTAATTTGTACAATAATTATTCTTATTTAAATATTATTAGTATATATTATATTTATACATATTTATTATGCCATATCAAGATATAAGCCTTAATGACTCTTTCTTTTCACTTTCTTCATCTAATGGATTGAGTACGAACAACAGTTTTTGCAGTCTTCCCTCACTTAATGAAACACTTGATTCTCTCTTTTTCGATGTAATGAAAAATTTCAACGTCATCCACATTAATGCCCAGAGTATTCCTGCACATTATCCAGATATGTTATCCTCTTTTGATAACAGGAATATCCACGCAATTCTAATATCAGAAACATGGCTTAAGCCTTGTTTGTCTTCTGCATCTTATGTTCTCCCTGGTTTTCAACTTATACAGAATGATCGTTCTAATCGTGTTGGCGGAGGTGTTGCTATATACCTTCGATCTCACTTATCTTTCACGATTATAAGTATGTCCAGTGCCCAACCTACACCAGCAGCAGAACATTTAATAATTGAATTATCTTTTTCTAATACTAAACTTCTAATCGGTGTATTTTATAATCCCTGTTTAACAATTGACTATTTTTCTAACTTTGAATTCCTTTTAGACAAATTTATCCCTCTATATCAGCATTCGATTATTATGGGAGATTTTAATACATGCCTTTTAAAAAATGACTCTCGCTCATTTCGCTTAAAATCATTGGTCCAATCAGCTAATTTACATATACTCCCCCTTTCTGCAACTCACTTCTTTCCTAACTGTTCTCCAACTCTGTTGGATCTTATTCTAGTTTCTTCTGCTGATTTTGTTGCTAAACACGGCCAATGCTCTGCTGATGCTTTCTCTTATCATGATTTGATTTATCTGTCCTATAGAGTGCGCCCCCCAAAAGCTAAACCGAGAATCCTTCTGCAACGCAATTTTGGTGGTATGGATTTAGAACGCTTGCGAGAAGACGCTATGAAGATTGACTGGACTGACGTTGTCACTGGGTCAGATATTGATAATCGGGTGGCAAGCTTCAATTCACTCCTGATTCAACTGTATGACACACATGCTCCTGTTCGACCAGTTCGACTTAGGCATTTTCCGGCTTCCTGGCTTACTCAGGACATTAAAATATTGCAGCGTAAAAAGAGTACTGCAAAAGCAAATTACAAGGCCGATAATTCTAATGAAAATAAAAACAAGTATAAAAATATACGGAATCGTTGCAACAGGTTGTGTAGAGATCGACAACGACGCCACATTCATAAATCAATACTTGAGGAAGAAGATTCTGGTAGGGTTTGGAAATTTCTTAAGTCTCTTGGAGTTGGGAAAGCATTTCAAAATAATCGTTTCAGTAATATTGATTTAAACCAGCTTAATCAGCACTTCTCCTTTTCTAGCAACATTGACGACGCTACAAAATTAAATACTAAAAATCAAACTCTAGCTTTACCCACTTCTGACGATCCTGCTTTTATTTTTAGTCAAATCACTGATAGTGATGTTAAGAGAAGCATTTCTGAGGTCAAATCTGATGCCATTGGTATTGACAGCATCAGTCGTAAAATGATTATTCCTATCATTGATCTTCTAATCCCTGTTATTAAGTCCATATTTAACTATTCAATTTCTTCTGGATCATTTCCCTCCTCTTGGAAAGACGCCCAAGTAACTCCTATACCTAAAAAAGCAAATGCCTCCATCTATTCTGATTACCGTTCTATCTCCATACTCCCCTTCCTATCAAAAGTTTTCGAACGTATTTTGCATCGACAACTGAGCCTTTTCCTATCCAGACAGAACCTTTTTGATCCTTTTCAATCTGGTTTCCGGACAGGTCATAGTACGACAACTGCTTTAGTCAAAATTACTGAGGACATTCGTCTTGGTATGGATAACCAATGTCTAACAGTTTTGGCCTTACTTGATTTTAGTAATGCGTTTAACGATGTAGACTATGAACTGTTATTAGCCAAATTATGCTCTCTTAACATATCTCCTAAAGTGGTTGACTGGTTTCAAAGTTATCTGTGTGGTCGCCGGCAACGAATTCGTGTTGATGATTCTTTTTCCGACTGGTGCACGATCAAAGCTCAACAAGCAAATCTCCTCTCCTTTTTTCAATTTTCATTAGTTCTATCACACTTCATTTGTCTTCTCCCTACCACCTGTATGCTGATGATCTCCAAGTATATGTTCATTCTAAATTGATTGATTTGCCTAAAGCAATTGAATTATTAAATAAAGACCTGAATTCAATAGTGTTATGGAGTAAGATGCATGGTCTTAAGGTGAATCCATCTAAAACACAGGCAATTATTATAGGCAGTCAAAAAATGGTTTCACGTGTAGATTGGTCTAAATTGCCTAATATATTTCTTGACGGAATATTCATACCATACAGCGATACCGTTAAAAATCTAGGGGTAACATTTGATAAATTTCTCTCTTGGACTCCTCAAGTAAGCGAGGTGAGCAGGAAGGTGTTTGCGTCAGTCGGATCTCTCCGTAGGCTGCAGAATTTCTTACCAATACCAACCAAAATTGCACTTGCACAATCTCTCCTTTTACCGATTCTCGATTATGCGGACACCTGTTATATCAATCTAAGTGAGGAGTTGCTTAATAAGCTTGAGCGCATTCAGAATCTCTGCATACCGTATACAGATTTCATATTTGGACTTCGCAAATATGACCATGTTTCCGAATTTCGCGACATGCTCAAGTGGCCCTCTATCCGCCTTCGTAGGAATACTCACATTCTCTCTCTTTTATTTAATGTTCTATTCAATCCGACTTCTCCTTCATATCTAAGAGAGCAGTTTGAGTTTATCAGTGATACTCACAGTCGCTCTCTTCGATCTGATGATACCCTAATCCTAAAAATTCCATCTCACCATACTTCTTTCTATTCTAAATCCTTTTCTGTTGAAGCTGTTCGGCTCTGGAACTCCTTACGTCTTGAAATTAGGCGTGCGGAGTCGCTAGCAATATTAAAACGGCTAGTGAAAGCGCACTTCTATCCTCCTTAAAATATCATTTGACCCAATCAATCCTATTTTCTTTACTTGTATTTGAAATTCTTTTTCTGATGTCTTTTGGCTTATGATTTTTTTTCCTCCTTTATTTGTATGTATAATAATATTTGTATATATATATATATATATATATATATATATATATATATATATATATATATATATATATATGTACATATATGTATATGTTTATGTGTATATATTAAATATACATATATATTAGTTTTAATTTATTAGTATGACATATTATTTTTTTTTTATATTTGCATATGTATAAGAATACAGCAATAAGTTTATACATTTATAATATTATAAAGGTATTTTTTTATTTACTTTTTATATTAGTATATACAGTGTACACCAATAACCCTATTACCTCTGGTCATAATATCCTCAGCAACATGGTTGCCTGGCAGAGATCGCTGTTTAGCGATAAGGCCGCCAATTGTACTTATACTTGTTATTGTATTTTATTGTATATGTGTCCTCGGTGTACAATAAAGTATACTTTCTTTCTTTCTTTCTTTACCAGGTTTTTATTCAACAATTATATCATATCTTTGCAAATATAATCGCATCCTTTGAAGTCGTAGTGGAATGTCAAATAATGGTTTATTAAAAATTGTTTCTAAAGGTTTATGATCAGTTTCAACCTCTACTTGTTTACCATATATGTACTGATGATATCTGGAACATCCAAAAACTATAAATCCAATAACCTATATAGCTTACATTTCTTTCTTAATTTAAGCATACATTTTTTGTGTATTCGTCATAGCCTTAGATGCATATGCTACTGGAGGGTCATTTTGTAACAAGACTGCCCCTAATGCATCTTGTGATGCATCTACTGATAACCTAGTTGGTTTGTCAACATCATAATATTGTAATACCGGACCAGAAATTAATATTCTCTTTAATTCGTTAAATGCTCCTGCTCTTTTGTTCAAACCCATTCAGAATTATTTTTTTATAAGTTTTCTTAAAGGATAACATACTTGTGATAATGAAGGTATAAATTTAGCTACATATGTTATCATTCCTAATATTCTTTGCACATCTTTACAGTTTTTTTGGAGTTTCTAAACTTAAAATGGCTTGTATTTTATTTGGATCTGGTTTAATACCTTCATGAGATAAAATATGCCCTTGGTAATTTATTTGAGACTTCCCAAATTCGCATTTCTTTAAATTAAATTGAACACCATTTTCCCTAGCTACCTTTAGAATTTTTATCAACCTATTATGATGCTCTTTTTTATTCCTACCATAAACTACAATATCATCAACAAATATTTCTATACCTTCTATATTTTGAAAAATTTCTTTATATTGACGATGAAAAATTTCTGGTGCTGAAGTAAATCCGTATGGTAATCTTTTAAAATAATACCTACCAAAAGGTGTTGTAAATGTGCATTGTTTAGCGCTTTCCTCACTTAACTTAATCTGAAAGAATGCTGTAGAAGTATCCAATTTACTAAAAAACTGGGCTTCAGACATTTTACATGAAACTTCTTCAAATGTAGGTAACTTAAAGTGTTCCCTTTTTATTCATTTATTCAAATTACATGGATCTAAACACACTCTAATATTACCATCAGGTTTTTTTACAATTACTAAATTACTAACGAAATCTGTTGGCTCTGTTATTTCCTCAATTACACCTAATTTTTCCATTTTATCTAGTTCTTTTTTAAGTGGCATTTGTAATGCAATTGGTATCTTTCTGCAATGTTCTATTTTTCCTACTGCATTCTTTTAATTTTATATTATACTCTACTCCTTTTAACAAACCTATCCTTTTTTCATCAAATAAGTCTTAATTGTCTCTTACTATATTATCATAACTATAATTAGTTTCAATCTGTCTCAAATATTTTCTTTCCAACAATTTAAGAGATATAATAGTCTTATAGCCTAAAACTGGAGTCCTGTCTCTCTTTACAACATAAAATTCTAAATTTACAATTTTATTATTAATCAATTTACATTTTAAATTTATTATTGCCAAGCAATCAATTTGTGTACCATCATAATTAAGTAACCGAGGAATGTTTTTATTTAATTTATAAGCTAACCTTAATTTGTTTAAATACTTATACAGCAGAACATCACAATCAGACCCTGTGTCTAACTTAAAGTCAATAATTTTATTATTAATTTGTAAACTCTCGTAACACTCATCTTTTGATACACTTTTAATAGATATTTCACTTAACACTATCTCACCTGAGTCCGATTCACTGAAATTACCGTCTTTGCAGTCTATAAGATTAACATTTTTACACATTTTTGCGAAGTGAGCACGCTTACCGCAATTTTTGCAGGTCTTGTTAAAAGCTGGACATTTGTATCCATGTTGATATCCACATCTAGTGCACCCTTTCATATTTATTTTCTTGTTTTCTATTTTCATGTGACGACCACCTGAAAAGTTACTACTTTCTTGATGCCCATGCTGTTGTTCATCTTTATATTCGTTATTTCTTGATCCTTTTTTCTTTACCATAGCGACAGATTCATTTTCATTGAACTCCAATTGACTTATATTTCGTTCAGTCATTTCATGTGCTTTGCATATTTGTATGCAGCTTTCTAAGGTTAAATTTGGTTCTTTTAACAATCTTTCTACAATGTTCCTCTTTTTAGACCACGTATTATTTGACCTCCAATGAGAATAGTTCAATGGCACATTGAAACAAAATGTCATCAGAAATCCTACGAGCAAGACATAATTCTTCCAGTCTCAGTAGATATAATCTTACACATGACTTTCCATTATACTAATGGTTTATGCGAGCAAGAGTTCTTTCATTGCTGCAGGAATTACAAATATAAACACCAGATGGGTGTTCAACAGTAGGTTGTACAATTGGTTGTTCAGCATCTGGAGTAGTAATATCGTCTACTTCCTCTAAAGATTTTCGAAAAGATTTAAAAAGATTATCAATTTGTCCCAGGCAGTTATTTAATCTTGTGTTGACTTCCTCCTTTTTATTAAACAAACTAACGTCGGCAACAACCCTACTAAATCGATGAAATAGATGATGAGCAACTGCTCTCAACCGGTTGAAACTTTTGAAGGGAGGGTGAGAAGACAAAGTTAAAAGAATCTCAGAAAGTTTGGAATCAATCACCTGAATTTCGACCTTCTGGATCAAGTGAAGTCTCTAGAATCTCATCCGCTGGGATAGCATCTGCCAAGACCCGAACCTGTCGACGAAGCTCTTCAACCGTCGTCTTTGGTTTCTCATCCCGTATTTCAACCTCATAAATCAAGTCATCCTTGCGAAGCATATGATAAGCTATTGGGCGTTCCATAATGAAAATTAATTTGTACTATAACAGAACAAAAAAATATATATAAGTTTGAAAAAAAGAAAGTCAAAACAACTACCTGAAAAAGAAAGTTAATTGGTACTGAACCTTTTGGACTTTTATAAAATTAAAAGAAAATTTTAAAGAATTCCTACTAATATAAAAAAAAATTAAGTAATTTTAAATTATTACCATATGATGATAATTAAGTTATAATCCAATTAAATAAATAAACCAAAAAATAAGTCGAGCTGGCTTAACAAATAATTAAGTAGTAGGTCTAAGAATTAAAATTAATTATACAATAACATATGTGGCAGGTTTACATAAAAAAAAATTTGAAGCCTCCGTGTTCATACAATAAAAAAAAATGTAACCAACAAAATTAGTAATTGCAATGGCTTAATCGGTACAGCAATAGACGAACCAACTACACCTGGTAAAGTGACCCCACCTTCGTGTGCCAATTGTTATATTAAAAAAATAAATAAATAAAAATAAAAAAAAAATTTATAAAAATAAAAAAGTTTTTATGGTTATATCAATGTTTATTATTTTTTAATAAATAAATAAACAAATAATCTTAACTGATTACAATTAAACAATTTTTATTAAAATAAGTTTAACAATATTTAAGTTTTCTTTTGGTTAAATGCCAATTTAATATTATTAAAGAGAGCCAGCTAAACTCATCGGGTGGGTCACCAGGTTGTACACCAATGCAATTACTTTACAGTACTTTAATATAAAATGTTAGGCGCCACTGACAATATCTTTATTATTTAAATTTCGGTGTCAGGCCGAATAGTTACATACAAAGTAAGGAACATAATTTAAATCTTAGCTATTAAATTATAAAATAAGAAAAGACATGACCTTACATTACCAAAGACAGAAAACTACCGCTACCGTCTCGTAGAAAGTTTAACCCGTCTGCCGCTACGAAGCGAGACTTCCTGAACTGGCTTAGGCCCCGTTGCTTGGGGTACGGCCACGGCCGCAGACACTGCAAAGAAACGGTGGACCTTTGCAGCCACTGTGGGGGGGGGGAGCAGGCCGAAAGGAATGCCCCTCTCGAGTGGATGGAAGGGCCCCTGTTTGCAGGAACTGCGACCGGGCCGGGCTACAGGAAACGGGACATAATGCCTTCAGCGGCGACTGCCCCGTCCGGCGAAAGTGGGATGGTATCGCGCGCTCCTCGGTAAGCTATTGCTAAGGGCACCGCAGTTGGTCAGGAGTGTGAGGGACGCTTTGTGGTTTGTCAAGCGAACCACCAGCGCGCCCGCCTGGCGACTCAGGAGTTAGTCATGGCCGCTCACAAGGATAAGGTTGGTGTCGCACTAGTCCAGGAGCCCTATGTCGGCGCAGAGGGGCGGGTCGGAAACTTCCGTGGCGTTAGAGTTATACAGAGGGAAACCGCTAGGACCAAACCCGTCAAGGCGGCAGTCATGGTCTTCCATGACGATTTGGAGGTTCATGAGAACATCGTGGCGGCCGTCCTTAAGACGGGTAACTGGACCGTGGCGGTTGTCTCTGTGTATCTCGAGGGCACGGAGGATATCGAGCCGTACCTGGCGCAGATACGGGACTTTATGGGACGCGTCGGCACCAACAGGATCTTTGTGGGTGGTGATTGGAATGCATGGAGTCCGTGGTGGGGGAGCGTAGAGGAGGACACCAGGGGCGAAGCCCTGAGGGGGTTCTTTGACGACCTGGAGCTGCACGTATTGAACAGAGGAGTCGTCCCCACCTTCGATACAGTCCGTGGGGGCAGGAGGTACACGAGCCACGTCGATGTTACCGTCTGCACCCACGGATTGTTGAGAAGTGTCCGTGAGTGGACAGTGGACGACTCCGTGACCAGCTCGGATCACAGGGCAATACGTGTAGTTCTAGGTCTCAGGGTGCCCCCAGGGGGTAACGCCCGGTGGACTACTAGACGCTTCAACACCCGGAAGGCTAATTGGGGTCGTTTCACCGAGGAAATGCGCCGCGAGTTGGCCGCCCGGGGTCTTACCCCGGAGTCTGTCCAGACCATCCAGGACAAGGGCCAACTCGAAGAGGTGGTTTTGAAGTATATCCAGTGTATTGCTGTCTTAGATTTCTACCCATGAGTCTACCCGTGACCACGAACGCTGCAAAGTGCTCGAAACGTCGGGATGATAAAAATAATTAATATACGCGATTTAAATCCGTTTAAAATAGTTTCATTTCAATATATCCAGTGTGTGGAGGAGGCCAGTGGCAAAGCCATACCTCCGCACAAACCACCTCCTATCAAAAAGCGCTTTCCTTGGTGGAACGACAAGCTCGAGAGGCTGCGGCGCGACGTCAACACGAAACGCCGTAGAATCCGGTGTGCGGCGCCGCGTCGCAGACAGTATGTAGTTGACGACTACCTGAGCGCCAAGGAGGAGTACGAGCGGAGGGTTGTCGGCGCCCAGACGGAGAGTTGGAAGGAGTTCAACTCGATGCAAGAGAGGGAATCCATGTGGGACGGTATCTATCGGGTGCTGAGAAGGGCGACAGGTCACCGCGAGGATCAGCTCCTCGTGGAGGATGGAGTTGTGCAGGGCCCGGACCAGTCGGCGGCGTTGCTGGCCAGGACATTCTTCGCCGATGACGATGACGGTACGGACTCTGAGGTCCACGCCGTCATCCGAAGCCGAGCGGACCTGGTCGGCGTACGCATGCCTGACGACACCGACGATCCCCCGATCACCAGGGCGGAGTTGGTCCGGACGCTGCACAGCTTCAATCCTAAAAAGGCGCCGGGTCAGGATGGATTTACCAGTGATATATGCTGCCACGCCATATATGCGGAAATCGCACTGTTCCTGGCCATCCTGAACCGGTGCCTTGGCCTGGCGTGCTTCCCAGCGCCGTTGAAGGAGGCTTCTGTCGTGGTGCTCAGGAAACCAGCGCGTCCAGACTATGCACGCGCAAAGTCGTACCGGCCCATTGGACTTCTTTCCATCATGGGCAAGATCCTAGAGAAAGTTATGTGTCGTCGAATCCGATGGCACGTCTTGCCCAGGTCCAATCCCAGGCAGTACGGCTTCACACCGCAGCGGAGCACGGAGGATACGCTGTATGACCTGATGCAGCACGTCAGAGGGATCCTCCACAGGAAGGAGACCGGCCTCGTGGTCTCTCTTGACATCGAGGGGGCGTTCGACAACGCGTGGTGGCCAGCCATAAAGTGCAGAATGATGGAAAAGGGTATCCCTGTAAACCTTAGACGTCTTGTCGAGGATTACTTCCGGGACCGGAGCGTTGCTGTGCATTATGCGGGAAGAACAGTGCGGAGGACACAGACCAAGGGCTGTGTCCAAGGTTCCATCGGTGGGCCTCTGTTCTGTAACATGCTGCTGGACCCCCTCCCGGACGACCTGGATGGGCTGGGCGCGTACGTGCAGGCATTTGCGGATGATATCGTTTTGGTGTTCTCCGGGCACACGGCGCTCGGGATCCAGCGGGAAGCCAATGCCGCCCTGGCTTGTGCATGAGACTGGGGTGTCATAAATAAGCTACGCTTTTCCGCCGAAAAGACCCAGGCGATGATAGTCACGCGTAAGCTTAAGTATGACACTCCGGTTGTGCAGCTGGGCGGCGTTGACATCTCGATGGTGACCGAGCTCAAGATCCTCGGAGTCATCGTCGACAGTAAACTGACCTTTAACAGTCACGTTGCCTACGCTTGTCGTAAGGCAACGGACTTGTATAGGAAACTGTCGACGATGGCTCGGGTGGAATGGGGCTTGTGTCCGGAGATCATCCGGACGATATACTCCGCAGTAGTCAAACCGACTATCCTGTACGGCGCGAGCTCCTGGGCGAAGGCCGCCGAGAAGATCTCTGTGCGAAAAACCTTTGCGACCGTCCAGAGGGGCTTCGCACAGAAGATCGCTAAGTCACATCGTACGGTGTCGCTCAATGCAGCGCTTACGCTGGCGGGTCTCCTCCCACTCGATCTTCGAGTCTGGGAGGTGGCCCGGCTGTTTGAGTGCAAACGGGGACGCCCGATTGATGAGCTGGAATGCCACGAACTGGAGGAGCGTGAGGCCTTTATCAAGGCCCCCCACCCCGCCAGTGAGCCAGAGGTTGAATACCGGTGTCTGGAGAATATGCTCCCCGAAACTGTGGCGCAGCTGCAGCTCCCCGTTCATCTGATTTACACAGACGGTAGTAAATCGGATGACGGGGTCGGGGCGGCATATTCCTACTGGCGGGATGGGGCCGAGATCCGGACAAAGCGGCCGAGGCTGGAGTCGGTGTGCACCGTCTTTCAGGCGGAGCTGCTCGCGATAGCCAGGGCTACGGACCTGGTCGTCGCGAGGGGCTTCGACTGTGCGGCTGTGCTCAGCGACTCCCGGTCCTCGCTCGATTTGATCCGGAACCCGGATACGCACCATCCCCTCGCTACCCATATTCGTAGGAATATTAGGGAGTTGCAGGGGAGGGGTAAAACCCTCCAGTTCTTCTGGGTGAAGGCTCACGTCGAGATCCCCGGCAATGAGCGCGCCGACGAGTTGCCGAGGCTGGCGGCTCAGTCCAGGGTCGCCCCAGCGTATGCCAGGTGTCCAATCTCATACGTCAAACGACGTGTGAGAGAGGGCGTGGTCCGGCGGTGGAACGAGAGGTACACCGGTGGAACCACGGCCGAGGTCACCCGCATGTTCTTCCCTGATGTATGGCGCGCTTATCGGGCCCTGAGGTTCCTGGACAAGACGTCTATATGGGCGCAAGTGCTGACGGGCCACGGCGGTTTTGCCGCCTATCTCCACAAATTTAAGTTAAGAGATAGTGCTGGCTGCGTGTGCGACCCCGAGGTTGCAGAGGACATCAAACACATATTGTTCGAATGCCCAAGGCACGACCGAGACAGATACGACCTGGAATTAAGTACTGGGAAAAAATTGACAGAGGAGAATATCGCTGAACTAATATCCGATAAGCACTCCAGGCCGTATCTGGAGCGGTTCTTCCTCAAGACGGCCAAAATTGTTACGGAACGAAATAAAACAAGATGAATAATATTATTATATTTTAACTTAATTTATTGTTTTAATTATTTTACATTTTAACCTAAATTATTACTTAATATTTTACATTCTACATTTTAGAAATATTAACTTATTTATTAACTTATTATTTTAATTATTTTAATTGTACAGAATTTAATTGCAAATATCAAATTGGAATTTTAACTATTGATATTATTTATTAATTGGAAAAATAAAAATTTTAATGTTTTAACTTTATTAAATGTCTGAGTTCCGTAACAACCTCTGCAACCTCAAGCCGTCGGCAAGATAGGAATTGTAATTAGTAGTAAGGTAGTTTTAAATAAAGGTGTAAATTAATATATATAATTACTTATAAGGAAACTGTAAATATAAAATCTGATAAAAAAAGAGAATATCAAAAAAGAACATGACAAAGGGAAAAGAGAGACCCTACAAGATAAGACATAAACGCCGCAAAAAATATAAATAGCGGTACAAAATAAATAAAACTGTTATGACTACTTTATTTTAAAAAATTCTTGCCACGCAAGAAGTACGTGACGGCGTAAAAAAAAAAAAAAACTGGCTTAGGCAGACGTCGATGTTCCCAGGTTAAAACAGGAACTGAAGAACACGGAGCTGAACCACTAGGCTTCAATAGTATTCACACCACCCCATCGGTGTGTATTGTATTATATCCCGAGTTGAGATATAGTATTTGAACGGGATTCCTTTTGTATTTATTTCTTATTGACGTTCTCTCTCCATAGTCAAATTTTTAGGTATGATTGGTCACTTAATCAACCAATTCTCAAGAATAATAATAATCCCCTATAGGAATAAATAAGAATCTTCCTATTTAATATATAAAAAAAAAACTCCTCCAGAAGGTTTAATGCTATGCCAACCATGTGCCGACAATTACAACTTCCGAGGAGCTAAAAATCCGAAATAAAAACGTTTGACGAAAATCTGCGATTTAAAGACCACATGGCGAAATGTCGACTATGGACATTATCTTATTGGAATATGCAAATATTCCTATAATTTTCATAAGTTGTTTAAATACAAATTCTATATTTAGAACCGGCGCGTGCGTTTGCAAAAATAGAAAAGCTCGATGACCGAATTAATCTTTAACAAATAAAGTACGAGTTACCATATACACCAAATATGACCCTAAATGTGGGTAATTAAAACCAAACAGATATTTCAAAATAATTACTAACAATTATTAAATGGCCACCTAAAGGCAAAAGAAGGTATATATTACGAAACCAAAACAATTGTAGTAATAAAAATGTCGTCAGCAATGAATTTCTGTAACAAAACAAAACTTCAAAAACTGAAACAATAAAAATATTGACACAAACCTAGTTTGTGAACAGTAAATAATTTAATATCTTATTTTACTAACATTTCCGCATATAAAATCTATTTTTGTAAAATAAATAATTTTAACAATAGTCCTAATTATTTCCTTAGTAATAGAAATAATTTGTTAAAATGGTAACACTATTTTATCTATTACTATCAAATTTGCACAGACTAATTGGAAAATATAATGAAACGAATTATAAAGCTTCTGACACACATTTAATTATATGTTTTAGGCTCGGCTAGCTCAGTCGGTAGAGCGTGAGACTCTTAATCTCAGGGTCGTGGGTTCGAGCCCCACGTTGGGCGCCAATTGTTATATTAAAAAAAATAATAAAAAAAAATTAAAATAAAATAAAAATAAAAAGTTTTTTTTGGTTATAAGATGTTTATTCTCTTTTAATAAATAAACAAACAATATTAACTAATTACAATTAAACTATTATTATTAAAATAAGTTTAACAATATTTAAATTTTCTTTTTGTTAAATGCCAATTTAATATTAATAGAGAAGAGAGCCAGCTAAACTCATCGTTTGGGTCACCAGGTTGTACACCAATGCAATTACTTTACAGTACTTTAATTTAAAATGTTAGGCGCCAGTGACAATATCATTATTATTTAAATTTCGGTGTCAGGCCGAATAGTTACATACAAAGTAAGGAACATAATTTAAATCTTAGCTATTAAATTATAAAATAAGAAAAGACATGACATTACTTTACCAAAGACAGAAAACTACCGCTACCGTCCCGATGAAAGTTTAACCCGTCTGCCGTTACGAAGCGAGACTTCCGGAACCAGCTTAGGCAGACGTCGATGCTCCCGGGTTAAAACAGGAACTGAAGAACACGGAGCTGAACCACTAGGCTTCAATAATATTCACACCACCCCATTGGTGTGTATTGTATTATATCCCGAGGAGGGATATTGTATTTGGATGGGATTCCTTTTGTATTTATTTCTTATTGACGTTCTCTCTCCATAGTCAAATTTTTAAGTATGATTAGTTACTTAATCAACCAATTCTCAAGAATAATAATAATCCCCTATAGGAATAAGTAATAAAAATAAATGATATTAGGACACGAAATCTTAATGCCTAATCTCAAGAATAATGGATTACTTGAATGTAATAAATACCTCCAGAAGGTTTAATGCCATGCCAACCATGTGCCGACAATTACAACTTCGGAGGAGTTAAAAATCCGAAATAGACTGAAAATACGATAAAAACACTCAATAATCTTGCGAATAAAAGTTAAATCTTTATGAATTAGATAGAAATATATGCAACTTACAACGTTTGACGAAAATCTGCGATTTAAAGACCACATGGCGAAATGTCGACTTTGGACATTATCCTATTGGAATATGCAAATATTCCTATAATTGTCTGAAAATAAACAATCAAATAAGAATACTACAAAACTAAAGAAGTGTGAGAACACGTGCTTGAAGACCAAGACTCACCATAAGTTGTTTGAATACAAATTAGACTACTAGAATTAGAATACTATATTTAGAACCGGCGCGTGCGTTTCTAAAAATAGAAAGATCGATGACCGAATTAATCTTTAACAAATCAACTACGAGTTACCATATACACCAAAAATGTCCCTAAATGTGGGTAATTAAAACCAAACAGATATTTCAAAATAATTACTAATAATTATTAAATGGCCACCTAAAGGCAAAAGTAGATATATATTACGAAACCAAAACAGTTGTAGTAATAAAAATGTCATCAGCAATGAATTTCTGTAACAAAACAAAACTTCAAAAACTGAAACAATAAAAATATTGACACAAACCTACTTTGTGAACAATAAATAATTTAATATCTTCTTTTAATAACATTTCCGTATATAAAATCTTTAACAATAGTCCTAATTATTTCCTTAGTAATAGAAATAATTTGTTAAAGTGGTAACACTATTTTATCTATTACTATCAAATTTGCACAGACTGAAAATGTAATGAAACGAATTATAAGCTTCTGACACACATTCAATTTTATGTTTTTGTGAAATTGCCATTTAAAAATGTTAAAATTAAATATTAAAATTCCGTTATGAAATTTTATCATAACAAAATGAAATAGAATTATATATATTTGTTTGTATATATAATAGCAATAAATTTTGTAATTTAATAATAAATAAATACTACCTATTTATACTGCATTGAATATATAATAACGAAAAATAATATAAATAAAATAACAGATGTAAGCACAAAATATTAAAAATTGAATTTTATAATCTAATTATGCATGGAATAATAAAAGGCTTTTTATTATTTATTATATAGTAATAATTTATGTACATCAGAAAGACACTATTGAGGTGTTTTGGTACATCTTGCTACAAAAAAAACCATTCGTAAAGGAGATATATTCTAAGTATTGGTCATGGTGACTTGAAACACAAGGTCTACTTTTTTATAGTTCTAGCACCAATCCTTACATTATGAATGTTTGTACTACATAGTGCCATTATAAAGTGAACATATTGTTATAAAATGTATAAAAATAAAGTTGGGAAAATAAATAAATTCATTATTAAAAACATTGGTTCTAAATGAATTTAGTGTTTTAAATATTAACACAATTTTAACAAATGTGACATGCCAGAAACAGCGAATGTATCAGCCACATTTGCAAATAATAGGGTTCATTACAAACCACGAAATATACGAACAACTTAAATGGATACTGTGAGCAGAGGTTTGTTGATCCAAAACGGACTACCTATAGTTATTTAATAGTAAAATCAAAGAAAACTGCAACTGCACCTCAGTGCCTTCCATTTTTTAAAGTATCCCAGCATCATAGTCAACATGGTGGTACATGTACATATTAACATAGAAAGTAAAATAAACTATCCATTCTATAAAAAACATTCTCAGAAAGATAAGCAAGATGAAATATATTTTATGGGACTCATGAATAAAAAAACCTGTTGATTTTTTAAAGTTTTATTCCATTTCATTTTCTACATCATCTCTTATTAAAATCCCATCCAGAAATGCTGCAGGGACTTCAATACCTTGTCTTGATACCGAGCCCATCCAAAATACCACACCATTGTCATCACATGTGCACAGCAGCCAACTGTGCGTTGCCCACAAATGCAGCTGCAATAATATGCAGTAATCATTTCCTCCCAATTATTACCTGGCCTTAAAAGTATATATGTATAATAAATTCTGCGATTTTGGTGTCTTGATCTACATAATACGGCCCCTTACTAAAACACTATCATGTGTTAATGATAGGTGTGGTATATTAGGAATATCTATCTCTTCATTAGATATTTCAACCACAAATGAACCAAGCTGCCTTTTGTGTTCTCCAAAGTATGATCTGGCCTGTTTAATTTGGTATATTCCTAAAGAAAATAATATTAGGTCAGACATGTTCATTTGTGGAAAAATATTTATGTGTGAATGAGCTTCATATATTCACAAAATGGGCTCGGTGACGATTAATATTATTTTCTATTATATAATTCCCTAAGTAATTTGGCAAGTTTAGCCTTGCTAATGCTCGATTTAAAATTAATTCTACATCAGACCTGTCAAAAATTCTGGATGGTATGCATTAATTAATGCAGCACATATTCTAAAATTATCCATAAGATGAGTGGTGGCTAAATTAAAAAAAACATTTCTAAACAATTTATAGTCTCTTTTAAATCGACCGTTGACCACCTCCACCACCCATCTACATAAGGTTACACATCGAGATTTATTAGCCTTTAGGGTTGATAATTGTGTTTCACCTTCCTCTCGTGACTCAGGTTGGTGGACACTATAACCTAGTGACTCTAATAATGGGATAGAATCACGAAAGCCCCGATCCAAAATGAAAACATCATTACTCGTAAAATAATTCCTTAACTCACTATTTTCATTTTGAAGCAGAGTTTTCATGATCTCTGCATCTGATGTAGTGGCTGGATAAGGCCCAAAAACATCCAAGATGTATCCATTGGTAGTGACAAGCAAAAATGGTTTGACCAAATTGTGGTACTTATGAAGACTATGTCTTTTTTTGGAAGTAATAATTAGATGATTTTTGTAAATATACATAAGTACCATCACATATTACTATCAAGTTTCTATTTTGGCCGTCACCGAATAAACCCTTGGGAATTATTAGGGTTTTATTTATGCAATCATTTCTATTTAAATGATACATTCCCAGATGTCGAGGAACATATTGAGATTTTAATGCATCTCTTGCTTTCTCTATCAAACGAAACACTGAGCTTTTATTTATTTGAACAAGTGAAGCTATACGGTCATGAGAGTCACCTGTGCGTGATTTCAGTAAATACAAACCTAAAGCAGTTTTTGCATGTTTAGTAAGTTCTAACAAAATTGGAACTTCATTTAATATTGCCAAAAATTGTAATTTTGACACACCTGTCCAGTATTTTAAAATGGTTTAATTAATAATATCAATATCTTCAAAGTTCAATGTTATTTCGGTTTCTTCTTTTATAGTTAATTTCAACATGGCCTCAATGAGGTTTTTTGTAAAAGAATTATTAAATTGACGGCCATCTAAAATGTCCCAATTATACAAAGTTTGGTGTTCTGCACAAACTCTGGCACTTTCTGTTACAAACAGTTTTTTTTGTTGTTAATATCTTTTTTCTTATTAATTCTGGAAAAGACAATCTTTCTGGTCTTATACAACCAGGTACAAAACATCGACTACTTTCAGGAGTGTGTGAAAATTCATCTAAATGTATCCTTATAGTTGGTTCCTGTGTAAAATCGCCAACCAGATTGACATTTTACTCAATGCAGCTCCAACACTCATCACATACATGTGCATTTTCTGGTATCTGTAAAATAGGAAAAGGTTAAAATATAGTTAAATATTTTTACTGAATAGGAAATAATGAATTAAGAAATCTAATTATAATCTTTTCAGCCTATTTCAATAAGACTTCATAGAAATTAAAATAGGAAATATATTGTGAGTTAAAATGTGACAACCAGATGTGAAATTAATATACATGAAGCAAAATATAGGTGAAGTATAAAAGTAAAGATAAAATAATATATTATGATATTGGTCAATCTGCAAAATGATAGAAAATAAAAATAATTAATTATTTTATTTATTTCATATCATTTGTTTACTAAGAAGCACAAAAAAAAACAAGTGAATATAGTTAGTTACCTCTCTAGGAAATATTTTTCTAGCAATTTCATTTTTTATAGGTCCAGCTCGTAGTCTGTGTGTACGTCTTCGAATTAAAGAAGACCTACACCAAACACAAAAGATTTCCTCTCGGTTTTCATTTGAAAGTTGTGGATTAATATTTTCTTGATCTTCATTAACTATTCTTCGTCGTACAGTTCTTTGAGTTCTTAACCAACATGAGTGACATATTCTGCCGCTAGTTGGAATCTAAATTATTGAAAATATTTTACTTAAGTCCTATTTAATAAAAAGTTAAGACATCAGTTAAACTTAAAGATAAAAATAACATACCTCTCTAGGATAAATTCTTAAAGACACTTCATTTCTTTCTAGACCTTCAGGCAGTCTATGTGACCGCTTATTATAAAGTGGTACTTGGCATAAAACACACACATTCAAATTACTATGTGTAGCAGTTGAACGCTCACTGGTCGATAGCTCCAATCCCACTCGTCTTTGTATCATGCGTGTAACACGGACCCAACAAGCATAACACACTAATGCACCATTTGGGATCTTAAAATAAAAATTAAAAAAAAATGAATACCATCAATATATAATAGCTAACTACAAATTATTAATATAAAAAAAATCAACTAACCTCTCTTGGGAATATTATTGCTGATATCTCATTCCTCTCAGGCCCTTCCGGAAGACAATGTATTCTCCTTTGATAGAGTGCAGATCTACACCAAACACAAATATAATTGTCATGGGTAGGTGCTGCGTGAGTTGATTGCAAATTCTGCAAATCACGTAAAACGGAGAGAAAACATGTTTCACATAAAAAACCATCAACGTCGATCTAAAAACAACAAAACGGATTATTATCAGAGCCTGTTATGAATAAATAAGCTTATTAAATAATAAAAAAAATCTACAACTCATATTGAGAACACAATATTATATTGTTGTAGTAAATAAATAAAAAGTATAATTTACCTCATGTCTTATTCTTTGTTCGATGACTGTTATAATTTCTGGGCCAAAATCAGTGGTGAGGTAAAGTTGCTCATTATTATCCTCACCAAATAATGATCCACAAGTCAAACAACGCGACATATTGTTTGAGGATATCTAAAATACAAAAATCGTTCAACATTGTATCTATGAAGGTAATCGTTACTTATGTTCAAAATAATAACAGTTTAATTACTTACCCTACAAACAAAAAGTCGTCAATTTCCAAATCGCAAGTTATCAGTATGCCGTTATATCGAGTCGAGGTAAAGCAGGTTAATAATCAATAGAAAACAGAGTCCAAAAGAAAGCCGGGTCAATAAGAACAATGAAACTCAAGCGCAACAAATCTTCAACCGATCCTTATTCACGTCGAAAACGGAATGACAATAAGAGAGAGGGCGCGAGCGAGTTAACATAGTCACAGACTATGTATATCTAGTGTTTTTGCAACCATTTAGGTATACAATACACAAAAATAATAGATATGTATAAAAAATGTATATCATATATGGTATAAAATAAAAAAAAATAATAAAATTATATTTTATAAGTGATATAATAGATATATTTATAGTTGTATTACTTTATTACATAAGATGAATAATTTTTCCGAACGTTTCGTAAACATGGCGCGTCAAATTGCCATATAATATTTTTTTATAAATAATCTAATATTTTTGTACGGCGTTATTTCAAAAGATAAAAAATGGTTGTTATTTTTAAGGACTTAGTATGATTTTTTAGCATTTGATAAATCAATGCTAAAAAATCTCTATGGTGCTCATTGACATGTCCAAATTTGGAACATCTCCTTTAGTTAACTCATTTTATAAGTTTTGTTATTTTTCCCAACATGTGATTTTAATTGTGCCCATATTAACTTAAATGGATTCTATTCACAATGATAAGGCGGAAGTCGTATAACAAATATATTCTTACGGAGTACCATTTCGTCTATTTCTCGTTTTCCATAGTTTTCCTTATTAAATTTCAATAATAGCTGTGCTTTAATTTCTGTCTCCTCCAATTTTATAGTTAAAAACTGTTAATTTTAAATTACAAACAGACAATTCAATTTTATTTATTTGTATAGATTTAAGAAAGTTGTAATTTCTTATTATTAAATAAGTTAAAATTACTACTTTACCTTCCCGCTAAAATTATTTCAATCCACCTAATAGTATATTAAGTATAAAAGACATGGTGCTAACAAAAGTATGTTAGCAAACACTACAAATATGTTAATTTCACAAACAACTATATATAATATAGTAACTTTTCAGTAATATAAAAATTCGAGCTAAGTCACGCTAGCGAATTTGGTCACTTGCCTTAAGTTTTAAATTAATCTTGTTAAAAGTGGTTTTAAGTGTTAACTTTCTTTTAGATTTAAATAAACGCCTTTTTAAAACTTGAATATTATTGTTAAAATGGTTTAAACAATTGGAAATTGAGATTAAAACAACTAAATGGAATAATAAACTTGATTTTATATTATCCAAAAAAATACTTTAGTGCAAAGTAATACGTCCGTAAACTAACACAGTGAAATCGCAAGTAAAAGTAAGATGGCGGTGGCATGTTATTTTATACAATACTAGCTGTGCCCGCGACTTCGTTCGCGTGGATTACAGAATGCTTGGCATGTCTCCTGCAAAGCAAGGATATAATAGTCTGCGGTACTGCTCCAGAAAGGAGCTTTTTACTTTGGATTTGGGAACTTTCTGGTTGTATTTATAAGCAGACACTAACTCAGATACGGTATTCCTCAACGGTTTTCACTATAAATGTTGAAGAAAAGTGTTTGGTGTTAGTCTTTAAAATTTCGACTGTAAAACAGTATGTTACCGCCGAGGTTCTCCTTGTTATTATACATATATCGGGTGACTTTTTTAACCGGGCTTGATAGGCCAAATCTGGAACTATAAGGAATCGCCTAAAATACTTAAAGGAGTTTTTTTGATTTCATGATTCTCCTGGCCAGGAATGGAGCCCACTAATTTTGAAAAAAAAAAATCCTTCTGTATTATTGCACCACCTAATAGTGTCACTTGTAAGGATCAACTTTGAGGAAGTAATAGTAAGCGACAAATTAAAGAAAAGATTTATTTTTTTTACAAAATTACATTAAATCTTTACATTAATTAGAAGTTAGAAGTTTTTGTTGCAGTTAACTGTATACTATTACCTCCCTGAAGTTGATCCTTATAATATGTTACAGTATCAGATGGTGCAATAATACAGAATGTTAATTTTTTGCAAATTAACGTGTTCGTTTCTGGCTAGGAAAATTTATTTATCAAAAAACTAATGATACTGTTTTAGTTTTTATCAAAATCGGCTCTGTGACTCCTTTAATTATTTTTCGCTATTGCTTATAGTTTCGATTTGGTCTATCATATCCAGTAAAAAAATTACCCAGTCAATTTATTATTTTTTTAAATTATTATATTTATATAATATATATCTTCCCTATTTGAATCAGATATTGTTCATTATTTCATTAGTTTCAATTTTGTTCCTTATAACATTGGCTTTCTGCTATGATGAATGTTTAGTCAAAATCGGTCCAGCTGTTTCAAATATTAGCCAAAACAAACTGAGGACAGATAGCCAAACAAAAATTTAAAAATTAGTAATTTTGTTGTAAGTACCGTATATACTTTTTTATGCATTTATTTAAAATTACAAACAGACACACCAATTTTATTTATTTGTATATGTAGATGTATACCTTCCCTTCCTTAATCGGAAATTGTTCATTTTTTTATTGGTTTCTACAATATTTTGTTATCGCGTAATTCCCTTTTTTACTTTTATTCATTAAAATAAATATATTTTTTAAATAAAAGTAGCCTAATCACGTAATGTTTTTAGGAACTTTTAGACTTTGTGATATGTCGTGATTTTTATCTCCATCCTCTTTCCTTTGGGCCTCACATGATTAACGGACATCCCCTAACTGCGAGTAAAAGGCCTATCAAATGTGTTTCAGCTGTTTCAGAGATTAGTCGTAAGAAACAGACTGACAGGCAAAAAATTAAAAAATGGATTTTTTGATGTAAGTACTGTATATACTTTCATGCATTTAGTGAAAAACACAAAATAATGTTCGACGTGAACCCTTAAATTGACATAACTTTTTTATTTATGAACCGATTGAAATGAAACAAACACTAAATGTTTAGTGAAACTTACTGCAATATATTAATGAAAATCTCATCTAAATCGGATAAGCCGTTCTGAGATTAGCGGGCACAAACGCACAGATAAACAGACAAACAGACAAAAATTCTAACAATTATTGTCTTGGGTTCTATTGGGTAGGTAAAGGCCCTCAATAATATTTTTTTCATATATCTTCCATGTACAGCCAGCGACCCGTTAGAATTTTATATATGTATAGATAGATTTTAAAAAAGCCTTCAATAGAAGTAAGCCTAATTCACTCCTTATAACATTTGCTAACTGCAAGTAAAAGTCCATCAAAATCGGTTCAGCCGTTTCAGAGATTAGTCGGAACAAACAGATAGACGGACAGACTGACAGACAAAAAATAAAAAATGTATTTTTTTATATAAGTACTGTATATACTTTCATGCATTTAGTGATAAGCACAAAAAAATGTTCAACGTGATTCCTTAAATTGGCATAACTTTTTTATTTATGGACCGATTGACATGAAACAAAGCCTAAATGTTAAGTGAAGCTTACGACGATATATTAGTGAAAACCGCATCTAAATCGGATAAGCCGTTTCTGAGATTAGCGTGCACAAACGCACAGATAAACAGACAAACAGACAAACAGACAAACAGACAAACAGACAAACAGATAAGAATTCTAAAAATCATTGTTTTGGGTTCTATTGCGTTGGTAAAGGCCCCCTATAATATTTTTTTTCATATATCTTCCATGTACAGACAGCGACCCGCTAGAATTTTATTATTAGTATAGATATAGATGTAGATTACAAACGGACACATCAATTATATTTGGACGCTGATAAGCAATACTGTGTCAAGCCACACGGACTTGGTTTTGAGAAAATGGCGTCTAAAGATGTCAAACCTATTCTTAATAAATTAGTTTGAGGACGTATATATTCATCTTTTTTTTCTATTTTGATAAAATGTATATTGAATCAAAAGCAGATAGATTTATTTAATATGTTATATAATAATAAGTTTTTAAATATTTGAGATTATTTTATAAATTGCAAAATATGGAACGCACTTGAAATACGAAACATTGAGTTAAGAAACTTTTTTCCATACTTATCTAGTTTAGATGACTTGAAATTTGTTTGGATAATGTTAAATAGGTGACGCAGTATCAAAATACATCAATATCTTAAAATTTGACTTTTTGTGGGTTGACACATTATTGCTTATCAGCATCCATTTATATGTATAGATGTATAGATGTATAACCTTCCCTTTTTTAAATCAGAAATTGTTCACTATTTTATTGGGTTCTACAATATTTTGTTATCGCGATTACGCAATAACAAAATATTAAGAGAATTATCTCTTTTTTACTTATTCATTAAAATAAATATATTTTTTGAACAAAAGTAGCCTAGTAGTAAGTAGTAAGTTAATCCTTATAATATTAGCTAGGTATAGGGGCTGTTCATTAATCAAGTAATGTTTTTAAGAACTTTTTAGACTTTGTGATATTTCGTAATTTTTTTTCTTCCATCCCCTCTCCCTCCTCTGGGCCTCACGTGATTAATGGACATCTCCTAACTGCAAGTGAAAGTCCCATCAAATTTGATTCAGCTGCTTCAGAGATTAGTTGTAGGAAACAGACTGACAGACAAAAAATTAAAAAATTGGTTTTTTTTAAGTAAGTACTGTATATACTTTCATGCATTTAGTCAAAAATACAAAATAATGTTCGATGTGAACTCTTAAATTTACATAACTTTTTTATTTATAAACCGATTGAAATGAAACAATCACTAAATGTTAAGTGAAGCTTACTGCAATATATTAATGAAAACCACATCTAAATCGGATTAGCCGTTTCCGAGATTAGCGGACACAAACTCACAGATAAACAGACAAATATCTAACAAATTATTGTTTAGGGTTCTATTGCATAGGTAAAGACCCCCAATAACTATCGAGCTTCTTGCCGGTTCTTCTCGGTAGAATTTGCGTTCCGAACCGGTGGTAGCTTCATTATTTATGTTTTTTTTTTTTTTGTTATTTTCATGTATGACGATTCAAAAGTGCTCGTAAGAGCCTACTTGAATAAAGTATTTTTTTTTTTTTTAATTTGTTTTTGATTTGAATAATATATATATTTTTTTATATATCTGTCATGTGCAAACAGCGACCCGTTAGATTTTTTTTGTACGTATCGATTAAAAATATCTAAAATAGAAGTCAGCCTAAGTCACTCCTTATAATATTTGCTAACTGCAAGTAAAAGTACCATCAAAATTGGTTCAGCTGTTTTAAACAGATAGACAGACAAAAATTTAAAAATGTATTTTTTGATATAAGTACTGTCTATACTTTCATGCATTTAGTGAAAAGTACAAAATAATGTTCGACGTGAACTCTTAAATTGATATAACTTTTTTATTTATGAACCGATTGACATGAAACAAATCCTAAATGTTAAGTGAAGCTTACCTCAATATATTAGTGAAAACCGCATCTAAATCGGATAAGCCGTTATGAGATTAGCGTGCACAAACGCACAGATAAACAGACAAACAGACAAACAGACAAACAGACAAACAGACAAACAGATAAGAATTCTAAAAATCTTTGTTTTGGGTTCTATTGCGTTGGTAAAGGCCCCCAGTAAGATTTTTTTTCATATATCTTCCATGTACAGACAGCGACCCGCTAAAATTTTATTATTAGTATAGATATAGATATAGATTTCAAATCAAAATACCCTCTCAATTATATTTATTATATTAAGATTAATTTTTGCATTATAATTATTATTAATTTGTTATATAAACCAACATGCCCCCTCAAAAATTAATCGACTTTATACAAATCAATTTTATTTATATCTAAACGGAACATATTATCCTTGCATCATCTGGGAGTACATTATAATGGTCCAACATTTATTGCGCAGGATTAGGGGAACGCAGTAAAACCTAATCAGACCATTTTATATAATTAAATCAAAAATAATAGAATAATAATTAAATTAATTGTAAAATAAACCCATTTTATTTCGCATTTCTTGAAATGTGATGGCAGGTAGTGGCTTGGTCAACGCGTCCGCCAGCTGCTGACCTGTGGGAATGTAATTTAATTTTATTACATTTTTCTCAATTTGTTCTCTTGAGAAATGATATTTAATATCAATATGTTTTGTTCGCTTATGATTAGTTGGATTATTTGCGATACTTATACAACCATTATTATCCTCATAAATTATAATTGGATTTCTAATATTTATGTTAATACTAGCTGCGAATGATTTAAGCCATAAAGCTTCCCTAACAGGTTCGAATAATGCCATATACTCGGCTTCCGTAGAAGACGCTGCTACAGACATTTGTTTCTTGGTACTCCATGTAATAGTACATTGCTCAAAGAGCTTTAATAAATAACCAGTTGTACTTTTTCTGTCTTTTGTATAATTTCCACCCCAGTCTGAATCTACATAGCCACATAAAATATTATTACTCGTATAATTACACTTTTTATATGTCAACTTTAAATCAGCTGTACCTTTTAAATATCTCAGTACACGTTTTAAACATTGCCAAAGTTCTTTATTGTTTTTATTTGTAAATCTACTTAATATATTAATACTTGAACTTAAGTCTGGCCGAGTACATAGCATAACATACATTAGACAACCTATAACATTTCGGCATGGTGCATTATATTTCTCATCAGAATGGAATTTTTCATAATTCAGTTTATTTGGTAATGGAGTAGGTACAGGTTTACATTCGTGCATATTAAACTTATTTGAAATAGTTTTTATATATGCACTTTGGTCTAATGTTATTTTATCATTAAATCTGCTTATTTTTATGCCTAGAAATAGTTTTATATCTTTTAAATCAGTCATCTCAAACTTACTCATTAAATATCTTTTAAAATTGTTAATTATATCGATATCGGCACAAGCTATCACTATTTTTTTTAAACAATATTACACATACATACATAGTACAATGTGTTGATTAGCACTATAAAAAACCACAAAGGTTTGTCCCTAATGCTAAAATTTCACTGCGCTTTATATAAATTAGGAAAGTATGATAAATAAGTATTTAAAACGATCATTCTTAAGACTGTTGCAAATTATAACGACGACTTACTTAGAGATTATCTATAAAGTAGTTCTTCAATATAGACTTAATGTTTTTTTGTGTTAATTTATTTTGTATACTGTGCGGTAGATCGTTAATTAATCGAGGCACTAGGTACGCTGTCGTCCTCCGGCCGTAACTATTGTTAGCACGTTCCGTGCGCAAGCGACGTCGGGTAACTGCCCGTGTTTGTATAAGATGTTCCATTTTTTGTCGTAAATTTGAGTTAAAAAATTGTTCTTTTAATAAGATACATTTAAATTGTTCGTGAACTGGTAATGTTTTACAATGTTTGAATAAACCTAATTCATTGTTATTATATTGACGTTTAATAGAAGATGACACAATAGTTTTTAAAATTTTTAGCTGTAGTTTATATATCTTATTTAAATATATGTTGAAGGTATATATGCTTCAGGTAGCATAAGTCTTACTTTGTAAGGAATGCGTCTTTTTAATATGGTAATATTTGCAAGAAATTGCCGTAATTTGTTACAAACTTCATCCACATGATTACCCTAATTTCACTTTTAGTCAATTGTCAGTCCGAGATACGTTTGGTGGTCAACTACATCTATAGGTGAGCAAGCACAGTTATCATATTTACCAATGTGCAAGCAGTCGTGATCGTGGGCTATTATATTCATGTAAGGTGTTTGTTTGATATAAGGTGATTTTATATGAAGTAGTTTAGTTTTAGTAATGTTTATCACAAGGCCTGCATCATGACACCATCTACTCAAGCTATTGAAATCAGCCTGTAGCAGCTGATATGTTTTGTTTGGATCACGATCCGCAATCATTAAACATATGTCATCAGCAAACTGATTACATGCGCATTGCCCAATACAGTTGTTCATGTCATTTACACAAGATAAAAAATACAACGGCCCTAGAACCGAGCCTTGAGCTGTACCTTCAGTCATCTTAATAGCATCACTTTTTATATCATTAATTTTAACTGTAAATGAACGATTATTAAGGTAATTTGTGCACCAGTCTAGTAATGGTCCACGTACTCCACAAGTATTCAGTTTATGTCTTAATTGGTCATGATTTAAGGTGTCAAAGGTCCGCAAAAAGTCAATAAAAAGGACCAATATATGTTTTTTATCATTTAAGTGTCTATTTACATCATCGGTAAATTTAGAGAGAAGATTTGACGTTCCCTTTCCTTGTTGGAATCCAAATTGTTTTTCGTATATGATCTTATTTTTATTGTAGAAGTTATGTATTTGTTCACATACGTATTTTTCTATTATTTTGTTTATGGAAGATAGAAGTGTTATAGGTCGATAGTTAGAAATTTCGTTGCGTTTGCCTTTTTTAAATATAGGCCTTTTTTTAATCTGTCAGGATATAAGCTACTTTTAACACTACAGTTTATTAAATTAGCTATTGCCACAGATATGTTTTCCCCTATCATTTTAACATGGTTTAATTTAATGTTATCATCCCCTGGTGTTTTATTCGATTTGAGACATTTAATAATTTCACAAATTTTAGAATTTGATGCTTTTTGAAAGTACAAACTAGAGTTTACTGGTTTTGAATGCAAACTCGCATCTAATAATTTTATAGCTATCAGCGAGAGCCTTAGTTGTTAATCCTTGCGATTCGAAAGCCTTTTGTATAGCTTCATCGATCGATGATGTTGTTCGGCTTAACATTTGGTTAATTATTTGATATATCTTTTTTGAATTACTAAAATTATCTTTTATTTGACAACTGTAGTATGAGTTTCTTCGATGTTCAAGAACCTTATGTACTTTATTACGAATTTTATTATAATTTAGTCTTAGTTTTGAGTCATTTGGTGTCTTTTTCCATAAACTAAATAAATTGTCGCGTTTTTTGCATAATTGATTTATATTAGTATCCATCCATGGCACTCTAAATAATCGCCTACAACTATTGTTATAAGTGTTATTTTTTTTTGGAAGCTTCGAGAGCATTATAATATGAGTTGTTAATAAAATCAAGAATTTGGTTTGGGGAATTCATATCATTGGTTTGTGTCCACTCAACCTTTTTTAATTCTCTATATATAATATTTTATTATCAATATATTTTTTCAGATCATATTGTATATTATTTGTTTTCATAGTACTAACGCAGGTAAAAATAATGGCTCGATGGTCCGCCAGTACTAAGTCGATCGCTGCGCAGTATGGACTTAATGTTCGGAATCGAGCAAAAATGTGATCAATACAAGATTTTGTGACGATTTCTTTTTTAATTCGATTCTAGTATAATCCGAGATTCCACACAATAATCCATTTTCGCTCAGTGTTTCGAGATATAAGTCTTTGTATGAGGAAATGCATTTTAAGTCTATATTTGTGTCACCGATAAGAAGAACATTATATTTTTGATCATAGGTTGAAATATACTTGCGTAATTCATTAACAAAAATAGTTCTATTTGACGATGGTGATCTATAAATAGCACACACAATTATATCTTGGTTCTGATTAATTTTTAATATTCCGGTTAAGTTTTCAAATGTATTACTTTTGTACTGGAAAGAGGTGAATTTTAAGAAGTTTTTTGTGTAAATAATATTGCCACCACCTTTTTTATTTACTCGTAATTGTGTGTGCATATTATAGCCCGGTATTTTCCGATATGCCAACTTCCGTAATAATTATCATATCAAGAGGAAAAGAACAATTGTGGATTACTTGAAGCAATTTAGTATAATTTTTAATTAATGATCTTATGTTAATATGTAGACATGAAAAGTTAAGTTGCCTATTTATTGGCAGCTGTTTAAAAAAATGGTCAACAGAAGTACAATCATAGATTTCTTGGATTACAGACATGTTTAAAAATTTAAAATAATATATATATACAATAATCATATATATAGATAGATAGGCTGGTATGCTAATTAGTGTAATAAAAATTTATTTTTGTTTTTCGATGTTCTCAATGTCTTTTAAAGTTCTAATATAGTCGATTTTATTATTACTTGTTTTCCTAGCACATACCTTTCCATCTTTACACCATGCAAATTGAATAGTTTTACCTAATTTATGTTTAGCGTTATATAATAGGGTTTTCGTATGTTTAGTCGAGTTTCGCAGGATATTAATTTGTTTATTAGATAAGTTGGAACAAGCATGTTCAGCATGAACCACTTTATTACATCTACTGCACTCAAGACCTGGTGATTTTTTCGTAATATTTCTTTTACACACAGTACACTTTTTAAGCACCATATTAGAGGGTAGCTAAATCATCTACATATAATACTACATATATATTTTTAGAAACATCTCCTTTATTTAATATGTAAATACACCTATCAACAGATGAATTTTGAAAACCTTCCTTAATTAATGCTGCCTCGAATACTTCAAATCAACATCGTGCAGCTTGTTTTAGCCCATATATTGATTTATTTAATTTACACACGTAATTATTTTTATTTACTAAACCTTCAGGAACCGTCATAAAAATTTCTTCCTTTAGTTCCCCATTTAAAAAGGCAGTTTTAATGTCCATATGGTGAATTAATAAATTTAATTGATTAGCAAAACTAATTAGAAATCGAAAACTAGCTATTCTTGCAACAGGTGCAAAGGTTTCATTGCTATATGCTGCGATATGCTGCGATAAGCTGGGTCAGAATTTTGGCTCCTTGCTTAATAATGAAATAAATAATGTTTATAACTTATGGTCACCCGGGGCAACTTACCAACATCATGTAAAAAATATTAATTCAATGAACCTGGACAAAAATTCAATAGTTATTATTATGCATGGAGACAGTTTGTCTATAAATAAAGTAGATTTAATAAAATGTATAGAAAAATTATTATATATACAGAATAAAACAAAATGTAAGTTTATGATAAGTGCATTTCCATATTCAAATAATTTGACAGATGCACAGAATAAACACATATATAATTTGAACATATGTTTATATAATTTAATTCATTATTATACTTATAGTGACAATTTCATTTTATTTGACATAAATAAATTCAATTATAAAATTAAGTTGACAAAGGATACTATGTTCCTGCCATTAAAATATAAAAGATATATTGTTAATTTATTAGTATATAATGTAAAAAATTCATTTATAGAAAATACTGTCACAGTTAATTATAATTTAAATAATAATAGTAACATTAAAAACATTAATTTAAACTAAATAAAAAGACAAAGCCTAAGCCCTCCTATTTAAATATTGTACATCAAAATATACAGGGTATAGGTGGCAAGGAGCATGAAATTGAATTATTTTCAGAATATGATAAAATCCATATATTTTGTATTACAGAACATTGGCTCCAATGTAATGACATATTTAATATTAAAAAATTTATCATGTCTAGTTCGTTTGTAAGAGGGAATGCCATTCGTGGAGGTTCATTAATATTAGTTCGTAAAGATATAGCATGTAAATCTCGTCAAGGTATTGTGACTCTCTCTATCGAGCGAACTGTGGAATTGTCCTGTGTGGAATTTCAGCAGTACATTGTAGTTTGCGTATACCGCCCCCCTATAGGAGATTTTAGTTTGTTTGAGTCAACTATGGAGGATATTTTAGGAAAGTTATGTAAAGGTAATAAATATATAGTTGTATGTGGTGATTTCAATGTAGATTTGTTAAAGACCACGACAATCAGTACACGACTGATTAACTTATTTAAATCGTTTAATTTAACATACAGATATTGTGAACCAACTCGAATTACTAGTATGTCTTCTACCTGCATTGATAATATCTTTTGTCATTGTGAAATTTATGAAAAGTCAATTATTAATAACTTAACATCTGACCACTGTGGTCAAAAATTTTCACTTCAAGATAGGGTTATTTTAAATAAAAGAAAAATAATATGTAGACCAATAACTATTAAAAAATTAAATTGTTTTAAAGATATTATGGCGTCCAAAATAGGTAAATTAGATATGACTGCAGATGATCCAGATGTACTTTATGATTCGGTTTTTAAATTAATTTTAAATGAATTTAATAATATTTTCAAAATGAAGACATTTTATAATACTGTAAACTTGAAATTTAGTGACTGGGCTACTCCTGGCATTTATAAAAGTAGAAATAAATTATATGAATTATACAGTGTGAAGCGGTGGTATCATGAGGAACATTTTGTAGAATATGTAAAAAAGTATTTAAAAACTTTTAAGGCGGTGTGCATTTCTGCTAAGTCAAATCATATCAAAGGAAAAATTTTTAATTCGGAAGATAAAATTAAAGCTACTTGGAACGATATTAATAGTTTATGTGGTAAATCTAACAAGCAGATTTTGCCAATTGAATTGAATGTAGAGAATAAACTCGTTAATTCAGAATTAGAAGTTGTAAATATATTCGAACAATTTTTTGATAAAATACCTACAGATATAACATCTCAGTTAAATTCGTCTTCATTAACTGCTTCTACATTGTTAGCAAATAATGTACCCAAATATGATATCGAATTCTCTTTTAAACAAATTACATCACTAGATATTGTAAAAACATTTAATACTCTAAAAATCAAGAAAACAAATGATCTATGGGGTATCTCGGTTAAAGTAATTAGTAGTATCATCCGAGACATTGCTCCCTATTTAGCTTGTATATTTAACAAATGTCTTAACGCGGGTTCATTTCCAGATTTATTAAAATGTAGTAAAGTTTTACCACTTTTTAAAAAGGGAAGCAAATGTGATCCTGGTAATTATAGATCTATTTCTATATTACCTTCCCTAAGTAAAATATTTGAAAAACTAATTTTAAATCAACTTCTTGTTTATTTTAATGTAAACAATATTTTTCATGGTGAACAATACGGTTTCACTAAAGGTCGCTCGACTTCAGATGCAGGAATAGCACTCCTCAAACACATATATGATGCGTGGGAGAAATCACAGAATGCTATTGGTGTATTCTGTGATTTATCTAAGGCATTTGACTGCGTGGAGCACGAAACGCTTTTATATAAACTTAAATATTACGGTGTAAAAGGCAAAGCTCTTGATCTCATTGCTTCATACTTGACACAGAGACTTCAACATGTTACTATAAATGGAATAAAGTCTTCTGGATCTGTCCTAAAGATGGGTGTTCCACAGGGGTCAATTCTGGGTCCTTTTCTATTTTTATTATACATCAATGATCTTCCGTTTTATGTTAAAAGTATTTGTGACATTGTATTGTTTGCTGACGATACTTCGCTTATTTTTAAAGTTGACAGAAATAAAACTAATTATGACGATGTAAACAATGCATTGTCACTGATACAATATTGGTTTACATCTAATAATCTGGTCTTAAATGCTAAGAAAACGGAATGTGTAATATTTACCTTGCCTAATGTTAAACAGCAAACTTATAGTTTAATATTAAATAATGAGATCCTTGATGTTACTGATACAACGGTGTTTTTAGGAATAACTTTGGATATGAAACTTCAGTGGAGCTCCCATTTGTTATCTCTTACGGGGAGACTCAGCTCCGCATCGTACGCGGTTAGAAAAGTTCGTCAACTAACCGATGTTGATACAGCTCGATTAGTATATTTTGGTTATTTTCATAGTATCATGTCTTATGGATTGATGCTATGGGGTAGTGCTACAGATATTAATACTGTATTTATCTTACAAAAAGAGCTGTTCGTGGTATTTATAATCTAGGAGCTCGAGACTCCCTTCGGGATATTTTTAGTAAAGTAGGTATACTTACTGTTGCGTCACAATACATTTATAACAATATAGTATACATTCACGAAAATATCCATTATTTTGAAAGAAATAGAGATGAACATAATATTAACACGAGAAAGAAAGATAAACTTATAACACCTTGTTTTCGACTTCACAAAGTAAATGTTTCCTTTCTGGGGCAAGGTATTCGTTTTTATAATAAAATCCCCCAGAAATATTTGCAGTATTCCATGAATAGATTTAAATCATATGTTAAAAAGTCTCTAATAGCTAAAGCATATTACTCTATACAAGATTACGTTGACGATAAAGATGCGTGGGCTTAGTATATGCTGAATTTCGTACAGGATAAATAATCAATTTGTAATCATAAACTGTGTTGTGATGTATTGACAATATTTTAAAAGAGTAACTATCGAGTTTCTTGCCGGTTCTTCTCGGTAGAATCTACGTTCCGAACCGGTGGTAGCTTCATATTTTTTTTTGTTTTTTCATGTATTGACGATTCAAAAGTGCTCGTGAGAGCCTACTTGAATAAAGTATTTTTTGATTTTGATTTTGATTTTGATTGTAATCTGTTAAATATTGTTGACTGAAACCTCTTGCAACTAGTCGGCTTTGTATTTTAAAGGTTTTCCAAATTCATTATGTTTTATAGTAAAAATCCATTTACAATCAACAATGTTTTTACCCTCAGGTCTAGGTACTAAATCACATGTATTATTTTTTAAAAGAGAGTCTAATTCATTTTTAATTGCGCTTTCCCACTGAGATCTATCATCTAGAGTTTTTATCTCATTAAATGAACTTGGTATTTTACACAAAATTGAATTAGCACACAATAAATAATCGTCATACTCCTCTGAGTAAGAAATAGAGGAAAGATTTTTTATCCTATCACTTCTCCTAAGTTCATGATTATTATTTACATTTTCATTATTTGTTGACAAAGAATTTTCTTTTTGAAGAAGAAGAAGATGCATCAAAATCTGATGAACACATGTGTCCTAATAAAATTCGCAAATTAATCCATGAAAATACAAATGAATCTGATAAAGCAGTGATTAATTCTAAAAATTCTTTGTCAACAAATAATGAAAATGTAAATAATAATCATGAACTTAGGAGAAGTGATAGGATAAAAAATCTTCCCTCTATTTCTTACTCAGAGGAGTATGACGATTATTTATTGTGTGCTAATTCAATTTTGTGTAAAATACCAAGTTCATTTAATGAGATAAAAACTCTAGATGATAGATCTCAGTGGGAAAGCGCAATTAAAAATGAATTAGACTCTCTTTTAAAAAATAATACATGTGATTTAGTACCTAGACCTGAGGGTAAAAACATTGTTGATTGTAAATGGATTTTCACTATAAAACATAATGAATTTGGAAAACCTTTAAAATACAAAGCCGACTAGTTGCAAGAGGTTTCAGTCAACAATATTTAACAGATTACAATCAAAATCAAAATCAAAATCAAAAAATACTTTATTCAAGTAGGCTCTCACGAGCACTTTTGAATCGTCAATACATGAAAAAACAAAAAAAAATATGAAGCTACCACCGGTTCGGAACGTAGATTCTACCGAGAAGAACCGGCAAGAAACTCGATAGTTACTCTTTTAAAATATTGTCAATACATCACAACACAGTTTATGATTACAAATTGATTATTTATCCTGTACGAAATTCAGCATATACTAAGCCCACGCATCTTTATCGTCAACGTAATCTTGTATAGAGTAATATGCTTTAGCTATTAGAGACTTTTTAACATGTGATTTAAATCTATTTATGGAAAACTGCAAATATTTCTGGGGGATTTTATTATAAAAACGAATACCTTGCCCCAGAAAGGAAACATTTACTTTGTGAAGTCGAAAACAAGGTGTTATAAGTTTATCTTTCTTTCTCGTGTTAATATTATGTTTATCTCTATTTCTTTCAAAATAATGAATATTTTTATGAATGTATACTATATTGTTATAAATGTATTGTGACGCAACAGTAAGTATACCTACTTTACTAAAAATATCCCGAAGGGAGTCTCGAGCTCCTAGATTATAAATACCACGAACAGCTCTTTTTTGTAAGATAAATACAGTATTAATATCTGTAGCACTACCCCATAGCATCAATCCATAAGACATGATACTATGAAAATAACCAAAATATACTAATCGAGCTGTATCAACATCGGTTAGTTGACGAACTTTTCTAACCGCGTACGATGCGGAGCTGAGTCTCCCCGTAAGAGATAACAAATGGGAGCTCCACTGAAGTTTCATATCCAAAGTTATTCCTAAAAACACCGTTGTTTCAGTAACATCAAGGATCTCATTATTTAATATTAAACTATAAGTTTGCTGTTTAACATTAGGCAAGGTAAATATTACACATTTCGTTTTCTTAGCATTTAAGACCAGATTATTAGATGTAAACCAATATTGTATCAGTGACAATGCATTGTTTTGTTCTAATTTTTAAACACGCCAAATTGTTTTGACACATTTTGATTTTAATGTTACGTGATTAATTTTTGAAATCCTTCGCTTACGTAACTATTGGGATAAATTCAATTAAGTTTATTTACGAGATGTTGTTACAATTACTTTGCCAGTCCGAAGCCTGATCAATTGTGACGGTAAATTCGAATCATACCTGAGGTAATTAGACGTATTAGGTAGGTACCGTAGGTCAATGACCTAACCACAGCTGACTGAGATCAGTGACCCGCCTAGCTATTTTGTTAAATTATCTTTCGCGCGCGTTTACACTCGTGTGTCCACCAGAAAGTGTTTATGTTTTTAAAGGTTTTGTTAAGTGATACAGTGAGTTAAGTGCGGTTGTTGTGTAAAAGAAAATTAAAGTATTACGATACACTAAATGGATGACTCGAAACATGAGTATCAAACCTTATATGCAACTTACGGATTGCGTATTGGTAGGTGCTATGGACTCGACCACTTTTACTCATTACGAGGTAAGTGTAAACCGAAGTTGTGCGGCGTGCGCCTTAGATAGTGTAATGCGTGCGCACGAACAGTGGAGCTCGAATATTTAAATATATTAAATGTTTAAAAACTATTTTTGGGAATTTTTTTTTATGCGGAATGTGATGAGTTAAACTTACCGAACCTCCCATTTGAAGGACCGCAGTATAGAGTCGAACTCCTTATATAGAATAACAAAATGTTTGTACGCACTGGTATAACACGATGAGACTCCATGGCGCCATCACACCTGCTGCGCTACTAGTGACGAACTCGAACGTACATTTACATTATTTAGATTGTTTAATCACTTGAACGATTCACTGATACCGCTTTTTTTCAAATATCGATACGTTTCACTATGTTACAAATCAATTTAAAATAATAATACTTAGTTAATAATAACATCTACTTGACGGCCATGAATGTGTTGCTCAATATGCCCGCCTTGTACTTCTATGCATTTACGGCATCGGGAAATAAAGTTAGCACGTACATTTTGTAAGACAGATGTATTTGATTTTATTTCTTCGAAAGCTGTGATGATTCGTGAATGCATTTCAGCCTCAGTATCGCACTTCTTTTTGAATACGGACTGCTTTATAGTACCCCATAAAAAAAAAATCCAATGGCGTTAGGTCCGGTGACCGCGCAGGCCAATTAATTGGTCCACTGCGACCAATCCAACGTTCACCGAATTCCGTATTCAAATAGTTTCTCACGGCGCGAGAAAAGTGTGGTGGCGCACCATCATGTTGAAACCACATACGGCGTAAAAGATCTAAGTTTAAATTATCAAGCTCCTGGCTTAGTTGTTCTCGCAGGAAGGAAAGATAACTGTCACCACTCATAGACTGGGGTAAATAAAGAGGGCCAATTATTTTGTCACCAATAATACCGGCCCAAACATTAATTTTCCATCGATGTTGGAAATGGCTAGGTTTAGTAACATGTGGGTTGGTGACTGACCATACATGTTCGTTGTGCGTGTTAAATACGTCTGTTCTAGCAAAAGTACACTCGTCACTAAAAAGTATACGGCTCGAGAATTCACTGTCTTCATCGTTTCGTTTAAAATCCATCTGCAGGATGCCATTTTTGGCTCGAAGTCGGTAGGAATTAATAACTGTACTCGACGATAATGGTACGGGTGCTGGCCATTTTCCTTTAAAACTTTCCATACACGCGTATGGTTGACACCGAGTTGATGTCCCACCGAGCGCGTGCTTTGCGTAGGGTCCTGTCGAAAACATCTAATATGTGTTCCTCTAGATCGTCATTATTAACCCTCGGCCTTTCCGCATTAGCACGTTGTTGTTCACGGCCATCGACATTTCTGAAATTGTACATGCGTATATGAAGACGCTGAAATGCCTTAAGTGACGGTAATGGTATGTTTCTTGGAGAAGCAAACAGTTCGTCTATATTATTACTTTTTTCTTTATGAAACATTTTTTCTAATTGTACCCTTTATCACTGGTGCTTAACTTTCTTTCATAACTTGGAACAGTAGCTCTTACACTATCTGGCTTTTGTATTTTTGTTTCTTTTTTAGAAACTGTAAAATACACAGGGAACATATTATGTTTTAAGACAAAGATATTATAAAAAATAAATTAGTAAAGTAAGTAATAGAAAAAAAAACAAATTATAAATAAAATTAATAAAATGATATAAAGTTTTACATTAAATATTAGAAAACAGTACAAGTTTTAAGTATATATACAGCGTGTTCTAAAAACTGTGTCCTCCCTTAAAGACATGTATACATATAAGTATAAGCTTATTATTAAAAATAGTATAACTTAAAAAATATCAAGCAGAGGTCAGTTACAGTGCATAGGCTAAATAAGTTTTAAATCGACATTATTTGAAAAAACGTTTCAAACATCTGACCCATAAATAACCAGCTTACCTTAACCCTTTAAATACCGACTTCAAATTTACTTTAAACACTACTTTTAAAAAATCTGCTAAAAAGTGTTCCCGAATAATATAATACATACTATTTACTTTTATTTGTTTTTATGTTTTATTCTTGTTATTCCTCAATACTATGATGCATATTGTTTTAGAACATTTTTATTTTTTATTTTGTAAATAACTTAAGGATATTCTTTTAAATGGTTGTAATATGAGTAATTTCAGTAATAGTTCATAAAATTCAATATGTTATGTTAGTTTTATTTATTTACTTAGTTTATTATTTGCTTAGTTTTGTCATATTAAATATTACCTATAAATTTTTATATGCAAAAAAGTACGCGTTATTAAACGGTTAAGGCGCCGTATAGTCGCGCCGGCGCACGCGCGGCCATTCATCGCAGGCGCCGCGGCGCCGGTGTGGCGCGACGCGTCTTTTGTTAGTTTTTCGAATAGGGATTTGCAAGTTTAAAAATTTGGTATATCGATAAATATTCTATCGATATTTTCAATATTGCTATAAATAATTATGCTTTTCACATTAAAATAATTTCATTTAAAATAAATTTTATTAATAATAAATATTATTAATCAATATTATAATTTGGAATTTCTTCAGGTAAATTAACTATGTTGTTTTATTAGGATAAATCGTTAATCTACTTCTGTTAAAAATGGTGTTTTACAATCAAAAATAATATTAATGTTTGATATATCAAAATAAGTATCGAAATAATATGAATATTAAATATTTATTTATTGTTATGATTATTTAAATATCGATAATTTCATTTATCGATATTTTTTATTCGAGCCTATGCCGCCCTTTTAATAAAAATAAATTATTAGTTAGTTCCTCGTGAAAATTTCTTCCGAGTGGATTACTTTTTGGTTACGGTTTTATAAAATTGTGTTGTTTTATAAAATGTACTCCAACCAGGAATATTTCAATATGGAAATGTGATTGTCATTCTGCGGAATCGCGTAAACTTTATGACGAACTGTTTGCTTCTCCAGGAAACATACCATTACCGTCACTTAAGGCATTTCAGCGTCTTCATATACGCATGTACAATTTCAGAAATGTCGATGGCCGTGAACAACAACGTGCTAATGCGGAAAGGCTGTGTATTTTACAGTTTCTAAAAAAGAAACAAAAACACAAAAGCCAGATAGTGTAAGAGCTACTGTTCCAAGTTATGAAAGAAAGTTAAGCACCAGTGATAAAGGGTACAATTAGAAAAAATGTTTCATAAAGAAAAAAATAAACTAAAAATTCTATAAAAATAACTATTGACAATAAAAATTTATTGAAAAATTTATTGATTGAGATTGAAATATTTGTTGATCAATACACACATTACTATGTTACATATACATTAACGTCTAAATCAGAAGTATTCACTGCTTTTAAAGATTTCGTTGCAAAAAGTGAGGCTAAGTTCAATTTAAAATGAGTCAATTTATACTGTGATAACGGTGGAGAATATTTATCTACCGAAATGAAAAATTATTGCATTGAAAAAGGTATAACTTACCATTTAACTGTTCATAGAACTCCACAGTTCAATGGCGTTTCTGAACGAATGGTTAGAACTATAACTGAAAAAGCTCGTTCAATGATAAACGGTACAAAATTAAATAAAATATTTTGGAGCGATGCAGTTTTAACTGCTGTTTATTTAATTAATAACAACAAAAGCTTTACATTGTTAAAAAACACCATTCGAAATGTGACATGGTAAGAAACCACAAATAAAATATTTAAAACTTTTTGGCTCTACGGTTTATGTTCATAATAAAACTGGTAAAACGAAATTTGATGATAAATTCTTGTGGGTTACGAACCAAACGGATATAGAGCTTGGAACCCAGATTGCGAAAAACATGTGGTAGTTAGAGACGTCATAGTTGATGAGACTAATTTTCTACAATCTAGGCCTGTGCTTAGATCTGAAGAGAATAATGAAAATTCTCAGAATAAAACTGACATAGTTCCAAGACTTAACTGATTCAGAATCAGTTAAGTCTTGGAACTCTGACAGTCATAAATCAGATGCATCAAAATCTGATGAACACATGTGTCCTAATAAAATTCGCAAATTAATCCATGAAAATACAAATGAATCTGATAAAGCAGTGATTAATTCTGAAAATTCTTTGTCAACAAATAATGAAAATGTAAATAATAATCATGAACTTAGGAGAAGTGATAGGATAAAAAATCTTCCCTCTATTTCTTACTCAGAGGAGTGTGACGATTATTTATTGTGTGCTAATTCAATTTTGTGTAAAATACCAAGTTCATTTAATGAGATAAAAACTCTAGATGATAGATCTCAGTGGGAAAGCGCAATTAAAAATGAATTAAGACTCTCTTTTAAAAAATAATACATGTGATTTAGTACCTAGACCTGAGGGTAAAAACATTGTTGATTGTAAATGGATTGAATGTAGAGAATAAACTCGTTAATTCAGAATTAGAAGTTGTAAATATATTCGAACAATTTTTTGATAAAATACCTACAGATATAACATCTCAGTTAAATTCGTCTTCATTAACTGCTTCTACATTGTTAGCAAATAATGTACCCAAATATGATATCGAATTCTCTTTTAAACAAATTACATCACTAGATATTGTAAAAACATTTAATACTCTAAAAATCAAGAAAACAAATGATCTATGGGGTATCTCGGTTAAAGTAATTAGTAGTATCATCCGAGACATTGCTCCCTATTTAGCTTGTATATTTAACAAATGTCTTAACGCGGGTTCATTTCCAGATTTATTAAAATGTAGTAAAGTTTTACCACTTTTTAAAAAGGGAAGCAAATGTGATCCTGGTAATTATAGACCTATTTCTATATTACCTTCCCTAAGTAAAATATTTGAAAAACTAATTTTAAATCAACTTCTTGTTTATTTTAATGTAAACAATATTTTTCATGGTGAACAATACGGTTTCACTAAAGGTCGCTCGACTTCAGATGCAGGAATAGCACTCCTCAAACACATATATGATGCGTGGGAGAAATCACAGAATGCTATTGGTGTATTCTGTGATTTATCTAAGGCATTTGACTGCGTGGAGCACGAAACGCTTTTATATAAACTTAAATATTACGGTGTAAAAGGCAAAGCTCTTGATCTCATTGCTTCATACTTGACACAGAGACTTCAACATGTTACTATAAATGGAATAAAGTCTTCTGGATCTGTCCTAAAGATGGGTGTTCCACAGGGGTCAATTCTGGGTCCTTTTCTATTTTTATTATACATCAATGATCTTCCGTTTTATGTTAAAAGTATTTGTGACATTGTATTGTTTGCTGACGATACTTCGCTTATTTTTAAAGTTGACAGAAATAAAACTAATTATGACGATGTAAACAATGCATTGTCACTGATACAATATTGGTTTACATCTAATAATCTGGTCTTAAATGCTAAGAAAACGGAATGTGTAATATTTACCTTGCCTAATGTTAAACAGCAAACTTATAGTTTAATATTAAATAATGAGATCCTTGATGTTACTGATACAACGGTGTTTTTAGGAATAACTTTGGATATGAAACTTCAGTGGAGCTCCCATTTGTTATCTCTTACGGGGAGACTCAGCTCCGCATCGTACGCGGTTAGAAAAGTTCGTCAACTAACCGATGTTGATACAGCTCGATTAGTATATTTTGGTTATTTTTATAGTATCATGTCTTATGGATTGATGCTATGGGGTAGTGCTACAGATATTAATACTGTATTTATCTTACAAAAAAGAGCTGTTCGTGGTATTTATAATCTAGGAGCTCGAGACTCCCTTCGGGATATTTTTAGTAAAGTAGGTATACTTACTGTTGCGTCACAATACATTTATAACAATATAGTATACATTCATAAAAATATTCATTATTTTGAAAGAAATAGAGATAAACATAATATTAACACGAGAAAGAAAGATAAACTTATAACACCTTGTTTTCGACTTCACAAAGTAAATGTTTCCTTTCTGGGGCAAGGTATTCGTTTTTATAATAAAATCCCCCAGAAATATTTGCAGTTTTCCATAAATAGATTTAAATCACATGTTAAAAAGTCTCTAATAGCTAAAGCATATTACTCTATACAAGATTACGTTGACGATAAAGATGCGTGGGCTTAGTATATGCTGAATTTCGTACAGGATAAATAATCAATTTGTAATCATAAACTGTGTTGTGATGTATTGACAATATTTTAAAAGAGTAACTATCGAGTTTCTTGCCGGTTCTTCTCGGTAGAATCTACGTTCCGAACCGGTGGTAGCTTCATTATTTGATGTAATTTTTTTTTTTGTTTTTTCATGTATTGACGATTCAAAAGTGCTCGTGAGAGCCTACTTGAATAAAGTATTTTTTGATTTTGATTTTGATTTTGAATCATCTCTGTTTACCAAAGTCATTTAATATTTCAGTAACAAACTGACGAGCGTATAAATAAGAATTATTAAAAACTGTGTTGCGACATTTCGCTAACATAACATTTTTTTAATACCTTAAACAAGCCTACTTAAAAACAAAAAAGAAACTTAATCATTCTTCTAATAATTATTAAACAAGTACAAAAATATCACACGCGATCACAATCACTAGACACTCAAAACTAAATAAAAACAGATCATCTGTCTATGGCATCACGAAGTATCCTTCGAAACAAATAAACAAAATAAATCAAATTAGGTAACACCAATTGAATATTTTATTCACAATTTTTATCAAAGCATAATTTTGATGTCATTTGTATACCCACTATATTAATATTTTGCACGATATTTGTCATAGCCTATACGTGTTTATAAAAATCGTAATTTATTATAACATATTTTCACTATTTTCACGAATTTAAAGTCAATTAAAACATTAGAAATCAGCGACTTTGTCACAACAATTCGGCATGTTTAAAAATTTAAATAATCCCCATTTACAGTAATATCTCTTTTTAAAAAACTATTATGATTATTTGAGTTTATAAAATTGAATTAATAGAAATTAGACAGTATGATGACAACGCGTATAATATTAAACAAGTGTATAACCTAACCTACACACTTAACAAATGAAAAAAAACAAAGCAATATCAACTTGTAGTTGCGCGAGCAATTCATTGTAACGCAATTTCTAAGGGCTAACGAAATACTAATAATTCTAATAACCACGCCGACGCGCAACGTGCGGTCCCGGGACCTCTCTGTCCCACCCCCTGCACCCGGCCTAACGATGAAAGAGAAATACTCTTGCGCCCGTACCCCGCGCCCCACTTCCCATACCCTGTTATTTTTTTATACGTACCAAAACAGAACAATAAAATTATTTTTGTTTAGCAAATTAAAATAATATTCCTAGCTACCTAAAACAGATTTTTTTTTAAATCTGCATTCCACACTTCCGTATTAAATATGATTAATTTTCTTACTAAACTGTTTTATTTTCGTACTTTTATAATATTTCAACAGTAATACATTTATTTATAAATAATAAAATGACGATGTTTTATCGTTTTATTATTTAACCGTGAAATAGCGCCATCGGACGTTTATAACATTGTTTTCATAATACTCATATTAGGTACATACAACAACATCAACACTAATATTTATTATTGTCGAGTATTAATCAAATAAAATTTCAAATTCAATTTTATTTATGGAATAACTTTAATTTACTAAAACACAATAAAACATTCTGATGAATGAACTCTTAAAATTTTATAAAAAGGATAAAATACGTAAGTGCTTAAGTAGAAAAATTATTTGTCTTATGATAGATTCTTGTTATTATTAAAAAGTTGTAAATAATAATAATTAAAAACAAAATAATTTTAGTTCATAAAAATTTGTTACGTAAATTAAGTGTATTCAATCCTATTATCTTTCTTTGAAGTTGTATTGTTAATAATATGTTATTACATTATTAGTAGATAATAATAAGTCAAATATCGACTTATTATTTTAATTGTATTTTTTAATTGCGAAAATCACGGCTAATAGTAGTGACCTTGAAACTTGATGCTTCGACCTCACATTAAGCGACATTAAAGGACACTTTCCGTGACATGGCCTTTAAAGAGAATAAGAGAATGTAAGATACAGAGAACAAAATTTCTCCTTGGTAGATTTGAACTTACTTTAAATCGAATTATTTTGAAATTGTAAATTAATTCAATTCGAGACTTTATAGTACCTACCTCTTTCCACGTTCAGTAACTAGTAAATGAAGTAGGTAATATTTTTTTTTAACAAACCTAACCCATAGTTCATTCAGTTTTCGCTGAAGTACGGTTTCATCATTTTTTTATAAAGAAAGCTAATATGTGGTTGATGATAAGGGTTTAGTAACAAAAACAAACAATTTAGAATTCAATAACTAAAATAATACGTAAGTTGCAGAGGTCATGCGAATGAGAATTCATAATATTGTGTAATCTACCGAAGTTCAATAATATTAATGTACTAAGGTATTTTTAAATAATACTTTTGAAAAAACGAATTGCATGTTTAACACTCCGCCGTACTACTGTTGAGTAATATTTTATTTATTTTTACGTAATACGTATTTCTGTATTTTATAATTATGTATTAAATATTTTTAAATAATGATAATTCGTTTTAAGTTATCTATCAGTTTCGCCGCTAGCGCGGCCTTGTCCTTCGAGTCTTCGTTGAGTATCTTCGTCTCACTCCCACTTGCATTTCTCCTTGTTTTTTTAACTTTAGTTGCAAAAAACTTCCGGTATCTCCAGACGTTAGAAATTACGCGTGTTAAATTTTTAGTTTCGAATGTGTAAAAACAGTGAATTAATGACAATAATTGTGTTAATAGAAGTACAAAAATGTTTAAACAACGATTACTGTGAAAGATAACGTAATAAATATGTTTAATAGATACTGTGAAAAATAGTTCAGTGTTATAAAAATATCTATTCACCTAAGGATACTTGGTGAGCTATTTTTTTTAAATATTTTGTGTACGTTTCAGATGTATAGTGATCAACCGATCACGTGTGACACCATTTAATTTTATTAGAAAAGTATTTCATTACTTTTTTTATTATTTGAATAGGCTTGTTTAAGGTATAAAAATTATGATTGTTATTTAAGATAGCTTATGAAAGATTAGTTGTGATAGACTATAAATACAATCGTAGAACATTTTTTAAATCTAATAATTATTAAAAAAATAGTATTTTAATGCTTAATTAGGTAAAGGATTATGTTGTTACTTGAAATATTTTCTTACTAATATTATAAACGTGAAATGTGTATGTATGTATCGATGTTTGTTATTCTTTCACGCAAAAAGTATTAAATGGATTTTAATGAATCTTTACAATAATAAAGCTTCTACATCAAAATAACACATAGTCTACCTATTCTATCTACTTTTATCAACATACCACGCGAGTGTAGCAGGCGGAGGCTAGTATAATAATTATTATAAATAGAGATGAGTCCAATTTTTAAACACACCTAATTGTTGTGACAGTTTATTTATTTAAATGCTATGATCAATTTCTAATACCCGCCTTGACATTATTCAGTTTTGTTATATGTTTTTATGAATTTCATTAAGTTAATTAACATGATGTCACAATTAATTTGCCAATCTCAAGCCTGGTGAAGTTTGACGGAAAATTCGAATCATACTTAGGTAAAGTTAAGTAATGTCGTAGTTGTACGTAATTTGGTAGGTTCATACAGCTGACTTTTGTCAGTGACTTACCTAGTGATTTTGTTCGCTTATCTTTCGCACCCAATTTTACTCGTGGTTTGTGTGTACACTCGAAAGTGTTTGTTTTCTATCTTAAATGGTACGTTGAGACTCGAATACTTCGTAATGCTATAGACAGATGATTTTATTTAGTTTTGAGTGTCTAGTGATTGTGATCGCGTGTGATATTTATGTACTTGTTTAATAATTATTAGAAGAATGATTAATTTTCTTTTTTGTTTTTAAATAGGCTTGTTTAAGATATTAAAAAAATGTTATGTTAGCGAAATGTCGCAACACAGTTTTTAATAATTCTTATTTTACGCTCGTCAGTTTGTTACTGAAATATTAAATGACTTTGGTAAACAGAGATGATTCTAATTTTTAAACACGCCAAATTGTTTTGACACATTTTGATTTTAATGTTACGTGATTAATTTTTGAAATCCTTCGCTTACGTAACTGTTGGGATAAATTCAATTAAGTTTATTTACGAGATGTTGTTACAATTACTTTGCCAATTCGAAGCCTGATCAAGTGTGACGGTAAATTCGAATCATACCTGATGTAATTAGACGTATTAGGTAGGTACCGTAGGTCAATGTAACTCATAAATGTATGTACCCATCGTAAAACTTTTAAAAAGAGTAACTATCGAGTTTCTTGCCGGTTCTTCTCGGTAGAATCTACATTCCGAACCGGTGGTAAATTAATTAATTAATTAATTAGTGTTTAGTTTTCTTTTGTTTTTGTATTGACGATTCAAAAGTGCTTGTAAAAGCCTACTTGAATAAAGCATATTTTGATTTTGATTTTGATTTTGAATGACCTAACCACAGCTGACTGAGATCAGTGACCCGCCTAGCTATTTTGTTAAATTATCTTTCGCGCGCGTTTACACTCGTGTGTCCACCAGAAAGTGTTTATGTTTTTAAAGGTTTCGTTAAGTGATACAGTGAGTTAAGTGCGGTTGTTGTGTAAAAGAAAATTAAAGTATTACGATACACTAAATGGATGACTCGAAACATGAGTATCAAACCTTATATGCAACTTACGGATTGCGTATTGGTAGGTGCTATGGACTCGACCACTTTTACTCATTACGAGGTAAGTGTAAACCGAAGTTGTGCGGCGCGCGCCTTAGATAGTGTAATGCGTGCGCACGAACAGTGGAGCTCGAATATTTAAATATTTGAAATGTTTAAAAACTATTTTTGGGAATTTTTTTTTTATGCGGAATGTGATGAGTTACACTTACCGAACCTCCCATTTGATGGACCGCAGTATAGAGTCGAACTCCTTATATATATGTATATTATAATAAATTACATATATTAGTGATAAGTCACCTACACATCTAAGCGAACGAAGAATAGCTGATCAGAGACGAGCTATAGTAAATAATAAATATATTGGAGATAATAGACTGACTACTACTTGTTGTTGACGATCATCCCGATTGTCAATTATTTTTAAAAGAGCTAATGGATGTAGTAGGTGATAATCCGCCTGCCCCTAAAACTATTAAGCGTCGATTAGAGGAACACTTTGAAGAAGATCTTATCATATCAAATAGCCAAGGACGGTATACTCTTTTTTGTTTTAAAAAGAAACATCATGACATTCTAAATCGATCTCTTATCGACTCTAATTTGCATGCTGAGGACGATAATATTAGAAAATTCAAGGAGGTCGCTGATTTAATCCAAACATCTTTTTACAGATGTCTATCTGTAAAAAAATCTTAAATAATAATGATTATCCTGGTAGTGATAAAATGTTCTCTAAAACATAATTGATGGATGTAATTCCTCAATCATTGAAGTTATTACTCCATGAAATTATAATAAAGAACAAGAGAACAAAAAATGTCTATAATAAACACTACAAAAAAACAACATCAATCGCACATGCAATTGTGTCTGCTGTGAGACCACGTTCTTTTTCATCACCCCTTCAAATTGAATTGAGTGTAACATTACACAGAAAATTTGGCTCCAGAAAAGTCATAGACTTATATCATGCTTTAGGCTTCTGTGGATCTTATTATGAAGCACAATTGTATGAAGCTTCAGCACTTTATCAAGATTCTGCTGTACTAGATAATAATCTATTTGTCCAGTTTGTTTTTGACAATGCAGATTTTAATACCGCAACTTTGACTAGTACAGGAACTTTCCATAATCTTGGTGGAATTAGTATTGTATAAAATATATGTATAAAATCTTGTGGTGAAGGATTAAGAAAAATAATAGCTCCAATACCAGAAGAAAATTTAAAATTGGAGCCTTCTTACACAACATAGTTTGTTTACAGCGATTAGATTTGCTATTTATAAAGCTAGATCTGTTTCTATGAAAGCTTGTGTGATAACTTTTAACCAACCGCTTTATTTGAAAGCTCAAGATATAGTTTCTGCTGTACATTTGGCTGATGATCTTACAGTAATTATTAAATTAGGAACATTTCATATGATGCTCTCTTTTTTTGGATGCATTGGCAATAGGGTGATAGTGTGAAAGTAAAGTAGGATTAGAGATCTTAGGGATAGGAATAATATGAGCAGTGCGCCAAACATTGGGGAAAGTTTTAGATGAAAGAGAAAAGTTAAAAATATGACCGAGTACATGCACAATTTCGTTTAAACCCATTGCTACCATTTTACGGCTTATACCATCACTGCCAACTGCATCAGACGAAATGGAAGACAGTTGTATTTTAACGTCACTGGCAGTAACAGAAGCAAAATAAAACGGAGGGAAATCATTCGATTGAGTTTAAAGCCCGCATAAAATTGTCATTGTTGAACTTTTTGAAACTACGTCGCATTACCACAGTTGGCTTAACCTTTGGAGGGCGGATTTTATATGACATGTAAATAATGTCATTATAAGAAAAAACATCAGCTGGGAACTGACCATGCTCGGCGACAAGTTCTGGTGAGGAAACAGTCATTAGGTCAAGGAGAGAAGGAGAGCAATTTGGGAAAAAATGAGTAGGATTTGTTTGCAGCAAAGTAAGGTTGGAGCAAGTGACAATATGTTTCAAAAGCTTAGCACGAGAGTCATTTTTAACTAAACATGTATTGAAGTCACCCATTAGTATAGTATGCACAACATTAGGCACGTAAGTTTCTAATAAATTTTCGAAATTTTGGAAGTAATCTATATGAAGTGATGGCGAATAAAAAACGCCTAGAAGTACCTTTACGTTACCAAATAACACTTCAAAAATATATGTTCAGATGACTCCAAATACTCAGGAGGAGATTTATGTAATATAGAAAAAGGAATGTGACTTCGTAAATATATGGCTCCTCCACCCCCACCCTTGCCAACTCGGTCATTACGTATTAAGTGAAAACCCGGAAGTGAGAAGGAAGTAGAGGGTAAGGAATGTTTTAAAAACGTCTCAGACACTAATATAGCATGAATATTCGTCACGTCAAAAGAGGCTAAAAAATCAGTATAATGCGCGGGGATGCTTTGTGCATTGATGTGGATGACATTAAAATTTTTATGTAAACTACAAAATTTTCTACTAAGTAATGTATTTAAGGGCAGCGAAGCACTATGAAAGCTATCATCAGACGTTATGGGCATAGAATAATAGCTATCACTATCTGACGTACACGCAATGCCATTATCTGTCATACTTTTGTATGTATATAAGAAGGTTAAAATGAAAAAAATGAACAAAAGGCAAAAAAAAAAAAAACAAATTCCAAAACCATTTACCTACCAGGTCTATGGTAACATTCGTAAGTAGAAAATCTAACAATTTATTATTACATACTAATATTAACAAAATAAAATAATGAAATTTGTATAAATAAATAAACTTAAGATAAAAAAAAAAAAAAAAAAAAACGAAGCTTGTTTTATTTTTACACGCGGCATATCTACTTATATTTATATATACCGTACGAAACTACCACCTTGCGATCTATATCTATTGATTTTTAAGTTATAAAAAATTTTACTTAAATAGCACAGAAAATATACTAACAATCACAAGCAAAACACAATTAAAAATGTTTTTTTCGCTTGCGTTGGCTTTGGTTGACACACGTGTTAGAGAGATTCTGTTGTTTTGTTCTCGGTTTTTGTGGTGTATAACTGTCAAAATAGTTGGTTTTTAATAATTATAGTGTATTACTAACAATTTTAGCTGTAGTGAGTGAGTAAATAGTAGTTATATATTTTAAACTTTCGCGATTTATACTATTCATCTATATCTATATCTATATCTATACTAATAATAAAATTCTAGCGGGTCGATGTCTGTACATGGAAGATATATGAAAAAAAATCTTACTGGGGGCCTTTACCAACGCAATAGAACCCAAAACTATGATTTTTAGAATTCTTATCTGTTTGTCTGTTTGTCTGTTTGTCTGTTTATCTGTGCGTTTGTGCACGCTAATCTCAGAAACGGCTTATCCGATTTAGATGCGGTTTTCGCTAATATATTGTGGTAAGCTTCACTTAACATTTAGGGTTTGTTTCATGTCAATCGGTTCATAAATAAAAAAGTTATGTCAATTTAAGGGTTCACGTCGTACATTATTTTGTACTTTTCACTAAATGCATGAAAGTATATACAGTACTTATATCAAAAAATACATTTTTAAAATTTTTGTCTGTCAGTCTGTCTGTCTATCTGTTTGTTCCGACTAATCTTTAAAACGGCTAAACCAATTTTGATGGTACTTTTACTTGCAGTTAGCAAATGTTATAAGGAGTGACTTAGGCTAACTTCTTTTTTAGATATTTTTAATCGATACTTACAAAAAAAATTTAACGGGTCGCTGTCTGCACATGACAGATATATAAAAAAATATATATTATTGGGGGTCTTTAACTAACCAAATAGAACCCAAAACAATAATTTGTTAGATATTTGTCTGTTTATCTGTGAGTTTGTGTCCGCTAATCTCAGAAACGGCTTATCCGATTTAGATGTGGTTTTCATTAATATATTGCAGTAAGCTTCACTTAATATTTAGTGATTGTTTCATTTCAATCGGTTCATAAATAAAAAAAAATATCTAAATTTATGAGTTCACATCGAACATTATTTTGTATTTTTCACTAAATGCATGAAAGTATATTCAGTACTTACATCAAAAAATCCAATTTTTTAATTTTTTGTCTGTCAGTCTATTTCCTACAACTAATCTCTGAAACAGCTGAATCAAATTTGATGGGACTTTCACTTGCAGTTAAGGGGATGTCCATTAATCACGTGAGGCCCAGAGGAGGGAGAGGGGATGGAAGAAAAAAAATTACGAAATATCACAAAGTCTAAAAAGTTCTTAAAAACATTACTTGATTAATGAACAGCCCCTATACCTAGCTAATATTATAAGGATTAACTTAGGCTACTTTTTTTTTAATAAAAAAATATATTTATTTCAATGAATAAGTAAAAAAGAGATAATTCTCTTAATATTTTGTTATTGTGTAATCGCGATAACAAAATATTGTAGAACCCAAAAAAATAGTGCACAATTTCTGATTTAAAAAGGGAAGGTTATACATCTATACATATAAATGGATGCTAATAAGCAATAATGTGTCAACCCACAAAAAGTCAAATTTAAGATATTGATGTATTTTGATACTACGTCACCTATTTAATATTATCCAAACAAATTTCAAGTCATCTAAACTAAATAAGTATGGAAAAAAGTTTCTTAACTCAATGTTTCGTATTTCAGGTGCGTTCCATATTTTGCAATTTATAAAATAATCTAAAATATTTAAAAACTTATTATTATACTAGCTTTTGCCTGCGACTTCGTCCGCGTTTTCGTCGTTTTTCGAAAAAAAGTAGCGTATGTCCTTCGTCAGGGTTCAGTGGTTTTGATGTGACAGACAGATTAACTATCGTAATTTAATAGGGAAATATAATATGTCATTCCACAACACTTGATTTCTATGATTTTTTTTATTAAATAGGTAATAATGTTAACTTTTTTAAATTAGGGATGAGTGAGAGTCTTATAAACGTAAGAGTAAACAAATATAACCAGAATTCTCCGAACTGCTAACCTATCAGGAGTTACACGTGCTATTGTGAGTCAACCATAAAAGATAGACATATGCTGTTGCGGTTAATTTTATAGGAAATTTTATGTAGAATATTTCCGTAATACATGATTTCTATGTAACTTTAACCATTAAGGCTGCATACGCGACGGAAGCTTAAAAATTGGATTAACGTCTCCCGTTTTCCCTTTATTACTCTGCTCCTATTGATTGTAACGTGATGAAAAGTATACTATAACCTGCTCAGGAGTATGAAGAATAATTGTACTAAGTTTCGTTAAAATCCGTCGAGTAGTTTTTGTTTCTATAAGGAACATACATACAGACAGACAGATAAACAGACAAAAATTTTACTGATTGCATTTTTGGCATCAGTATCGATCACTAATCACCCCCTGATAGTTATTTTGAAAATATATTTCATGTACAGAATTGACCTCTCTACAGATTTATTATAAGTATAGATAACATTATTATAAGTATATAAAAAGGCAATCAGTAAAATTTTTGTCTGTCTGTCTGTCTGTCTGTCTGTCTGTCTGTATGTATGTTCCTTATAGAAACAAAAACTACTGGACGGATTTTAACGAAACTTAGTACAATTATTCTTCATGCTCCTGGGCAGGTTATAGTATACTTTTCATCACGTTACAATCAATAGGAGCAGAGTAATAAAGGGAAAACGGGAGACTTTACTCCAATTTTTAAGCTTCCGTCACCTATGCAGCCTTAACGGTTAAAGTTACATAGAAATCATGTATGACGGAAATATTCTACATAAAATTTCCTAAAAAATATCCCACAACAGCATATGTCTATCTTTTATGGTTGACTCACAATAACACGTGTAACTCCTGATAGGTTAGCAGTTCGGAGAATTCTGATTATATTTGTTTACTCTTACGTTTATAATACTCTCACTCATCACTAATTTATAAAAAGTTAACATTATTACCTATAAAATAAAAAAAAATCATAGAAATCAAGTATTGTGGATTGACATATTATCTTCTTCTTCTTCTTCTATATCTATACTTATAATAAATCTGTAGAGAGGTCAATTCTGTACATGAAATATATTTTCAAAATAACTATCAGGGGGTGATTAGTGATCGATACTGATGCCAAAAAGGCAATCAGTAAAATTATTGTCTGTCTGTCTGTCTGTCTGTCTGTCTGTCTGTCTGTCTGTATGTATGTTCCTTATAGAAACAAAAACTACTGGACGGATTTTAACGAAACTTAGTACAATTATTCTTCATGCTCCTGGGCAGGTTATAGTATACTTTTTATCACGTTACAATCAATAGGAGCAGAGTAATAAAGGGAAAACGGGAGACTTTACTCCAATTTTTAAGCTTCCGTCGCCTATGCAGCCTTAATGGTTAAAGTTACATAGAAATCATGTATGACGGAAATATTCTACATAAAATTTCCTAAAAAATATCCCACAACAGCATATGTCTATCTTTTATGGTTGACTCACAATAACACGTGTAACTCCTGATAGGTTAGCAGTTCGGAGAATTCTGATTATATTTGTTTACTCTTACGTTTATAATACTCTCACTCATCACTAATTTATAAAAAGTTAACATTATTACCTATAAAATAAAAAAAAATCATAGAAATCAAGTATTGTGGATTGACATATTATCTTCTTCTTCTTCTTCTATACTTATAATAAATCTGTAGAGAGGTCAATTCTGTACATGAAATATATTTTCAAAATAACTATCAGGGGGTGATTAGTGATCGATACTGATGCCAAAAAGGCAATCAGTAAAATTTTTGTCTGTCTGTCTGTCTGTCTGTCTGTCTGTATGTATGTTCCTTATAGAAACAAAAACTACTGGACGGATTTTAACGAAACTTAGTACAATTATTCTTCATGCTCCTGGGCAGGTTATAGTATACTTTTCATCACGTTACAATCAATAGGAGCAGAGTAATAAAGGAAAAACGGGAGACTTTACTCCAATTTTTAAGCTTCCGTCGCCTATGCAGCCTTAACGGTTAAAGTTACATAGAAATCATGTATGACGGAAATATTCTACATAAAATTTCCTAAAAAATATCCCACAACAGCATATGTCTATCTTTTATGGTTGACTCACAATAACACGTGTAACTCCTGATAGGTTAGCAGTTCGGAGAATTCTGATTATATTTGTTTACTCTTACGTTTATAATACTCTCACTCATCACTAATTTATAAAAAGTTAACATTATTACCTATAAAATAAAAAAAAAATCATAGAAATCAAGTATTGTGGATTGACATATTATATTTCCCTATTAAATTACGATAGTTAATCTGTCTGTCACATCAAAATCACTGAACCCTGAGGAAGGACATACGCTACTTTTTTTCGAAAAACGACGAAAACGCGGACGAAGTCGCAGGCAAAAGCTAGTATTAAATAAATCTATCTGCTTTTGATTCAATATACATTTTATCAAAATAGAAAAAAAAGATGAATATATACGTCTTCAAACTAATTTATTAAGAATAGGTTTGACATCTTTAGACGCCATTTTCTCAAGACGAAGTCCGCGTGGATTAACACAGTATTGCTTATCAGCGTCCAAATATAATTGATGTGTCCGTTTCTAATTTTAAATAAATGCATACGAAAGTATACATGGTACTGACAACAAAATTAATAACTTTAAAATATTTGTCCGTCTCTCTGTCACTCAGTTTGTTACGGCTAATATCTAAAATAGCTGGACCTATTTTGACGAAACTTTCACTGAACAGAAAGCTAATGTAATAAGGAACAAAATTGAATCCAATGAAATAGTGAACAACATCTAATTCAAATAGGGAAGATATATGTATATTATATAAATATAATAATTTGAAAAATAATATATTTACTGGGTATTTTTTTTACTGGATATGATAGATCAAATCCGAAACTATAAGCAATAGCGAAAAATAATTAAAGGAGTAACAGAGCCGATTTTAATAAAAACTAAAACCATATCATTAGTTTTTTGAAAAATAAGTTCTCCTAGCCAGAAACGAACACGTTGATTTTGAGAAAAATTAACATTCTGTATGATTGCATCATCTGATACTGTCACATATTATAAGAATCAACTTCAGAGAGGTATTAGTATATAGTTAACTGCAACAAAAAGAAAGGGTAAATTTTTTACAAAATTCTATCAAATTCATACATTAATTAAATCTTTTGTAATTCTTCAAAAAAACGATCATACCTAAAAGTGAAATTTTATAATTATAACGGGATGTTGTAACGCTAATAGCGGGTGAGTACAATAGCCGAGTCCAGTGACATGTAGATTTTCAATAAATTGATTCATCTTTTAAGGAATTATCTAAAACTACCTACGTAACGGAGTAGGTGACGGGGACCAAAACAAACGTCACATTCTATCAACTTTGTATAGCTCACATAGAAAAAATAGATAAACATAAAAGAAGTTACTGTGAGTTATTCATTTTATATATTTTTGATTGTATTCTTTACACTCTTCGTTACTTTAGTAGGTGACTAGCATTTTGATGCAAATAAACAAATCGTTTGAAGTAATGCAGACTTTTTTTCTAAACTTACCGGGAGCCATGATTTAACCCACATATTTGATTATGTATATTTGTATATAGAATCGATTAATTAACTTCTAATTCATGTATAGATTTAATGTTATTTTGTTAAAAAATAAATCTTTTCCTTTAATTTGTCTCTTACTATTACTTTCCAAAAGTTGATTCTTACAAGTGACACTATTAGGTAGGTGGTGCAATAATACAGAATGTATTTTTTTTAATTAGTGGGTTCAATTTCTGGTCAGGAGAATCATTAAATCAAAAAAACTTATGATGCAGTTTTAGATTTCACAAAATCGGACACGAGACTCCTTTAAGTATTTTAGGCGATTCCTTATAGTTCCAGATCTAGCCTATCAAGCCCAGTTAAAAAAGTCACCCGATATATAATACCTCGAGAACCTCGGCGGGAACATACTGTTTTACAGTCGAAATTTTAAAGACTAGCACAAAACACTTTTCTTCAACATTTATAGTGAAAACCGTGGAGGAATACCGTATCTGAGTTAGTGTCTGCTTATAAATACAACCAGAAAGTTCCCAAATCCAAATCACTATTATAACCTTGCTTTGCAGGAGACATGCCAAGCATTCTGTAATCCACGCGAACGAAGTCGCGGGCACAGCTAGTATTTAATATAACGGGTCTTATCGCGATAACTAATAGTAGTAATACCTTTTTATTGCCCGACGTTTCGACGAAGTTACATTCGCCGTGGTCACGAGCTGACTGGTGTACCGCGCGCCCTCCGGCGACGAGTGCGCGAGTTTTCTTCGCCTACCCTCACAATATTAATATTGTCTTTACCGTTATTATAATGCTGGGAGCACACCACACTAACACAATCGGTTCGCGCGAACATTGTTCGAGGTACTTCACTTTTGTTAAATTTATTTATCACCGGGTTCCAAGCGGCCGACAATTTAAATCCGTCATCGCGATTGAAGGTTTTATGTTTTTTAATTTCAATTGCTTCCCGTACTAAGCGGCAATAATAACTTTTGTCCGTCGAGAGAACCTTTGGGTCATGAAGCTCAATCCAATGGTTTGTTCCCGAGTTTAACAGATGGTCAGCCACTGCGGATTTTTCTGTCTGTCTGTTTTTCACCGCCGCTATGTGTTCTTTGACCCTATCCGCTATGGTACGTTTAGTTTGGCCAATATAAGAAGTGCCACAGCTACAATTTATCTTGTATACACCCGGCGTTTGAAAAGGGATGACATCCTTCGGCGTGCGTAAACATTTACAGACTTTTGTCAAGGGGGTAAATACGGTCTTGATGGAGTAACTCTTCAATATCGTTCCAACTTTGTCCGTTATTCCCTTGACGTATGGCAGAAATGCTGGTTGACGGCTAACCTCCGGTTGTTTTTCCTTCCTACCTCGTGGTCTAATACTATCACTTACCCTATATCCATTGCGTTTTAGTACCTCCTGAATATGTGTCAGCTCGTGATCGAGATGATCAGGGTCGCATAGATCTAAAGCCCGATTTGTAAGTGAATTTCTTACCGAATTAAGATGGCGCGGGTGGTGATGTGAGGTGGCGTGAAGATACCTATCCGTGTGTGTCGATTTTCGGTGTACTTTATATCCAACAGAACCATCAGGCCTAACCAGAATCTTGGTATCAAGAAATGCTAACGATCTTTCCGACTCTAATTCGTATGTGAATTTTATTTTGGGGTGTATAGAATTAAGGTGACCCAAATATTGTTCTACGTCGTGTTTGTTTCCCCTTATAATGCAAAAAATGTCGTCAACATACCTCTTCCACAATTTAATTATTGGCGGTCCAGAAGACAAGGCTTTTTCTTCAAAATATTCCATCCAAATGTTGGCCAATACAGGTGCTATAGGACTACCCATGGCCACTCCATCAATTTGAATGTAATACTCACCACCGTACAAGAAGTAGTTTCCGTTCAGACAATTTTCAAGTAGAACAATGATAGTGTCAGAGAGACCGTGTAATACCAATTTATCTTTAACAACATCTATACAATCTTTTTTAGGAACGCTGGTAAATAAAGATTCTTCATCAAAACTTACCATTATGTCACCGGGTTCCAGTCTGAGATTTCTTACGATGTCAATAAAATGCCTGGAGTCTTTCACGAAGGACGAAGTCCCACCTACTAAAACCTTCAGTACCGAACAAAGATGTTTAGCCAAATTGTAAGTTGGTGCATTAATTTGACTTACTATTGGTCGCAGTGGCACAAGAGGTTTGTGTACTTTTGGCAGACCATATAGTTTCGGTGGTTGAACAACTGTCGGTTTATATAAATACCTGTACTCCTCCTCCGTGAAGTGATTCTGATGGTCCCTAATTAGTTTTCGTACGCGACGAGTTTCTCTTGCTGTTGGGTCGTATTTCACTAATTTGTACGTGTCTGTATCCGCGAGCATGTTCCGTATCTTTTTATCATAGTCATCGGTATCAAGTATGACCGTAGCATTACCTTTGTCCGCTTTTAACACTAATATGTTTTTATTTTTCCTAAGGTTAATAAGTGCTAAGCGTTCTTCATTACTAACATTGCTTTGTGGTAGCCGTGACTTGCGTAAAACAACAGCGATATCTTGTCTAATAGTTTCGGCGTCTTTAGCGGGTATATTGTTCTTTACTATTGTTTCCTCGATGTTACTTATTATATTCTCATACGGAACACGTTTAGGTGTTAAAGCGAAATTCATCCCTTTAGCTAAAATAGATCTTGTTGGTTCGTCAATAGTGACACTTGAAAGATTAACAATGGCGTCCGTCGATTTCAAATTTCCGTTATTTTTCAACGGTTCTCTCGACTGGCTACCTCCTGAGATATTAGATCGCGCGAGTAATTTTTCAAACTTACGTTCGTGGCTATTTAAACACTGTTCATAAGTTCGAACCGCTTGTTGGTAAGTCACTCGATCACAAAGGTTAAAGTCACTAATCGACAACCCGCTACTACACTCATTGTGCACTTTGTACAGTTCACTTTCCACAGCATTTAATTTTTGTCTGGTATTGCGAATCAACTGTCTCAATAGCCGGAGGCTAGCTTCCCGTAGAATTCCTTCCGAACGCACAATATCTACCCGTGGTTTTATACGCACACAAGTAGGTATGATGTTACACTCGCAACATTTAACTAAAAATGTACTGGTAGGTAAGTAGTTACCTAGTTCATTTTCATTGGTAATTGATAGGTCATGTTATTTAAATTTAATATTAAATTGAGAGCTTACAAAATGTGTTACGCCTGTTATGCAGCTACTCGCAAAAAAAAGTTATAGATGTTAGTGATGTTACTAAATTTTTCTATGTTATTGATAGTGGTACGCTACTTCATAGATTAAAATGGGATAAAAAAATTGCAGATATTTGTCAACAGTATACTAGATATTTACGTATTAATTATAGCACTAATGTTAAAGTTGTATTTGATGGATATAGTAATGACGTTACTAAAGTTTCTGAGAGAAATCGTAGATACATCGGCAATACTTCTGTTGATTATTTATTTGAAGAAGTCATGCCTTTAAAAGAAACGAGAGAGAAACTTTTTGGTAATAGCAAAAATAAAAATAGGTTTATTAATCTTCTCTGCAAAAAAACTAGGCAAAAATAATATTGAGTGGAGTCAAGCCGAAAGTGATGCTGATCGATTAATTGTGCAATCTGCTATAGATCTTTCCTCTCTTCAAGTAGTTGTTGTAGCTTAAGATATTGATATGTTTGTTTTATTGATGGATTTAGCACCTGATGAAAAATTATAAAAAAAATTAAAAATCATTTATTGATCAACATATTCTTTAACACTCATAAGGCGGAGACCTTCTTTTAAGTTTATAAACCTGTATCAGAAGGTCTCACTCTTCCCATAACATATTTATAAATATATTATTTTCATAACATGCATCATCCAATGTGTGTGTGTGTATTTGTGTGTATGTATGTGTGTGTGTGTATGTGTATACTTATGAAGTAGTAAGAGTGCTTCAGTCTGATCATATGATAAATCTCCTAGCCATGAATTAAGTTCCTTTTTACAATCGAAGAGTTTTAATGGAAAAATATGTAACACACTGTTAATCCTGTTATATAGAATACTCTCTCTCTCTGCCTATCCTTATCCCATTTCACTTGGGGTCGGCTCTCCTCGTTATATAGAATACTCGATTGTTTATTATATTGATTTGAAGCAAATACAGTTTTAGTGATAAGTGTGGGGGAAATAAAACGGTTTCTTCGTTTGCGTAAAATTTTAGAATCAAAACTTAAATTTTTATGTACTTTCAGGACTGCGTACAGAATATACAACTGTCTTACGGATAAAGAAATGTTGAAATGGTTTACTCAACAAAAACAATATTAGAGAAATATCCAAATATTAAGAAAACCCATCTTTTTTTTATTCATGCATTTACTAGATGTGATACCACATCCGCTTTCTATAACAAAGGAAAAAAAAGTAGTTTTACTACTTTAGTAAAGTTTTTAATAATATACAAAATTACATGCAGCAGCTGAAAATTTTATGGTTGAAAAGCAAAATGAAGAAGTGCTTTTTAATGATGGTATTGATTGTATTCTAAGAATTAGCACCATACGTGCTAAATTCTTGAATAAACTGCGATATAAACGTTTCATAGCATTAGCTTAAAAAACCGTACAACTCAATTCCGTACCTCCGACACAAGATGCAGCAAAACAACATATTATAAGAGTCTACTTACAAGTTCAGCAACGGAAAAATAATTAATCGATACGACCTGAAGAATGGGGTTGGCAAAAAGAGAATTATTTAAAACAATCAAAATGAGACAACCAGCAGCACCTGACAACGTTTTAAAATTGATATTTTGCTCTTGCAAAACAGGATGCGGTTCAGCGTGTGCCAGCAGAAAAAGTGGCCTTCATTGCTCATCAGCCTGCATAGTTTTCAGTGGAAATGACTGCAGTAACCACCCACCACTTAAAGAAGATGAAGAAGTCTCCGAAACGCTAAATGATAATGAAAGTTAAATGTACTTTTTGTATATAACATAATGATTTTTTATAGTCAATAAAAAAATTATATTTTGGTTCACAAATTAGTTCCATTTCATTACTACAAAGAAGTTTTTATTGGATATTGTATAGTAGAAATTTTGTATTTTGTGCATAAAAAGCATTGATATTGTTTAAGCAATATAAATAATTCCGTCACCGCTCTAAGAGGTTTCTGATTATGAATAATATAAAAAAACAAAATTAAAAAAAAAAATCAAAATCGGAGCTGTTCTTGAGGACTTCCGAAGATTGCCTATTTTACATCCACTAATATCCTGTCATAGCAATTAACGAGAAATCGTTCTTGTACATAGAGACAGAATGTCCGAAGCTCAAACACTGATATCTTTGTGAAAAAGAAGTGAACCAACACATTCATACAGAACCACACTGCGTGCAACAACTTATTGTTCATCAGGTGTCAAATGAATACTGTCATTACACAAAAGTAACTCTAGTAAAGAAAGCAATGGAAAAACTTGATTATCAACATTATGTACTTACCTTTCCTCACACTACCCAGGTACAGTCAGTTTGTCATAGAGAATAATTAATTTCACTCTAGGGCAGATACTTAGTAACTATTCCTACAAGATACTATATTAAAACTGCAGAATTTACCATTATGAACGACAGCAACGAAATAAAGGGCCAGCCGGTAAAATGAATGAAAATACCACTAAGTCCAGTAAATCAAGGTACTGTGCAAACTCATCTCAATTTTAACTCAATAAATTTGCAAGAACTCCACAGTGCTCAAGATAAAATTCTTCAGGAGACACTATTACGACTCGATAAATTACATTCAGATAATATCTACCACATTACGATTCCCTTTTATATCTTCATATTAAGTACAGTGCATTTACTATATCCATCGAGTGCCATCGCTATAAAAAGCGAAGAAGCAAGAAACTTAAGCAAGTTACAACTATTACTTCAAACTGACTACTACTGACTGATGACGATATCATAAACTGCACTAGAGTGGCTAAGCTAAATAAAGAAAATAAGCAAGCACGCTCTATTATCGTTAAATTTAAAAATGTCAGGCGTCGCGATGAATTTTACTCAGCAGTTTATCGTTATAATAAGTCCAATCCTGACAACAAGCTTAATACATCGTTATTAGGAATGTCCGGAGATAAGAAACCTGTGTATGTATCGGAACATCTTTCCCCTGCCAACAAATTTTTGCATGCTGCTACACGGAAAAAAGCCAAAGAACTCTCATATAAGTTTACATGGGTACGAAATAGTCGCATTTATGTTAGAAAAGATATTAATTCTCCTTTCATCTATATTAAGAATAAGACCAGCCTTGATTCGCTTCACTGATTGTTTTTTTTTCTGTTTATTACGTTGAAGTGTTTTTTTTTTATCATTTTTTGTTTCAAAATGGCTGTTAGTATTTATTACCAAAA